>JANSLV010000059.1:0-215518 GCA_029298845.1 Ophiostoma perfectum
TATTATGATTATTATGATTATTAATATTACCAGGCTCTTTCTCTATACATCCTGTCCCCATTCTCCCTTTGAACTTACGACATCTCTTCATCCTCTCCTTCCCCCCCCCCCCCCCCCCCCCCCCCCCCCCCTCCCTTTCCCTTCCCCCCCCCCCCCCCCCCCCCCCCAAGTACACGGGGCGGGCAGGCCAAGCCGACGCCGAAGCAAACGGATTGCATACGCACTTACAAGTACATAAGATACAAAGGTACTTCCATTCGTGCTGCACGCACAGCAGCTCCTGCAGCTCTTACATAACGAAGATCGGCACCGACAGACATACAGCTGCACCTCACCAGCAACCAGTCCTGGAGTCTTTTATCCTGCAACGTCTGCCCAGACGAGCTCTCCTCGATCTCTCTTCGTTTTTTCCTCTTTTTCCTCTCTTCTCATCAGATCATCATCACCTCGCATACCCACCTCCACATCTGCGAACATGCATCAACAGTCTCGGCATCCCCCTCGGGGTGCCTTCTCTCCCGCTACCGCCCCTCAGACAAATCCCACCCGCACAAATAACCCAAGAGACGCCCTCCCCAGCCGGTCGCGCGCTTCCTCCGAAAACACTCCGCCTGGACCACCGCTCGATGCCGGCGGTGATGCCGCCTCGTCTGGCACCGGCGGCCTTGGCGGCTCGGCGGCCATCGTCGGCGGCCCAACCAAAGAGTCCATCAAGAAGCTGGACCAAATAATACAGGTATGCATGTGCTCACTCAGATTACAGCCACTCGCATTGCTAACGTTTGCCTTCTGAAGAACTTTTACCTCAAAGCAGCAGTCCTCGTCGTGCAGTCGCGCATCCCCGTCACAGTATCAGGTGGCAGCCGGGGCCGGAAAACGAACAAATGGGTAAGTTCCCAGCACCCGATATATAGGCCAACTCTACGTCATAGACTAACTCGCCTTTCTAGTTCCAAATCGAGACCGACGACATTGACGACTTCAAAGACGAGCTCAAGATATGGAAGCACTGTGGCGGCTTCGACCACCGACCGCCCCCCATGATCATCGAAACCTATCTCGACGCCTCGCGGCTATCTCCCGGCCAGGCACTCGTCGTTATCGACGAGAACGGCAAGCGATGGGACGCCCTCGAGGCCCTGAACTCCAATGATATGTCCGCCAGTGGCAGCGGCAGCAGCAGCAGCGGCCGCTCTGACAACAACAAGATCCGCACAAGGTCGACCGAGATCATCCTTGAGCGCTGGAAAGTCGAGCTTCGCTGCATCCCCAGCCTGTTAAAAACCAGTGCCGGTGGCGCCGGCAGCGGCAGTGAGACCACGGGCGGTGGCGGCCCGGGTGAAAAGGGCCGGGCCAGTGAGGGCGGAAGCGGTGCCAGCAGTGTCGAGTACGAGATCGAAGACTTTGGCCCTATTCTGCCCACGATCTACAAGCGCAGCATCGTCTTCTTCCGGTCACTGTTCGTCACAACCAATGTCCTGCCGGCATACCGCTTTTCTCGCCAGGCGACAACCAAGAATGTCCATGCGGCACTGAAAGTTCGCTGCCGTGTGCTGACAGGCGCCGACGCCGAAGCGCGCATCAACGCCCGCGGCTTCGATAACCTTAGACAGCCGCTGGTGTATGACGGCGCCCGCGAGCCCGTCACCGACTACATGTTTGGCGATCTCGAGGTCCCCATTGGCCGCTTCTCCGCCTCTGTGACCTATCGCAACGACTGCAGCTTCCGCGTCGACGACTCAGAATCGCTTCTCAGCTCCCGCTTCATGGGCATTGACGAAAATTATTTCCGCCCATCGATCCCGCAGACCCAGAATCCAGACAACGCATACCTTTCGAGCCAGCGCCATTCCCAACAGCAGGGTGGCCAGCAGCACCGCCGGCAGTCCTCAGCAACCGAAGCCCCAGTTGGGTCACTTCCATCACACCACCGCCACGCACGCAACATTGCCGAGCCATCGTATCGGCCACAGCCTCAGCAGACATACGGCAGTCTGTCGACCTTCCACGGGCCAGACGCACTGGCTACAAGCCCGATCTCTGCTCTCAAAGCTGTGCGTCCACTAGGCTCTGATACGAGCTCGCCGACAGACTCCATTCAGCCATCCAGCATGGAGCAGCGGCCCCAGATCGACCCGCCAAACTCCCTACCCATTACCGCCGGCCGTCACACTGGCATGTCGCCGTCCACGCCCATTGCAGCCCGGCCACCGACTCTGCGGAACCTGGACGGCCTCGGTCGCAGGCCGTCGGTGTCTTTCCAGCCGTTCAAGGCTGGATCACTGTCGAGCTCGCCTCGGGTGCACGACGACATGCAAATACCGTCGTCTCCGCTGTCAGGCTCGCGGCCAACATCTGGCCTGAGTGCACTTGCCCAGGCTAGAAACCGCAACTCGCTCACAGCCGGCATGGCAGCATCGCTGCGCGGTGCTCCTATACCATCGACGTCGGCTGGCAGTGCTGTGACGGGCGCGATCAACGTGGACCCCGGCCCGAGCTCGTCGCCACGACTCGGTGGTGGTGGCAGCCGGTACAGCAGCAGCTTTACACACCGCCGGGCCCGGTCATCGTTCGGTGGTACCAGCCGCAATGAAGATGATCAGGGCAGCAGTGGCAAGCAGAGCCTCGCGTCATCCATGGCCCAGCCAGGCTCGGGCCTGCTTGCCGAGGCGGGCGGCGTTGCCAGCTCTGGCTCCTTCCAGACAGACGACGACAACATCTCCGAGTTTCTCAAGACGCTGGAGAGCAAAAAGACGCTCCAGAGCTTCGAGGTCAGCAGCAAGCGCGGCGATTCGGCTCGGCGCACTGTCGCACAGCTGTCTCGTTTCCAGATGATGCGCGACTCGAATGCGGCCCTCACCGATTCTATGAACGCATCAACGTCGCCGTCGCCGTCGCAGCAGCTCCTGCCCCGGTCCATCGGCTCGTCCAGCCGCCAACTGCCTGCCGCGTCATCTGTGCTATCGAGCATTTCGGGAACCCAGCTCCCTGCCAACACGTCTGCGTCGTTCTCAGCTTCTTCGCACTCGCCCATCAAGTCGCCCCAGACACCGCATACACCGCACACTCCTGCGGTGCCGTCACGGCTGAGCGAGAACGCCATCATCGACTACCAAGGATCAGCCCATGCCCGCACTCGGTCGGGTGGTTCGCGTGCCATTGTCGAAGACGACGAGGCAGACGATAACAGAACCCACGGTACGACAGCAATTGATATTCCGCTGTCTCCGCGCCTGCTCCAGCCAGGTGGCGGCCGCCGCTCCAGCTCGGCTGTTCAGAAGACGCGGGCGCACCTCGACGACGACTCTGCCGATCTGGCTGCTTTTGGCACCACCCAGCGTAGCTTGAGCGCTGGTGCGGATGACCGCGAGCCGCCGTCGCCAGGTGCTCTGTTCCGCCTCGAAGCGCCCGAGACCAGCAGCGGTGTTGCCTCCGACGGCGATTCTGCCGCGACCGGTGGCGGTGCTGTGGGAACCAGCCCGGGCCATCTCATGGGCACCGCCGGCGGCCTCAAGGCAGCGGCTGCGGGCATTCTGCGGCCATCGAGTGGTGGTGCTCTGCCTCGCTCAGCCGGACTCGGCGATGATGACGACGACAAGACGGCCACTGCGCGTGTCGGCTCTCTGCCGCCCAACGCCCTCGCAGCCACATCGGCCGCTCTGCGTGCCAGTGCCCATATAAGTGCCAGCGCCATGGCCGGCTCAGCACAGCGGAAGCGGTACACTGGCCGCCAGCAGTCGGTGGCGTCGCCCCTGTCGCCGCAGCAGCCTGCTGCTGGCGAGAATGTTGGCCGTGGAAGCACGGCAGGCAGCGACGGGAGACCCACGCCGCCGCAGATGTCCCGGGGCAGCTTTTCGGGGTCGTTCCTGGGCCGCTACAGCGGTTCCGGGCGCGGCGGCAGCGGCGCGGGCAGCCTGACGGGCGGTGGTCCCGGCGCCAGTGGCGATGATGACGATCTGCTCTTTGACCTGTCCGAAATCGGGCGTGACCCCAGCCGGCGCAGCATTGACGAGGCGCGCGGCGGCGGCAGCCACAACTGGCGGCAGCAGTAGGCCGCTTATACAAACTCTCTCTGCTCCTCTCTCCTGTTTCCTTCTCCTCTCCCCTTCTCTTGTCTCGTCTTTCCTTCTCCTGTCTCTATATATTCGACCTGATTTACGTTTGTGGTCCCCACTGGTCCCGTGTTTTTTTTTCTAACGTCTCTTGTTTACAATCTATCCGGGGGTGATACTTTCTCATGGCTCACTCATGACGCTATTGTTAGAACATCTTCAGCGGCGTTCTTGCATTTTGTTTTGTTTTCTTTTCTTTTTACTCTCCATTATCTTACTATTTACTCTTTTACTCTCAAGTCCTCTTCTTTGATCTTCTTCTCTTTGATCTTCTTCTCTTTGATCTTCTTCTTATACTTGCCCGATTCATCTTCGCTGCATCTCTGCTTCATCTCGGTTTATCTGCTCTTGACATTTAGAATGGTATTTACATTGTTTCTCCACTCTCGCGGCGTGGCCTTTGTCTATTCTCTTGTCTGCTGTTCTTCTCTCGTCGTTCGGTGTACATCTTGCGTGCTTATACTTGGGAGCGGGGGCAGGCCGAGGCTGCAGCAGGCCATCTTTTGTTTTTGTATTCGCTGCTTCTTCCAACAGTGCAGGCGTTTTGTTTCCTGCCGCCGACATCTTGCATTCTGCATTCCGATCTGGCTGCATCGCTTTGGCATGTCTTGCTGTGTTACCAACTCTCTTCGCTCGAAGTAAGACAGCATGAAATATTATTATGTGATGTTAATTTGTGAGCTATGAGTGATGCCTCTGTGAAGACTAAGGATCCTTTTGGAGGAATCGAATCAAGATGTGATTCTTGTCGTCTACGCGTACCAAATATATTAAGATCATTATTATTACTTTTCACGTATACTAAACAATAATATTGATTGATATCCTCTCGCCTCTGTCAGTAACATTCTCGCATTCTATAGGAGGGACCCGGCCGAGAAGTGCAACATGCTCAGTAATTTTTCCTTTTGTTCTTTTCTTTCCGTCACTTGCCCGCTGAGTTATATAAGCATAAGATAAGATATCTTACATAAGATACCACAGATCATAGCGCTCTCCAAGCTGCGTAATCAGCCGCGCTAGACCCAAAGGCAGCACCCATAGAACAAGGCCAACGTCATAATACGCCAGGCCCGCCGTTCATGGGGTAGTCTTCCATGTTCATGATCGTGTCACCTGCCATTGATTTGCAGGTCGAGTGTTTCCTCACCTTGTGGCGTAGCTGGTCGGACACCTGTGCAGACGCCTCATGCGTTTCTTATGCTCTTCTCTCAAGCCCAAACAACAGCGGACGAGGCATATCCTTATGTAATCAAGCTCGGTTGCCTGATGCTGTCGCTCCTGGCCTTTCTAAGAAACACTGCTGCAGGGCAGACCCACTGTATCTTAGGGCATCTCTTGCGCTGTAAGTATCGTAGTGCCCCAGTGCTATCTTACTAGTATTGCATCACCTCACCATTCGCGCCTGCCTGCCATGCGTCGTAATGACGGGGCGCCGCTTGCCTTCTCGTCTCTGCCCCCCTTCTGGTCGCTCCTTCCAACTCCTCTCTCCTCCACCAAGACCCACGCCCGCATCCGCACAGCCCTGCCCCCCCCCTGCTAGTCAATCATCCCGACGACCTCGTTCTATTCGCCTTCATCTGTCTTTTCTTCTGTCTTTTCTTCGTCTTTCTTCTTCCTTCTTCTCTTCCTTCGCTCTATTCCTTCGATATTCCTTCCCCCATTCGAAGCCCTCCATCTCAACCTCCCATCGCGATCAAAGGCCATATCGTCTTTCTGCGACGCTATCATCATCTCCATCTCTTCGAGCGGCCCGGCAGCGCATATCGTGACCCATACCGCAACTGCTGCCTGATTGGTAGCCCTTCTTCCTGACGACCTCTGGTTCGATCAGAGTCCTTTCGCCTCACCCTGGTATTTGTCCCACTGCCAGACCCAGACCGACCACTATCCCGCCATGTTTCGCGCAGCTGCTCCCGGCCCCTTTGACGAGGCCGTCGGCAAGGCCACGGACGAGAACGCCACCTCCGAGGACTGGGCCGCCATCCTCGAGGTGTGCGACCGCGTCTCCAGCGATGCTACCAACGGCCCCAAGGATGCCGTCCAGAGCCTGATCAAGCGCCTCGCTCACCGCAACGCCAACGTCCAGCTCTACACGCTCGAGCTCGCCAACGCCCTCAGCCAGAACTGCGGCACCCCACTTCACCGCGAGCTGGCGTCGCGCGCCTTCACCGACGCCCTGCTCAAGCTCGCCAACGACCGCAACACCCACAACCTCGTGCGCCTCAAGATCCTCGAGCGCATGAAGGAGTGGGCCGAGATGTTCAAAAGCAACACCGACCTCGGCATCATGCAGGACGCTTACAACCGCCTGCAGCAGTCGCAACCCCAGCTGCAGCTGGCGCCGCCCTCAGCACCCCAAAAGAACAGCCTGACCGAGCTGGACCACCAGCGCGAGGAAGAGGACCTGCAGCGCGCCCTCAAGCTGTCGCTCGAGGATGAGGGCGACAAGAGAATGGCGGCGCCAGGAGGTGCTGCGGCCGCGCCCTCCGCTGCTGGCCCATCGGGCCATACATCCGCGCCAGGCCAGGTCGGCCCCTCATCAGCGTACGGTGCCCCTGGCGGCCCTGGTGCAGGTGGTGTATCCTCCTCCGAGGCACCTACTCCAACCCCGCAGGGCACCACAGCCGCTACAGTGTCCCGTGTGCGTGCGCTCTTCGACTTTGCCGCCTCGGAACCGGACGAGCTCGACTTCAAGAAGGGCGACGTCATCGCCGTGCTCGAGTCAGTCTACCGCGACTGGTGGCGCGGCTCGCTCAAGGGCCGGACGGGCATCTTCCCGCTGAATTACGTCGAAATCCTGGCCGACCCCACGCCAGACGAGCTGCAGCGCGAGGCCATGATGGAGTCGGAGGTCTTTGCTGAGATCAAGAACGTCGAGAAGCTCCTGACGCTTCTGAGCGCTTCCAACACAGTACCCCGGGAAGAGGACACGGACGAGATCTCTGTGAGTCAAGCCACCTGCGGCACCCGCGCAGCGAGACTGCCAGGCTAACCATCGATAGAAACTCTACCACCAGACACTGGCCATCCGCCCAAAGCTCATCAAGCTGATTGAGAAGTACTCGCAGAAGAAGGGTGAGCTTTTGACTTCGTTGCACCCTTTACACATTCTTGACAGCCACTGACTCTGTCCAGATGACTTCACACAGCTCAACGAAAAGTTCATCAAAGCCCGCCGCGACTACGAGGCCCTGCTCGAGTCGTCCATGGCCCACCCGCCGCAGCCAAACTACCAGCAATACGCGATGCACCAGCAGCAACAGATCCCCCCACAAGGGTACCCGGGACCTGGCGCACCCGGTGGCCCAGCCCCAGCCCATGCCGGCTATCAGGCACCGGGACTGGCCCAGCAGCCAGACAGATACTACACTCCCGGGCCACAACAACGTCAGGGTCAGTCATTATACTAAATGCTAAATGAATGCGAAAAAACTGCGATAGACAAAATGGGTTTCGTCCCCGAACATTGTATCAAGCGACATACAGGCATACCACCATACTGGCAGGCATAAACACATTCATTATAATACCCTGGCCTGCCTCTTCTCTTATATCCCAATATATTTTCTGTTCCACTGCTTCGTTTTCTTGACTGCGTCGTACCCTTTATCTGGTTTGAATCATCAGGATTGCTGACCGAATTTACAGAGTCATACCCACACTCGCCCTCGCCCAACCAGAACCGCCGTAACACGATGAACCCGTCCCCATTCTACCTTGCAAACGCCGAGATCCCGGCTCCACAACCGCATCAACAGCAGCAGCAGCAGCAGCAGCAGCAGCAGCAACATCAGCAGCAACAGCATCACCAACAACCCCAGCGGCCTCAGCAGCAGGCGCCTTCTGCCTTTTCCCTCGCCCAAAACCAGTCTATTTCCCAGCAGCAGCAGCAGCAGCAGCATGCGGCACCTCAGCAGCATGCGGCACCTCAGCAGCACCCCGGCCAGAGAATCCCGTCTGGCAGCGGTCCTGGCGCCGTGGTCAGAAAGCCATCGCCGCTCCAGACAAATATCCCTCCTCCAGGTGCAGCGCCCCACGGCCCCGGCCCCAACCCCAATGTCATCAACAACCAGACCTACCTGCCTTACAACCCTCACCAGAACTCGGTGACTAGCCCTAGCAGTGGATACGGCAACCACCCGCAAGAGCTGTCCACGTCGGCCTATGACTCTCCTGTCTCTTCGCACAACCCCGTCGAGCAGCAGCACCAGTACCAGCCGCAGCAGCCACACCAGCAGGCGCCGCCGCAGCCCACCCAGCAGGCACCGCAGCCTCCGCATCCCCAACAGTCGCAGCAGCCGCAGCAGCCTCAACAGCCTCACCAGTCTCACCAGCACTCACAGCCGCAGCAGCCACCTTCGCGCTCCTACTCTGGCTCCGGCTACTCCCCGGTCGATGAGTACGCGACACCCATGACAACTGCCGCCGTCCCTGCCCCCTACGCTGGCTACCCTTCGGTAATGCCGCTCCACATCGCACCCCAATCGCAGGCGCCGTCGCAGCCTCAAGCACCTCAGCAAGCACCCCCGCCACCGCCGCAGCAGCAGGCACCGCCTATCCCTCAGCCCGTCTCTTCACCGCCGCTCCCCTTCACAGCCTCTCCCCCGCCTGCGTCGCTCGCGGTGGGCAGCCCGCCCCTGGGCCCGAGCCAGCAGGGCGGCTTTTACGATGCGCGCCAGCACCTGCCGAGCAGGGCCAGTGGTAGCGCACCGTCAGCCCCTTCGGCACCGACGCCGGTGAGCGCTGCTGGCTCGCCGTCGCCGCCTGCCCAATTCCAGCAGCAGCAGCAGTACCGGCCGTATGTCCCCCCCACCGACAGCACCAACCAGCAGGGCACAGTGGACGACTACTACCGGCAGACGGGCCGTGTTGGCTATCAATAGGAGACTCTCACCCGGTGATTTGTACTTGTAGGTCTATGGGCGGTTACTATGTGTGGTTTTGGATTTGGTCTTATTTTATCTTTCTTGCAGGATTGCATTTTGCTTGTATTTTTCAGTTATTTACTCAATGCATAATTATATAAGTTCTCTCTCACGCCCGACACCAGTCAGATACCATGTGTGCCGAGAGTTGCATTCCGAGGGCTGTGATCCGCAGCGGACGTCGAACACGAGCGGTGTATTACAGCGCATAGCTCCTTCCATTTATAGTGGCTCAGGCATGCTGTGTCACGATGACGTCGAAGCGAAGCTGGCACCGCTGCTACGACGGCACTAATCCGACAATGCGGGAACTCGCGCATTCCCGGGCGGTTGCTAGCAGAAATACCATAAAAAAACAGTATCTGATCTGAATACAGTCCACGTTGCCTAGTTTTATGGGAGTATGGTTTCCAAAGCTGAAGTGTTCAAAGTTACGTTCATATCGTACGCAGAAGAAAGAGTGCATTGCGCCTGCCGTCCCATTGGCCAGTCCCCACCTGCACCTTCCAGCCCGCCCAGCTGCCCAGCTCCAGCTCCAGCTCCACCTTCTGACCCTGGCCTACTTTGGTCGCGGGCAGCCGTTGCTGTGGTTATGACCATCTCGAGCTATTCCCAATTTGAGCAAACAAATCGACAAAGTGCCCAACGTCAGTACGGCGGCCGCTGGACCCTGGGACTGGTTACCACGTTTTATATTCATTTCTTTTCGTTCCTGAAACATATATCCTGTCCATTTCAGCGATTTCGCATTCCAGCCGCCTCTTGTACGAAAACCAGCCCGAACCTACACCGCTCCAGTCCCAACCTGAATAGCCTCACTTTCGAAACAGCATCAGCAGCATTCCTCGAAGCTACCTTCCCTGATATTGCCCCAATGCTCGTCAAGCGGGCACTTCTCGGCCTGCCAACATCACTGCTGGTGCTCGCACTTGCCCAGCAGGCACAGGCAGACGCACACGATGTCGACGAACAACAGCAGCAGCAGCAGCAGCAGCGCAATGGGGAGGGACGGGCACAGCAGGCACAGCCACAGATCATCCCGCTGGCGATCCGCAAAATGAGCCTGGATGAGGGCGAGAAGTTCTACCCGGAAAACTACTACGGTTTCGAGCTGGACGACGACGACACGAGTGGCAGCGGAAGAAGACGAAGCGCTCGGGCATCCGACAAAATCGACAGCTTCGGACGGTCACTGGGCTCCCTGTTCTCATTTGGCCGGCGAGCACCATCCATCTCCATGACACCATCAATACGGAGCGAGAAGCGAACAGAAGAAAAGGAGGAGACGCACACAAATTCCTCCATCTCGACAGACGATGTCTTCTTGCCGCAGGCATACCTACCCCCGTTTTCGATACACCAAGGCCACGAACACGAGGTGGCCGAGAAAAGACAGCACGAGGATGATGGTGCTGCTGGCATTGCACACGAGCTCTACCGGCGTGCGTCAGAGGCTCTTGCCCACCTTCAGCGCCGCCAGTGGTCCTGTCCCTCGGGCACGGCCAGCTGCAGCGACATCGGCTACCCATACAGCTGCTGCTCGACCGGCGAGACGTGCTATGCGATTACCGACACCGGGCTGGGCCCAGTGGGCTGCTGCCCGAGCGGGTCGACGTGCGGCGGTGCAGTGACGAGCTGTTCGTCGAGCAGCACGGCATGTCCCTCGAGCTTGGGCGGCGGCTGCTGCATCGAGGGCTATGAGTGTGCAGGCATAGGCTGCATCAAGGTCGGCAGTTCGTCAACGACGACGATTGCGCGTACCTCGACGGCATCGTCTACATCAACGACCTCGACTTCCACGTCCACGACGACGACCTCATCGACGTCGTCAACGAGCACCTCGAGCACGACCATTACCGGCAGCAGCGGCGTGGCTCCAATCAAGCCCACCCGAACAGGAACCGACTCCAGCTTGCCATCGGGCTACTGCCCCACCGGCTACTATGGCTGTCTGGCGGTGGCCGGTGGCGGCTGCTGCCAGACAGGACGCGACTGCCAGACGACCAGCTGCGCACCAGCTGCAGCATCGACGACGATTGTCAACACCAACGGCATTACTGTGGTGGTGCCCGAGTCAGCAGCAGCAGCAGCGGCTACGGCGTCGTCGACGTGCGCGACCGGCTGGTTCATGTGCGGTGCCAGTGCCGGCCCCGTCGCCGGCTGCTGCCCAAGCGGGTACGGCTGCGGCACGGCGAGCTGCACGATGACCAGTGCATCGTCGACGGCCGAAGTCCAAAAGGAGCTGCCCACGAAATCCAGCAGCGGGCAGAGACTGGCCGTCTCCATGGGCCTCGTGCTGAGCCTCGCCCTGGCCGTCGTTATGTAATGATTTGATTTCTGATTTCGTGTTTGGTTTTAGCCATAGAAGGCGTTTGGTTTTGCTAGTTTGCGACTTGATATATGACAGACATGATGTTACTACTATTGCTTTCTTCTTTTGTGTTATTATCTCGGCATCGTGAAGACAATAACCGTGACAGTGTAGGCCCTGAATGCGAAGTGCTCTTCCTTGCGATTTGTGTTCGGGTTGTCCGGCTGCAGCGTTCAGCTTGCTAGAGCACTGCCATGGACTATTATCGATGTGCCGCCTCTACTCTTCCGTTGTGCTGACGAGATTGTACCCGTGTAGCCAGGGAGTACACTCGCGCGCTGCATGCTTGTCAGGGAGTATACTCGCGCGCTGCATGCTTGTGCGCCGTCAAGGTATGCGCAGTATAGTATCTGCTAGCATCTCTGCGAGCACCATCGGACATTCGGAGCGAAGTTTGGACGCACAGCTCGGCAGGAGAAGGGGAAGAAGGATGAGACGATAAGCAGCATGCTACACCGCAACTTGCTGATTGTTTTCTCGGATGCACAGCAACTGCGGGCGTGTCTGCCTCGAGCTGGGTTTATTTTATTTTGTTTTGTGTTGTTTTGTTTTTACATCCTCGTCCGCATCGTTGTTAGAACCAAGTAAATTAATGCCACGTTTGCGGTCCAACTTAGCCGCGCCTGGTATTCGATGCGGTCCAGACTGCTCAGCGGCGGCTGAACTGTTGGCGTTGGGCATGAACCTGGGGTAAATGGATCAACGGTACAGGGCCGACATCCTACGAAAACGAAATGCACATAATACTACAAAATAAATAAAAAAGCCCACACGAGCCGTGTTCCAGAAGAACGGGGAAATCCGGGGTAATCTACTCCAGGAAAAAGGGAGACGTAGCATGCCAGGCATGCCTGCAGAGACCTCGCATTCCAGTGCATTCCATCTGCTCTCGATCTGGCGGCTTCGGTTGATGATGGCATCGACGCTGTCCGAGTTATTATTCACCGAGCAAGCAAGGTTCTTGCCGCCTGCTGCCGCTCGGGCATAGCCAATAAGAGGGAATTACGTATCCAGCCACAGCCATGGCGTCCTGCTGTGTCCTGTTTGGTTGTTTAGTTGTCCAGACGTCTGGTCGTTTAGTCGTCTGGCTATGAGGGTATGCAAAGGGCATGCCGAGCAGAACAAACGAGTGACCACGCAAGGGCGCCGATGCAAGTGAGTCGACACAAGTGCGTCTTGTGAGACAGCAGACAGACAGCCAGGCAGCATCCGGATCATCCGCTCCAGTTCACACAGCCATCAAGATCAAGACAGATGGCAACCGTCAAGACAAGCACCATTCCATATCCAAGATCCGTCGCATCGAGCACTTGGAACCGACTCTCTTCTCGTGTTCACAGATCCATGTTGCTCCGCACACCGCTCCCCACGCCTAAGCATAAGCATACTCGTACATATCATAGAGACAGAGACCGCCGTGGGGGTGGCTGCCGCTGCATTGAGAAAGAGTTATCTGTTGTCTCTGCTGTGTGATGGGGAATCATTCACATCGGATGCTCCCCAGGCCATCACTTCGCCTTGGCTCTCTGGCTCTCTGGTTCTCATATCACATCAACCACTGGCTCCCTGGCTGCTCAGTGCTCTGCCCCCTCACTGTGACACTGCATTGGCGCTTTCGGCAGTTACTCCAATCGCTCGCATTCATCAGTGTTTGTGCCAGGCACCCTGCACTGCTGTTTCCGTCCGTCTTCACCCCAGACTCGTCAGACCGCCTCTTGTCTGTCTTGTCTCTCGTGTCTCTCGTGTCTCTCGTCCCCGTCTCTTGCGAGCTTCCGGTGTTTCTTGTTTCTGTCAGCAATGCCTTGGCTGGCCTATGACGGGCCTATGCATGCGTGTTTCAGTGATGGCCTGAGTGATGGCTTATGGCTGATGGGTGTGCCGAAACCGATGTCCTCCTATGGTTTGCTATGATACAAGTCGATGATGTGACGACTATGATTATTGCCAATGATCAAAGATTGCTCATGCAAGCCCAGGGGATGGGCAGTAAGCAGAGAATGGGATGAAAAGCGGGTGAAGCTCAGTCTTCTTGCTAGAATACCATTCCTTCCACCCATCAATACCCGACGATTTTTATCTCGTTTGAAATTGCATCGACAATGTTTGGTCGCAGACGTCCCGAGCACTGTTAGTAAAGATACTGTATTTCTGTTTACCTTTACACCTGGTCACAGTGACACCCCTGCCCCATCGCTCTTCTCCCATTCCGGATCCTTTGGCCTTCCAAGGTCTCTTCCTGGCCTTTCCCTGGCCTTTCCCTCGCTTTCATTCCGGTGTGACCTGTTATTCTCCCTGAATATCTTCCTCCGATCCTCTTCAGACCCTCTTCTTACCCCCATCTAATCCTCTTTCAGCGGTCTCATCAATGATATGTTGCCCTGTTTCTCCCGACAGACATGGAAACAAGAACAGCGAGTGGAAGGCCGAGCAAACAGCAAAAAGAAAAGAAAGGGGCAAGACACCCCCTGTTGCGGACTGATGGGCTGGTGCTGTACCCCAGAAACCCAAGGCACTGGAATAAATAAAACGGCAAATAATATCCACAGTCTTAGTAGTAGTTTATGCATTCTAGCCTACCTTCTCTGCTCTTCTGGAACCTTTAAAAAGGAGTCAGCTACGGAACAAGGCAACGGACCGCAAACAACGGACAACGGACAACGGCAACAGACAACAGACAACAGACAGCAGACTAGCCACAACGGCAGACGCCAGCAAACAACAGTGACGGCGCCTTGCATCTGTACGTGGCCGTCAGACAAGCCAGCCACCAAAACAGAAGACCGCAACATAGTAGTTCCAAGAGGAAAGGCAACAAGGCAACGAGGCAACCCTCGGGTGATTTTCTTGTTCCCCGTCACCCGTCTCGCGCCCGCTTCTAGTCTCATATTCCATTTTGTATCCCTCCATGCGAGCCATGCCCATTTTGATCGCTCTCTTGGTCAGGCAATCTCGCAACGGGTTCTTTTCTTCATTTCCCTCTATTTACCCTTGGTACTTATCTGCCCAGCGGGAGCCCAACTGTCCGTGCCGTGACAGGCATCGTGGATCTAGTATTTCTTCTTCCCTTCGTTTACACCCTTCTTGACTCCTGTGATTCTTCCTCCTATCACACCCTCCCTACAGCCTACAGCCCTGTCTCGTTCAACGGAGGCTGCCTCACCCCAACACCTGTCTCTGGGCATACGTTGGTCTCACACCCGTCTGCCTCTATTTACGTTTGCATTCAACACCCCCAGAAACGCCCCCAGACACAGGCACCCTTCTCCCCCGGCTTCCCCCAGACTCCTCATGCGGAAGTTTGATCGTGCAATCCCGTGTGCCCGCCCTGGCTGTGTTGAATCTCAGACAACGACAACGTCTTACACCCCCCAACCCAGCCCCGTTTCTTTCACACAGTGGCATGCAACTGATGAAGGTCCCGGGGAAATAACTTGGAGATTTTTGATTTAGGATAAAGATAAAAGGATAGATTAATTCACTGCCTATTTTGTTCATGGATACAAATAACTGTTCTTCCCATGCCTCTCATTCTCTCATCCTCTTTTCTCTATTCTCTACTCTCTACTCTCTACTCTCTACTCTCTACTCTCTACTCTCTACTCTCTTCTCTATTCTTCTTTTCATTCTTCTTGTCACTGGTATCAACGTTCCCAACAGTCCTGTCTTCGACTCATACAATACCATCGATTTGACGACTCCCATAGCCGTCTACTAGCGCTTTACAAATACCATCTGCCCGCATCTTATATCGGCTATTCACAATAGCACAAGACGACACGACAGCCTCACGAGGTCGACGTACTCTGTCTACAAATCCATCCACACCACATACAGCCCATCAAACCCCACGACCGGCCTATTCTCAACGCCCTCAACACCCCCAACGCCACTGATCCCAACCTTGTAAGCAGCGTACCCTATACCTACTCAAAACATCAACTCACACGTCCGTAGCACAATGCCCAGCCAAATCCATACTCCCATGCCCGTCGCTCCTCGCAGCAAGGGCCTCCAGGTCATCACGTCGGAAGTCTCCCATTTCGCGACTGTCCCTCAGTTTGCCATCCGCGACTACGAGTACACCGTCCCGGCACCGCCGCCACCGAGTCCCGTCGGCTTCCACAACGACCTCCACTGGCCGCCGGCCGTCAGCAGCAGAAATTAGCTGTTCTTCTCTTCAGTGTTTTCTTTTATCGGGCTGAATGCATAGGTGTTATTGATTATCATTGGACTACTGTTGGAATATTGTTGGATTATTGTGATTTATTAGGAATTATAGGGAACTACTACGGGAAGCAAACGTTGGGCTACTATTATGCAATCAAATAATTATGGATGAGTTCCTTACATACTCTACTTACAACAAAGTTCTTGCACGTTCCTTATATACTCTACTTGCAACAAGCTCTTCCACGTACGGCCATAGATACTGGAAAGCACGGGATCCCGTCCGCTCTCCCCTAGTTAAACCAGTAATCGGCGGATTAGTAGTTGGGTCGGTGACGACCAGCGAATACCCTCTGCTGTACGTTTTTTGTCTTTTTGTTTGTTTGGGATGCTATTTATCTTTTGCTGTTCATGCTTGCACTCGTTTGTCTCGCGTCAGTCCTTGCTATTCTTATCACTTATGACCTTTCTGACAGTACGGGCATCATCTCCTAGTTTATGAGTTGGCTCATTGGTAACATATGTTGGATAGAGCTCTTTCTTCTTGGCCATCGTCATTATGTTACTAATGTTTTCAATTCAGTGCCAGAATGACTATCAAAGTGCCATAGGAAGCCAAGATGATGCATCTGGGCTGCCATTGTCCACGTCCCACTGTAGCTGTTCACCAATGAGACACGATCGATCGTGGCCTATCCGTTGCTAGAATAAGAGCTCCATAAGAATGGGGTCCGCCATGAGCCAGTCAATCTCTTAGAAGCGGTTTACACCAGACGCGGAGGGGTTGACGTGAAATGTCGTAAAATGTCGTCCAGGATGTGTCGGGAGGCGACGTCGTGATCTCGCGCTTCACGCCAAATTGCGAGTGGCCCCACCAATTAACGCGTCTCTGGTCGCGTCGTGAGCGCGTCTCGCATCGGCCCCACTCAAGCCCACGGGCCTCAATTCCACAGAAAACCCATCCCTTGTCCCAATAGTTGCCCCGGGTGCTTGCCAGCCCCAGTTATCTGTCTCTCCCTGTGAAGACAGGAGTCGAGGCGAAAGTCTCGTTTCCATACGTTCTCCATGGGAATGATACCTCTTCCCACACGCGACATCGACATTCAACTACTGTTCGTTCCGTGCCACATTTTCTTGCTGTTCAGTCACTCCTTCCTCTTCTCACGTCGTCTTGCTTCTCCATCGCTCTTTCCTTCCTTTCTTTCATCTTCACATTCGCTCTTTACTTGTTCAACTATTGCTTCTACCTTACGCTCTCTAATACAGCATCTACGCTCATCGCTCTTTCCTACTCTACTTCAGCACCACCGATTTCTGCATCTCGCTCCTTCCTCTGTAATCTCAGCATACTGCCAACATGACTCGCTCTACTCGCATTCCGCGGGGCGCACCTGCCGCAGCTCCCACGGCCACGGCTACTGCCGCCTCCCGCATCGACAGCTTCGGCCGCGTGTCCAAGAGAGTCGGTCCTTCCTCCGGCAAGAAGTCGGTAGTGACCAGCACCGACAGCACATCCGCATCGACTGCCCGGCTTGACGCCATTGCACGGTTCTTTGTCGAAAAGAAGCAAGAAGAGGACGCTATCACAGTCGATGTCGTTGCAGAGCTGCCATCAATAGAGCTGGCAACTCCCACCAAGAAGACAAAAAAGACCAAGAAGGCGGCCACACCCGCTGCTACCACGCACACCACAGCCCCATCTACACAACGGAAACGTCGGGCAGCTGAAGCTCTCGATGCCGACCCTTCTTCGTCTCCCGCTGCTGCACAGGCGACACCAGCAAAGCGTGCCCGCAAGATTAAGCAGGCAACAACATCCGTAGCCGAGCTCCTTGCCCGGGCAGCTGAGAAGAAGTCGGCTGCCACATCCTCATTACAGACTGCTACTCCGGCCGATAGCGACAGTGACACCCCTTCCCAGACTGCTGGCGATCTCATTGCCCAGCTGAACATCAACACATCCTTTTCCACACCCTCGCCCTCCTCTTTTGCGTCGTCTTTCGCCCGGCTGCGCTCGACTTCGACCTCTCCCCGGCCTGCGAGCACCGCGCCCACAACACCTTGCGAGTCTGACAACGAGAGCGAGCCACGAAAGACCTTTACCTACTCCGCCACCGCACCTCTTCCCTACGAGCTTTCCGAGCTCGTCCGTCTTCACAATGCCTTCTCCAAGGCTCTCGCTGTGCACCATGCCCACCACGGCCCCAGTGCACCCATCGACATCCGCGCCTTCTGCCCGACAGTGGCCCAGTCCTGGGGCAAACGCAAGGTTACCCTTGAGGATATTCAGCGGTGTCTGGGTGTAGCAATGAGCGGCGAGATTGCTGGCAGTGACAGCATTGTCAACTCTCTCTTCTTGTCCGACTACACGCGCGGCAAGATCTGCATCGAGCTCAAGCCCGATGTGTTCTCCAACTCGGCAGCCATCGGCACGCTCGCTGACCAGCTCAACACGGCCTTTGAGTCGAACCTCCGCTCGCTGTGGGCTAGTGCCCCTCACGCCAACGCCACTTCGTCCTCTGCAGAGGTCAAGCAGTTTATCGAGAGCCTGCCCAAAGCAAAGGCTACCAAGTCCAACTCCCTGCTCCAGACGTCGGCCCTGCGTGCCAAGGGCCAGCGCACGCTCGAGGAGCTGATGCACGGCATTGCCCTGAAGAAGCAGGAGAAGGAGGCACAGGAGGCCCTTCTCAAGGCCCCCATCCCCGAGCCCGTGCAGGAGACCAAGGCCGACTCGATGGATGTCGACAGCACACCTTCTGCTGCCCCTGCCGCGCCCATGAACCTTCTTGACCGCATTCGCTACCGCCAGATGCAGCGAACACAGCTGGCAGCTGCAGGCCAGCTGACAGCGGCTACTCCCGAGGAGCTCGAGCGCCGTGCCGCTCTTTCGCGCGCAGGTGATATTGCCGAGGTGATGTCGATGCTGTGCACTGCGGCTTCTCTACGTCAGAGCAACCGCGTGTCGTTCGGCATGGCGGCCATCGTTTCCAAAATCAAGGACTCTCTGGTCCGTCTGCCAATTGCTCGTGAAGAGGCAGCTTCCTGTGTGCGCCTGCTGGCCAAGGAGGTCAGCCCGGAGTGGCTGCAGATCGTCAGCATGGGCGGTCGTGAAATCGTCATCATGATGGCCGACCGCGTACCGAGCAAGGCCGATATCCAGCAGCGCGTGCATCGTCTGTCTTGATAACTTTTGACCCCTTTCCGATTGCATCGCGCGCTGCTTCTCTCTTAATACTAGTTGCATCTTGCTTTTCGATATCATATTTAGCCAGCCTGTTTTTACTCCCTTTCTATGTGTCCATCAGCCACATTTCATCTTGTCCATGATTTCCTTTTCATTTTTGTTTGCCGGCTTTTTAGAAATCGGAACATCAGCATTGAGATACCTACTGCACTTATTGCACTTTGCAACAGATTGCACTCTACAACAGAAAGTCAGAATTACATAATAAAATCAAAAAAAAAAATCGACGTGACGTATTGTTATGCATATATCATATTCACCAGCACTCGATATGGCGTAGAATCACTTAAACAGACTATACTTCTTGAACAGAATTGTATTGCATGGCTGCCTATCTAGTAGCTTAATGAGTAATCGTAAAAGACAAAAGAGGCCCAGGTATGCTGCCAGTCTATCATTGCTTCTTTCCCGCGAAGAGAACGCCCATGATACGCCCTCATGGGCGACGAAGGTCCCGCACAGTCTCGCACTCGAGCCGCAGTGCTCCTCTATCCTACTCCTGCAACCCGATATAGAAGCTAGACAGATATAAATAGGGAAAAAACGGTGACAAGCCACAGCCATTCGCCCAGTAGAGATGATACCGATGGATGTAATATGCAAATGCCGCAGGCACAACTGGCAAAGACTAGGCGTGAGAGAGATGCCACCGTAGAGTCGTCAAAGGATGGGGAGTGAGAAAGTAATGATATAGGGAAATAGTTTTCACTATTCGAATATATGATGACAAGGTTGAAACAGCGAGGCGCTTATTGCTTCTTCTCGAACCGGGGCTTGCCAAGGTTGCTGCCCCGGAGCCTGACGTTCAAGACTTTCTCGATCTCACCCAGGACCCTCTGGTCGGGCTGTCCCTCACCGCGCTCCATGGCACCGATGATGCTGGCTGTTGTGTTGCAGCGTGTGGCGAGCTGCTTCTGTGTCATCTTGTCTTCCCTCTTGGACCGGCGATCCGCAATGATAGCGCCGACCTCCTTACCGACGTGCTTGACCGCGATGGGTTTACCATCGCCGTCGTAGTCGTCCAGGGACTTGTCTTTTTGGCCGGTACCGCCTGCTTTTTTGGCAGCGTTGCCAGTAACGTACTTCTTCTCGGTGGCAATAATGGCACCGGAGCGCTGAGCGGCGTTCAGGGCAGCACGACTACGGACAACAGTCGGGCGCGCAACGGTGCCGCCGCGGCTCTGACTGCCGATCTTGGTAACTTCGTCCCAGTCCATAGACATTGTGGCGGTTGGAGGGGTTGTTGGTTGTGTGGGGAAAGAGTTGTAGTTGTAGAAATGGGAGTGAAGAGACAAAGAGACAAAGAGTCTGAGAGACGGGAATGGCGTTGATGATATAGAGTTGTCAAGGGTTGATGGTTAGTCGGACGAGGATGAGGTTAGAAAGGTGGATGAAGGAAGAAGATGACGAGGACGGAGCGAGGGCTGATGGAAAGAGCACACGAGGAGGAGAGCGTGCACCGGTGTGGGGCAACCGTGTGCAATAGCAGAGCAGACTGGGCAGAGCAACCAGAAAAATGGGCTGGTGGAGGCTGGTGGAAACTGGTGGAAGGCCACAGGCACATGCTACAGCGTGTTTCGCCTGCCGAGTCTGCTGGGCGGGCGCCTGTGGGCAACCTATGGAGTCAGGAATGGCCAGCAGCCTCCGGCTGACTCAATCGGTACGGCAGGGTGGCTGAGGTGGCTTGGTTCAGCGGTCCATATCAACCCGTTAGTGTGACTGACTAATCAGGATTTACGAGGCAAGATTGATAAGAAACGCCGATAAGAGATTTGGCATACAAAAGCCGATTCTGCTGCACTCTAGAAATATTAGTCATCGGCCTTTTCAAACCCCCCACAGTGTACGTCGTTGCATGACTACAACGGTTTCAAGGCCGGGACAGCACACCAGTAGCAGCTCGATGATGGACAAAAATAGCGATCTGTATACACGGCTATCGCTTGGGGACCCGGGAGAAGACATGTCCTGATCGCAGCACGAGCGGGGCCAATACAGCACGGTGAAGCAGCATCCGGACCAGCCAACGAAGTCGTCAGTTCCAGGGGCCTATCCCACGTCATTCACGACGAGAAGCACCAACAGCTTCAAATAATACATTGTTCTCTTTATTCTTCCTTCACTGTTCTCGATCCGGCTCTGGTTAGTATTAGGAGATCCAGCTAAATCTACATTAAAGCCAGTGAAATTGGTCTCTGTTTGGGCTTGCAGCCGAGAGCATCTTCGAGATGTCGGTCCCGAGTGTTGCTTTTGCGTCCTCGATACCATGGCCATTGGCTGCCTCGACTGCTTGTGCTTTGCACGCATATTCAACACTTCTTGGCAGCCGTACCGATGGGCTGTTATTGCTTAGTGTCCTCGGCCTACAAGCTCGTCGCCAGCTGTCGTCTTATATAGCCACTGCCTTCAGCAAAATACTGTCTCCTGAAATACCTGGCTCATCGTTAGGTGTAGCCCTTGCGGTGGTTGTCTCTGCTACTTTGACTTACCGAGTGGCTTCAGGGTGGGTATCCAGTCAAAATGAAGAAACAACATATACAACATCCCGCTGGACGGGACCGGGCAAGCCTCTGCTCCTACCGTGTGTCACGACTCACACTCGCAAGTTCCCCGAGAAGCACTCCTTTGTATATTCCTACCTTGTGGTTGGCGTTCCGGTTGGCTGGAGCGGTGTCAGTGGTGGTATGGTCTCAGTTTCACCCCCAGGCGCTTGCAGAAATAACCGCCGTAAAGGCTGGTTTGACATTGATGCCAACGACTACCTCGAACGCGGCAACGGCCATCTCGGGCTGCGTGGCAAGTTGGACACCCACCTACGTGATGCTCACAACGTCGACCCAGCAGCCTACCCGCATGCATATCTCGTCACAGCAGCACGCTTCCTCGGCTACCACTTTAACCCCGTCTCGTTCTGGTATCTGTACGACGCCGACAAGACGCTCGCCGCTATGATTCTCGAGGTCAACAATACGTTTGGCGAACGGCGCATGTACTTTTTGTCCCGAGAGGAGTCTGGGAGTGAAGCGAAGGACAGCCCACAACTATTCAAGCAAAAGTGGCCCAAGGATTTCCACGTCTCGCCATTCAACTCGCGCAAGGGTTCATACGAGCTGCTCGCCAACGACCCTTTAGCGCCCAGTATGCAAGGCACAGGGCCTCTGTCGGCTACGATTGTCTTGCGCTCATCTAGCGACCACAGCAAGATTGTGGCTTGCTTGGCATCGGAACGTCGTCCCACTGACAGCACCAGCCCGCACGCCTTTGACCCCGAAGCTATGAGCCTGTGGCAACGCATCCGATTTCTGGCTGGCTGGTGGTGGGTCGGCTTCGCCACATTCCCGCGTATTGTTCGACAGGCCGGTATTTTGTTCTTCAGCAAGAAGCTGCACGTATGGTTTCGACCGGAGCCTCTCGAAAAAAGCATGGGCCGGCTGGCAGATGAGACGGAGCAGAAACTAGAGGTCGTCTTTCGACAGTACCTGCGGCACCTTGTCGAGAGTTCCGGAGGCACTGGAAGCAGCCCGTCGCTTGCTGTCAAGTATGTCCCATGTGGCATCGCCAATGGCAGTGCCGAGACCTTCTACTCCAGGCCGGAAGCTGCAAGGTTGTCCGGTAACAATAACGGCCAAAGTCACGTCACGAGACAAGAGGGTCCAACGGAAAATATTGAGTTTCGTGTTCTGACGCCCGTATTTTATACACGCTTTGTTTACTATGCACACGATGTGGAGGCACTGTTCTGCGAGCTGCGCGAAAGCTGCACGGTGTCTATATCGCCACCGTCGGCTGCAACAGTGTTTACAAAGCAGGTGCTTGCGCGAGCCACACCACCGCCTCCCTTGGAAGTGTCGAGCCCCATTGACTTTTACATGTTCTCGGCCATCCAAAAACTGCGGCGGCGACCCGAGCAGCTCGAAAGCCCCGTCACCTGGCCCAAGAACGTGTACGCTTCGGGCACATCTCAGACGAGTGCAACACCTACGTCTCCCTTTACGGTATCTGATGTACGTGGTTTCCGGCCTTCGGCTATGGATGGTTATATTCTGTCTCTTGCCGGCGATGAGGACAAGGGCAGAGCAGTCGCCGGCCTACACAAGGTGTATAGATCGACTGTGCTGAAGCTGTTTATTGCCGACCGTATAGCGCTGGGGGCAGTATCTCTGTTGCAGCTGGAGATTCTCGTGCTGCGTATACTTGCTGCCTGGGTGGTAGCTCACATCATGCTTGCTTGGTTGTGATAAGAGGTTCTGCATGATTCACGGGTTTTATCTCGGAGCCGTTGACAAGCACGCCACTGCATGGCACCCCACGAGAGATTCAAGCGAGTCCCACACAGGGACCGCGTGTCTTGATAGCCAAGCTACATGTAATAGAACAAAGTACAAGGCAATGATGTTATCAATTAAAATAAATAAAACCCCCCCCAAAAAAAATTCAAAGGATGAAAAGGTGGGATGCTAGAGACTGCCGAACTCGCGGCACGGCGCGGAGCCAAGCCGCTATACGAGTACAAACAAGCATTTCTTTCAGTGCACCACGTCCAAACTGCGATCTGACTTTGCTTTCACATCAGCTTTAGCGTAAGGGGTGTAAGTTGGGCCTTTGTGTTGGGATGTCTGTTGGGTGGTGTTGGATGTAATCATTCTAACCGTACTCGTCCCTTGGTGGTGGTGACGGATGGCAGCCTCTCGTCAAGATCTACAACGCGGCGTCATCAGTCCTAGAGTGATATCGGGTCTGACAGGTGAGGGGGTCGTAATCGATCTATAAAATAGTTCGGGACAAAGGAGCAGCCTTATAAGAGTTATCAAAAAGGATTCGTATACTATAGTATCATTAGTCATCACGCTCTCGTCTGGTGTATATTCTCGATGTCAGTCAACATGGCCCCTGAATTTACTCATTGAGATTTTCCTTTTTCGGAGGTACACCTGTGCCATCCCTGCTCTCTCCTGCTTAGCGGATGGGCTATCGTGCCTCCCTGTGCCCTCACCTGATTAGCGAGTGTGCCGTCGTGTGCCTTCGTATGTTCCCTTGTGCCCTCGTGTGCGAGCACAGCCACAGAGACGGTTTTCAGGCAACCCATCAAGCAGTTTGAGAGGCATGTATTAGATGCATAAATGCCACAATACGACTAGAGGCTATGTAGGCGCAGTAAATTATGTCATGGAAATTCCACAGGCTTGTCTACATGGTTGTTCTAGGCATTTTGACGCCCAGCACATCTGGTTTTCTATACTGAAAAGAAAGTGGCCAGTATTCTTCTTTGAATATCCTCTCTTGATACTTGATCTGCCGTCGCATTATTCAAGTCATCTGGGCCATGGAAGGCATAGAATGTGGAGGATTCTATGATTTGATGGAAACGGGTTGTTCCCGTGTCTTTTGCTCCGTATATGGCGTGAACACGCAGCGGGGGGGGCTTGACGACGCCAGAATATATTACTATTGGTCACCTTTACCTGTTGACTGATTTATCTATTCTTTTCCTGTGGCTGACCACCCAAGGCGGCCCGACCCCTCGCCTAGCTACACGCTTCTTATCGGAACCCTTTCCCGCCAAGTTGGGGCTGACCCTTCAACGACAACGTGGACCCCAGGCAAACCTGGACAATTCTCTAAGCCTTACACGACCACAGCATTCCTTCGGGCACAACGATCTTCTTCTTTCAACATGCCTATATGGGAGCAAGCTTCTTTGGTGCACTCGGTGTTTTCCTCCCAACATTCATACCAATCTTGATAACGACTGTCAGCCCGATTCCTACCCGGCCTTCTTCGACGACGAAACCCCGCCCAGAACCATGCGACTCCTAGAATGCAGCGACGGCAAGTTTAAGCCGCCCAAAAACCTGGTTGCCAACATACCCAGGTATGCCATACTGTCGCACACATGGGGCACAGATGACGAGGAAGTCACTTTCCAAGACTTGGTCAACGGCACTGAGGGGGGCAAGACCGGCTTCGAGAAGCTCATGTTCTGCGCAGCACAAGCAAAGCATGATGGCCTACGATACTTCTGGGTGGATACTTGCTGTATCGACAAATCAAACAACAGTGAGCTCTCCGAAGCACTGAATTCCATGTTTGCCTGGTACAGAGATGCGGATCGATGCTACGCGTACTTGTCGGATATCTCAACGTCTGAGAGCAAAGAGGATGGTGCGCAGTCTGAGCTTGCGTGGGAGACGGCGTTTCGAGCGAGCAGATGGTTTACCCGAGGGTGGACGCTACAAGAGCTTCTAGCACCGGCATCGGTGGAATTCTTCTCGGCGGAGGGTCACCGGCTTGGTGATAAGAGGTCGCTCGAGCAGCCGATCCACGAAATCACAGGCATTGCTATTCCAGCACTTCGGGCAGGCGCCTTTGCTGAATTCGACGTCGAGGAGCGTTTCCGATGGGCCAAGTCACGGGAGACCTCCCGCGCGGAAGACTGGGCGTACTGTCTCTTGGGCATTTTCGGTATTTTCATGTCACCTATCTACGGTGAAGGCAAGGAACACGCAGTTCGTCGGCTCCGACAGAAGATCGCTGCCAATGCGCCGATGTACAAAAAAGGTACAGTGCATGAACTCGTTCCCTTTTCTATTTCTTTAATTCATCTTTGCTAACGCGTCCGCAGCCAAGAGCCGTACCTGGATGGTGCCATTCGACAAAAATCCCTCCTTCACTGGCCGCCAGTCCGACTTGAACGGGCTCCGTCAGGCGCTTTTTACGGGAGATCAGACTACAAAGGTGGCCATCGTAGGGCTTGGCGGGATCGGCAAGACGCAGCTCGCACTTTCTTTGGCTTATCAAACACGAGACGAAAACGAGAACTGCTCGGTCATCTGGATGCCCGCAACGAGCAAAGAGAGCATCGGCCAGGCATATCTACATGCCGCTCAACAGCTTGGCATATCCGGCTGGGAAGATGAAAAGGCAGATGTTAAGAGACTCGTGCAGGATCATCTCAGCAGCGAGAGTGCAGGCCAATGGCTCCTGATCTTCGACAACGCCGACGACGTCAATATGTGGGTTGACAAGTCGGCAGGGGAATCCGCCCGTCTGATTGACTATCTCCCAAAAAGCCGGCACGGATCTATCATCTTCACGACGCGTGATAGGAAGACGGCTATAAAGCTTGCTGGTCGGAATATCGTTGAGATGTCGGTACTGGACGAAGCCGGCAGTGAGCAGCTACTTCGAAACTACTTATATGATGAAGACCTCCTTAACGACCAAGGAGACGTGTCGGCGTTTCTCGCCCAGCTCACTTACCTGCCTTTGGCCATTGTTCAAGCTGCGGCATACATCAACCAGAACGGAATAGACTTGGCAGACTATCTCTCGCTCCTGGACGCGCAAGAAGAGGACGTGATCGATCTCCTTAGTGAGGATTTCGAAGACGAAAGGCGCTATCTTGAGACAAAGAACCCGGTAGCCACCACCTGGCTCATCTCCTTCGAGCGGGTCCGGCAGCGCGATTCGCTTGCTGCAGAGTACCTGTCTTTTATGGCCTGCATAGATGCTAAGGACATCCCGCAGTCGCTTCTTCCTCCCAACCCATCACCGAAGAAAGTAATAGACGCGATAGGCACCCTAAAGGGCTACTCATTCATCTCTCAACAGTCTACAGGCTCGGCGATCAACATCCACCGACTAGTGCACTTGTCAATAAGAAACTGGCTCCGGAAGGAGGGACTGCTATCTGTTTGGACGGGTCAAGTCATCGCAAGACTGGCGGATGTATTTACGGACGCCGGCTACGGGAATAGAGACGTGTGGAGGACATATATGCCACACGCATATTACGCGATCGGGCCAGACATCGAAGACGAAGACGACGAAAATAGACTCACACTGCTATCGGAATATGGGCGTTGCCTATCATATGATGGGCGGTATAACGAAGCAGAGAGCATATTCCAGCGAGTGACGGAGACTCGTACGACGACGCTCGGGGCGGACCATCCCGATACGTTAGCGAGTCTAGCTAGTCTTGCGTTGACGTTCAGAGATCAAGGCCGGTGGGACGAGGCTGAAAAGCTATTACTTCAACTGGCGGAGATTCGCAAGGCGACGCTCGGGGCGGACCATCCCGATACGACAACGAGTCTAGCAAATCTTGCGGTGACGTATGGGGATCAAGACCGGTGGGACGAGGCTGAGAAGTTACTTTTACAAGTGGTAAAGATAACGGAGACGCAGTTCGGGGCGGACCACAGCGATACTTTATCGACTAAAAGCAATCTTGCGTTGGCATATAAAAATCAAGGCCGGTGGAATGAGGCTGAGAAGCTTCAAGTACAAGTTATGGAGGCGAGCAAGACGATACTCGGAGCGGATCATCCCGATACGTTAATACATATAGCTAATCTTGCGTCGACGTATAAAACGCAATGCCGGTGGGACGAAGCTGAAAAGCTGGAAGTGCAAGTAGTAGAGACGAGTAAGACGAAGCTCGGGGCGGATCACCCCTTTACGCTAGGACTCATATCCAATCTTGCATTTACGCTTTGGAATCAAGACCGGTGGGACGAGGCTACCAAGATGAATGAGCAAGTGATGGAGACTCGCAAAATAAAGCTCGGGGCGGACCATCGCTATACACTAGAGAGCATGGCTATACTTGCGTCGAGGCTTTATGATCAAGGCCGGTTGGACGAGGCTGAGAAGCTACGAGTGCAAGTCATAGAGGCTCGCAAAACGAAGCTCGGGGCGGACCATTCCTCTACGCTAAAGAGCATATCTTCTCTTGCGTCAATGTTTTGGGATCAAGGCCGACACGACGAGGCTAAAAGGCTAGAAGCGCAAGTGATGGAGGCGAGCAAAACGAAGTTCGGGGCGGACCATCCCGGCCATTTAACGAGGATAAGCAGTTTTGCATCCACGTACAAGGCTCAAGGCCGATGGGACGAGGCTGGAAAGCTAGAAGAAGAAGTGATGGAGACGAGCAAGACGAAGCTCGGAGCGGATCATCCCGACACTTTAACGAGGATAAGCACTCTTGCATCGACGTACAGTGTTCAAGAACGACTAGACGAGGCTGAAAGGCTGAGAGCATGCGTGATGGAGACTCGCAAAGCGAAGTTCGGGGCAGACCATTCCTCTACGCTAGAGAGCATGACTGAGCTTGCGTGGACGTTTCTAAGTCAAGGCCGGTGGGACGAGGCCGAAAAGCTACAAGAACAAGTGCTAGAAACGAGCAAGATGAAGCTCGGGGCGGACCATCCCGACACTGAAACGAGGATAGACGATCTTATAAGGACGTATAAGCTTCAAGAACGACGGGATATGGTTGAAAAGCTGGAAGTACAACTGCTGGAGACTCGCAAGGCGAGGCTCGGGGCGGACCATCCCGACACACTCAGAAGCATGTACGATCTCGCTTGCACTTGGAGGTGTCTAGGTCTCTATACAGAGGCTTTGGCGCTAATGAAGGATTGTGCCCAGGCCCGTCAACGAACACTTGGCTCAGAGGATGAAGATACCGTGTTTGCTACGGAGTATGTTGAAGAGTGGAGTTGATGTCGTGGATCTTCTGGTCATGTGCCGTTGTTCGCCGTGCGCCGCCCATTCGTCGCGCTCATCTGTCACTACGTCGGTAGCAGGCCGTTTCGCTGGCCTGTCCACCGCTTCTGCGCCATGCTGGCCTGCCGCTTCTAACCGGGTCAGGACAGCCAAGCTGTGCGCGGGTCATAGCACGGTCAGCGCTGACGTGCACGGCGCAGTTGACCTTGTTCGACTTTGTGTGCCATGTCCAGGACGGCGACGGCCACAACCTCCCGGTGCGCCTGCAAGACCTCTGCCAGAGCTACTACCAGAAGCACACGGAGATGGCCGTTGGCTACATCCTACAGCGACGGCTCTACCTCTTCAAGATGTTTTCCTATCCCAGTCAGACTGCCAAGACAAAAGCACAAACTGTTCGAGACACGGTCCTCCGCACCCGCCCTATAATCGCCACAGGCCCGCCCCCCATGGTACTCCCATGCCCGACTCCCGAAGAAATAGACTGGGCCGCTATCATGGAACGGTGTAATGACTGGTGGCAGCGGAACGCTAGCAATAGCCGCCCAGCAACATCTTTCACAGCGCAAACACCATGCCGGATGTCAAAGATTATACGGCGCCGCCACTCTTCTCTCGCCAAGGCCGCAAGCAGCCTCCTCACACAATTCCACACCGGCCTATTCACAAACCTATACCTAAGACAGGCCGTGGACTCACCGGACTGCCGCTGCGGAGCCGAGGAGGATATCCCGGCCTTTGTCGTCCTAGGATGCCCTGCCGTTCCCTGTTGGCCAGCTAGATGGCCGCAGACGGTCACCAACTTGGAACACCGCCTGCAAGAGGGACTCGCAGCTTAACCTCTCCTCCGCTGGCTTGTACGGAGCGAAAGTCTCTCCAAGTGCCGCCTAGCCATAGAGCTGGGCACAGCGCGGCTCTCTGCCCTTTCCACCGCTGACCCTACCAGCTCCTCTGTCTGCCCGCCTGCTTGATGGCTTATTGTTTTTCTATTTTGTATTATTCTTAGCTTTCTCTTCGTTTCTATTCTTGTTTGCTATTATTCTTGTTTGCTATTGTTCTTGTTTTCTTCATATCTTTAATTAAACTGTCTATACATAAACACGCATTGAAACGGTGCAGCTAGATATGTGCAATCCATGCGGGCGGTCTATCAGTTTGGCAACCCCATCTTCTTGTACTACTCTTACTTCTTCCTCATCTGGTAGCTCATTGCGAGGCCTTATAAGCTTCCGTTACATGACTCATTACGTAAACTATAAACTGACTCGAAGCCTTTTCTCGTTGTTGTAGGAGTGGACTTAATTCCTAGAATAATACTTAAATCAAGAGGCTAAACATTAATTCTAATTAGTACATCTTTACGGGAGCCTTTATCTTTATTATTATTTCTCTTCTAGTTGAGGTCTTGCGCGCCAACCCGGTGTCCCAAGTTGAACAATTATTTGCTTTGTTATTTATAGGTCGGCACTATTAGTTCACTCTGGCAGCGAAGAACGTAACCCCAAGTGGTGGCTGTTGGGAGAGCACGACTATAGGGGGCAGCTCTCGTGTGGCGCGAGAGATGCTTCTTCTTCTCTTCTCTGTATATAGTTCCTTTGTTGTTCAGTCCAATACGTCTGACTGTGTTACTCGTGGTCCCTCCAATCGACGCATCTTGATCCGTACACTACGAGAGTAGCCCTTTTAGTTTTGTATTTAAGCTGGCGGGATATTGATGTCCGTGTTATATATTTAAAAGTCTCTTACGTATGCCGTTTGGCTGGTTAACTTCAGCCGCTTCTGGACAATATTTGTCACGGACCGCTACCGCAGCCTACCCCTTCTGCCACATCTCACGCTCTAGCTCCTGGCTCCGAGATGAACCGCGGGAGCTCACGATACGTAAATCAGAGTTTATCGAGCATAAGACTTGAAGACGCAGCATCAGACAGCAGCCACTAAGGGGGTTCCAGCGAGCGGCATAGATACTAGGAATCAGATAAGTAAAACCAGCATGTAAATACCTGATTAGAGGACTCATCTAATACAGCCAGCTCCCCCCTAGGGACATGTACACGTTGTAGGACCGTAGCTCGCTATGCTTCGGACTGTATGCTTATATCCGTACACATGTGCTCGGGCTTGTTTTCCACGAGCAGAGTGGCAGAGTTGGGATAAGAGCCGATGCAGCTCCATGCAGCTCCAGTCCCAGTTCACCTGCATGCACATGCACCTCACTCGCCGCACCTGCGCTTCCGCCCCGCCACATGTGGAATTCCAAATTCAGATATTCCAAATACTTCTATCCACAGACGGAGGGCTTGGGCTGCCACAAAGCTCGCCGTCAGCGGAGGTTCCTTACCCGCGACCTTGCGGCATCTTTGTATTACTGATCAGCTGATGTTGCACTTCGGATCCGTGCAGAGGGTCTTAGCCAGCCTGCCAGCCTCGTCGTTGCTGTTGTATGTGCTCTGTTGTATCAAGTAAACACCATGACACAGCGCCTGCATACACCCCGGCTTACCTCGATCCGTGAAGACCGTCAGCCTTCTCGCCAAAGCTAACACCAAGATAACACGACGACCCAACAACTCCAGCCGCCCCAGCGCCACGAGGCTGTATGAAGCGGGAGTTCGCGTTCTTCGTTTGTAACTTGTAGCTCTGCCGCCTGATTTCTCATCTTTTTTCCCGTTTCCTTCGCAGCGGTAGCCCCGTTGGACCGGGGAGCAGTCGGCACCGTAGCTCGGAAGTCAAGCTTCTGAATAACTAACTACCGGGATCAGTCCTCTGAGATCCTTCTCCGTGTTGCCTCTGCATTGCCTCTACTGCTCCTTGTCTTCGTGCACGACGATGATATGCATTTGCTTGTCCACAGCGAGTCTCACCATCCGTGTACCATGTAGCCCATGTAGCCCGGATCACTATCTCACTTCTACGGCTATAGGTGTACCGTCGGTGCAACGCAACAGCAGTCGTGGTGTTGCAATGCGGACTGCATATGTGTCTGTTGTCGAGCCGATCCCTCTCGTGTCGTCGATGTGAAACAAAGCTACAGCGGGAAACAAGACGGCGAGAATGACAAATAACTACTGGCCAATGCAGACTGCCTGCTGTTACATCTGCGTGCAGCTCTCACTGCATGTGCTGCAGGGCGATCTCACGGCAGGATTTCCACAGAGCCGACATCTTATCTTACTCCGTACACTGGCTGATGTCCGCATGTCGTGCGTTCCGCACAAACTCAAATTGCAAGCTGACGGCCCAAGCCCGGCGATAGAGGCCTTTGTCAGGCAAGAGCGCAAGCCGAGAGCTCCTTCCCCATTTCTACATCCGTGGTGGGGCTTTGCAGGTTTCCCCTCCTTCCCAAGCAGCTAGGTTCCTAGGCGAGCCATGACGCTAAAACATAGTCAAGTAATAGCCTGCAGTTGGGAGGATAAACGGAGCGAGAAACATGACGACGAAAAAAGAAACAAAAGAGGATAAACGCAAAACTAAAAGGCATTACTCGATGCACTAGATCGGGGTTTAAAACAGGGGGGGGGGCAGCTCTGGCCGTCATAGATGCAACCCATGGAGCGCGCCTTCCTCCACAGAAGGGATGGGAATGCGCTGGGAATTTGTCAGCTGCCAGAAACAGAAAGAGCGATGGAGGGGAGCGGGGTGTTGGTATGACGTCTGTATCGAGGACGGCCAGATAGTATCACCAAGGCTGCATCAGGTACACATGCGCATAGGACTCTGCTCTCAGACAATAGCTGCAGCTCTAGGCACTTGACTTGAGGAACGCAGGCTCCTCATTGACGGCGACCTGGAGCTAGTCCTGTCATGTCTCTCACGATAGCTCGGTTTGATATCTTATCAGCTTCCGCACAGCGCAGGACACGCCCCTCCCTTCGGCCACCGGGAAAGCTGCGTCACTTCGCCGCAAGCAGAGAGCGCTCTTGCAAGTGGATCAAGCATCTACGCAAGCAGGCAGGTAGTGGTACGGGATGGGAGGCAGAGAGAGAAAGGCAGAAAGCGTAGTGCCCTTACGATGGTACTGTGCTGCTCCGTAGCGGAAGCCCCAATTATGTGACAAAATAGACATAAAATGTTGTAGCTGAATAAAATCAATAAATAGAAGAAAGAACCGGATCGAGCTACACGGAGCTGTCGTCTGCTCGTGCCCTCTATAAGTACATCGCCTCTGCCCATTCCTTTCCGTCGACCTCCCCTCTCCATCCTCAACTGCTCTTCTCGCTCTGCACTCCTGCCACTGCTACATACCTTTACTACCGCTGCCTACTACTACCACTCCCTCTACAACCACCACCCTCCCAACAACCACACAATACCGCAATCATGGTCTTCACCGGTCACTGTCTGTGCAAGGCCGTCACGTACACCATCGACATGGATGCGCCCCTCCTGACTGGCTACGACCACTGCGACGACTGCCAGCGCCAGTCTGGTTCCACCTACTGTAGGTCCTCTGCCCCAATGTCTCGCTAGCTATGCCGCTGCTGCAGCCCGCTGACAAGCAGCCCTCGTCTTTGTTGCCCTCAAGGACAAGGTCACCATCAACGGCCCCACCAAGAGCTGGGCCGGCGTCGGCAGCTCCGGCAAGGCCGTCCACCGCATCTTCTGCTCGGACTGCGGCTCCCCCATTGCCCACGACCCCGAGGCTGCCCCCCCCATCATTGCCATGAAGGCCGGCACGCTCGCCGTCGAGCACAAGAAGGACCTGAAGCCTGTACGTGCACTCCCTGTTCGACCGGTGCTGACCCATACTGACAGAGATAGGACACCGAGATCTGGACCGTCAGCAAGCTGCCCTTCTGCCAGGAGCACCTCGAGAAGCCGTTCGAGCACATGCCCGAGTAAATCGACTTTGGCGTTTCTTAGTACCGAATCAAGTCGACTTCTTCATACTGCGATTGTGTAACATTTGGGATTGTTCTTGTTGGGATGCTGCGAGCATGATGGCGTTGTTGAATGGTTGTGATTGGCTGGGATTGGGACTGCACGGTGTTGGCTGTTGGTTTGGATGGGACACGGTATGGAGCTGGCTGGCATGAGACGACGACACGATACGACACGAACAAGCGGCGCGAACGACGAGACGACAAAGACGGACCACCACATCCAGTCAAGAGAGGACGAGAAAATACAGTCTGCAGTGTACCGAATTTGAAAGTACTTGAAATCTTGAATTTATTGCAGAGGATTTATCGCAGAGGTAACATCAGACAGCAACCCAGGTCGCTCTTGTCAGCAGGCTCGCCTGTGCTGGACTCATACACATTAAATGTGTCAAATGTAACAAATGTAACAAATATAACAAACTGTATTTGGGAAAACGAATCGTCGTGCTCCGATATATGGTATCGCACAATGCCCCTATAATCCCTCTTTCCTCTTTTCGTTTACAACCACTCGTGCTCACTGCTCACTGCCCAATGCTCATTTCTCACTGCTCACTCCGTACTGCTCACTTCTTGTCAAGTCCGTACGCCTTGACCGCCGTGCCGCCCCAGAGCATGGCCTCGTCCTCGTCGCTCAGCGTCGCCATGTAGCCCAGGTATGCCACAATCCGCCGCCACTTGTCCCACGCACCAACCTCGCCCTCTGTACGCGGTGTCGTCGTCTCTTGAGACTCAATCTTCTTGGCGTAGGGGATCGTGCACACCGGCCAGTCGCTGCCAAACATCAGCCGCGATGCGCCAAATGTCGCCAGCAGCACAGCCAGCCACGCAAACGACGCCTGGAAGAACTCCGCGTGCTCCTGGTCCCGCAGCGCCGACGGCATCTCTGAAAACAGGCCGGACAGCTTGATGAAAATGTGCTCAGGGCTCGCCTTGGCCAGCGCAAACATGGTGTCGCGCCACGCCGCAAAGCCCCGGTCCGAGTGCGGCGTCAGCACGGTAATGTCCGGCTTCGCCATGTGGTTGATCACCAGCACGACCTTCTCATCGTCGGGCGTCTCGGGTGTGTGCAGCTTCTCGACCAGCGACACCGTCTCGGCCATTTGCGTGCGGCCGCGCCGGTGCTGGTCGATGCCGAGGTCAAACGAGAACCCGCGCTTGCCCAGCAGCCGCAGGCTGTCCACAAACTCATCGGTCAGCATCGTGCCGTGCGGCTTGTCCTGCACAAGGTACCGGAAGCCCCGCACGCGCGGCCACACAATCGGGCCGGCCGTCTCCTCCACCTCGTCGAGGTACTTGGCGAGCACCTCGGGGCCCTTGTGCACCGGTGCCCACGGCACAATTGCCAGGCAACGGGCCTGTGACGAAGTCTCTGATGTGGTAGCCTCGGCCTCAGCCTCGATGACCTTGCGCAGAAAGGCCACCTCCTCGAGCGGGCCGGTCCAGTCGTCGCCGTCGGTGCCGTTCTTGCGGTCCGACTCGATAAAAATGTATCCAACACGCGGGCCCGTCGGCGCTTCCGCACTCGCGTCAACATCGTCCGCCTGGTTGTTCACGGCCCTGACGTAGTCGGGCACGGTGGCCGGGCGGTAGAGCTCATTGCCGGGCTTGAGCCACGACAGCTTGTCCAGCGCATCGGCATCCCACAGGTGGATATGCGAGTCCACAATAAACGGCGGGGAGTCGGTTGAAGACATTGTGATTTGTGTAGTGTCTGATGTGTATAGTTGTGTAAATAGACAGAGGCTCAAGAGTGAATGTGAGAGTAAGGCTGTATGAGAGCCTTGAAGCTTGAAGGGGTTGACACTAGATAGGAGCTCGCTGCTGATCCGTACGGGGCTGGCTGCGCGGGGTTGGCTGAGCATCTGCACCTTCCCCTGTTTCCCCTGTCTCCCCTATTTCCCCTATTTTGATCCGAGATACAGAATCCGGACCCCGCTGTAAATACGGAAAGAGCGGTTGTGAATGTCGGCGGAAGCAGCGATAGGTCATATAAAGAATCTTCCAGCTTGACAAAGCAATTGTCAACAAAGAAAGGGTGAGGAAAACAGAGAGAAGAAAATATAAAGGATAAAAGAGCGACAAGAGAACAGATAAAAGCAGGCGCCGCACTTATTTACACCGAAAGGCCGACTGCTGGCAAACCAACGGGCAAGAGGAGAGGGCAAAAGTAGGCTAACAAGACCCCTGTCCTTCCATCAACAAGACCATCCGATATGGTGTAATGGTCAACATCCGACGCTCTCACCGTCGAGCTCGGGGTTCGATTCCCCGTATCGGAGCATATAAACTCTTTTTTTTTGCACTCTTTACCTTTTTTTGTCCTTCCTGTTGTTTTTGTGGTAGTCTTCTCATACTTGATTCGCATGCTTTATTTGCTTATTTTTCAAAGTCTAGACTGCGTCTTAATCTATTCGTAATTATACTACTTCTATTCAACCTCATCTAGGACCACAGGAAACTTGTCAGCGCCATACCCAGGACCATCAAAAACATCGAGGCTTCTGTCCGAACACCTCTGGACATCAATCCGGCCGTCAGACCACAGCATGTGCCGTTATACGTGACACCATTTAGTGCGGCTGCTGCATGAAAGACCGAGCCGGGCGGCGAGCCGTGGTTGTAGTAGTCGACGTTGAGGACCAGCGGTGGCCGGCCCCAGGTGTCGAGGCACGTCTGTGCTGCTGCGCCTAGGCTGTTGTTGCCTGTGGCTGAATTGGTCTGGTTGGCCAGTGATAGTGCCGGCACGGAAATTTTGCGGCCCATCAGCGACACTTCGACGTTGAGATTGTGGTTCATCAAATACAGGCTGTTGCGTGCGTCAATGTCGGCGAGGCCGGGAGGCCGGTGGACAGCGCATGAGAAGCGCGAGCTGCTAGCACTTGAATCGATGGTGCCGGCCTTGGGATCGAATGCAAGGATCGGGTCGAATGGTGTCTCCCAGAACAGTGAGAACTCGTCGAGGAGCCACGGGTAGGCAGCGCGGTCCGCCTTGTAGTCCAGCATCATCACGACGCGCTTGCTTTCCCGAATCATCTCGCCGAGCGTCGGCCAGTCGTCGGGCTGCATCCGGCTGTTGTTCGACGGTACGTATGCGTACTTGGTGATGCCTGTCGACTCAATAAATGGTGCGTATTTGTCCGGTGTTGAGTAGTCGCCGTTGCCGAGCAGGATCGTGACGACATCGCTGGGGTGGCTGTCCACCCACTGCCGGACCTCGCCGAGCCAGTTCGTAATGGGGCCGGCATCGAGCAGATCGCACGACGTATGGCAAAAGTGCGGAGTGGTGCTATTCTTGGGCCAGTGTATCTGGCCTTGTACGAAGCGGATGCCATCGTCAAGCTGCTGCGTCACATGAAAGGCCTGGTTGGCCGCGAGGTTCTTGGACAGCACAAACGGCGAGTTGTGGGCGCCAACCATGGAGACGTTGCTGTAGCGGCGGTCGCAAAGCTCGGCGTAGCCATTGCAGAGTACGATGTCCGGCATAGAGGTGTCCTTCAAGCTCGTTGTCGAGCTCACTGGTGGGCTTGGCGATGAGTCCGCGGCTGTTTGTGATACTGCCGGGCCAACAATGGTGGTGGTCGAAACGGCCGGCGCAGATGCCGGCAGCTCGCCAGTGACCCATTGGCCTGAGGAGTCTTGGGTCCAGAACAGCGTAGGCGGAGCGTACGTGGTAGTGTATGCCTTGCTTGTACTTTCCCTGCTGTCTCGTGCCACATGGGCCGAACGTTGTCCATCAAAGATGGGCTTAGGGTATGGTGACTCGACTCGCCAGGGGTATGGCCGAGATCGTTCGGCAGTGTTCCGCGCCTGCACGGAGATCAATGCTGAAAGAAACAGTAGGATATGGGGAAGCATGTTAGGGGAAAGAGGTGGTGACGATGTTTACAGATATGAATAATGATACAGGAGGTCTGGTCGGCTAGCAATACAATGGCACTGAGATGAAGGCATTCAGCTATGATATTTACGTGGCGCCCGCTTCTTTTGTGCCCGTGCTATACATTTATTATGTATGGATTAGGAAGTCTCGAGCAATAAGCTGCGAAGGAAGGTACATGTGGCATCCCTCGATGCTCCTGCCTTGACAGTCCCATACACGCATCGACCACACCTGCCAGCTAGACAACCAACGTGACGACAGGTGACAGCCTCTTCATGCATCTTCCGAGTCAAGTAGACATCTGAGGTACTCATGTCCTCCTAGCCACTCGTCAACGGCCGGCTAACCTAGACACCTGTGCTCTTCTCTCTGTCTTCGTACCTACGCTGCTTCATTACTATCGTCTCGGCCATCTACTCTCCTTTCATGCATAGTTCGGCTCTTCCCTCGTCGGCATGAGGGACACCAAGCAGGCAAACTTACGGTCGCCTATCCATAGTCCCCACTGTGCACGCATACACAGCTTCTTGTCAGGTTGGAGACATGGAGCACTTTGGTCTCAGAGACAGCCGCCCCGACTCCGATTCAGTCAGCACCTCGACGGACGATTCTTTTGTCTGGCCAAATTTCGGCAGCATCGATCCCAACACTACGAGCGCACCTTCAGTCGGCGAAGCTAGAGCTGCCTCTTATCTGCCCAGTCCTCCTCCTCCTCTACCGCTGAGAAGCATCCGCCGAAGTGCTGGCGACGAGATTCTCCGCGATACAAATAGCGTCGATGGCCACATTCAGCCAGTAGAGACAGGGCAACATGACGGACAAGGAGAACTTACACCAGTCACGGAGTCACCTTCGCACGAACAGTCATGGAATACTGCCAGCAAGATAGTACCGCCTACAAAGCAAGAAATCCGGGTTATAACGCTGCCACGACGGGTCCTAGTCAGCATCTGTTGCATCATGTGCCTCATGGCCGTCGTCTTTCTCATCGTGGCTCACTCGGGCAGCACACGTGCGTCGAAGACGTCGATGAACATATACTTTTTCCGCATGGACCTGTCCTACTTGTTTGACAACCAAACGTCTTCAGCCGACGGCTCCTCCAACCCGGCACTCGCGACTGCCACCTACCAGAGCATCGGCCTGCACGACTACTACCAGGCTGGCCTCTGGGGCTTTTGCCAGGGCTTCCACGCCGCTGGGCTGACATCGTGCTCGCGCCCACGTGCCTTTTACTGGTTCAACCCGCTTGAAATTTTGATCGATGAGTTGCTCTTGCGCAGCACCATCGAAATCCCATCGCGCGCCCAGACCGTACTCGAGGTTGTGCGCGTGTTGTCGCAGGTCATGTTTGGGCTATACCTCGTCGGGGCTGTATTGGCCTTTGTGTTGTTGCTGGCATCGCCGTTTGTGCTGTTCTCGCGCTGGTTCAGTCTGCCGGTAGCAGTGCTGGCAGGCGCAACGGCGGCACCGCTACTATTAGCGTCGTCCATTGCAACGTTTCTGGCAGTGGCATATCGGGTAGTGGCTTCGTCCATCACACAGCTGCATGTTGTTGTGACAATGGGTCCGGTCATGTTTGTCATGGTGTGGGCAGCGGCAGGCCTGGCAGCAGCGACGTTCCTGGCACATGCCATTCTCGGGTGCTGCGCGACGTCAGTGCGCGATATCGAGACGGGGTACCGGCCACATGTTCGGCTGCCGCCGAGCAACGGGGCCGGAAACGGGGCCAAACCTGTAAATGCAGGTGAATCAGGTATAGAAAAGAAGGCGGGGCCTGTGTCGTTTGTGTCGTGGAACAGTGCCTTGAGAAGGAAGAAAAGCAGGCCGACAAGGCCACAAGTATCGCCACCACGGCCGCCATCAGCACCGCTTCTATCACCGCTGGCTATACACCCGATCACTCTAAGCAGACAGCAAGACCTTGAGCTAGTCATGCCTCCGTCTCTCTCGGTGCTTGCAGGGGAGGATTAAGAGTAGCAGGCCAGGTTTAGGATAATATTTTATAATTGGGTATCAATAGCCAGCATAGGTATTAATATATCTAGTAACAAAACCGTTGTTCTCGGCATTGTCCAGCTTGATCGTGTTGCGATTAAACAATCTCCTTCAGCTCTCCTCATTCTCTTATTTGCCGGTGTACTTGATCTCAGCCCAGCGCGCCGGGATGAAGACAACCAGCGTGAAGATGAACGCCAGCTGGTTGCCGATATCACCACCGGTCTCGCCAATCTTGGCAGCCAGCACTCCGACATACCACGTCTCGCTCATGCCGAGGACGCATCCAGCAATACCGGCAGCGAAGGCCAGGCCACCGGCGTAGCCGACAGGCATCAGAGCAGGCGTGTTCCAGGCCTCGAGGTCGTAGTTGTCAAAGCCCTGCGTAGCACCCTTGCGGAACATGTAGTGCTCGATAAATAGGATGACGAAGAAGGATGTGTTCCAGTAGCCAAGCAGCGACAGGAAGTTCTCGAGGAAAGACAGCAGCTTGTTGCGGCCGACAAGCGCCAGCAGGATGACGGCGGCAAACATGATGACGGTCCAGATGAAGCGCGGCACAGCACTGAGCGGGCGAGCAAACTGCTGCACCGACAGACCGGCACTGTAGAGAGCGACAGCGTTCATGGCAATGCCAGAGAGGGCAAGCAGAACCAGCAGGAACTTGGCAAAGCCCAGCGGGTGCATCATGGTCTGGATCAGGAAGCCGATGCCTTCGTCGTAAGAGGCAGCCCAGTCCTCCTTGGAGTTGAGGGAGGAGCCGACAGCGGCACCAAGGCACATGCCGAAGCAGGTGGGCAGGCAGATACCAGCAGTGGTGAGCAGGAACACCTTGAGTTTGGAGGTGTTGACAGGGTACTCGACGTAGTAATCGGCGACAATAGAGCACCACGACGCAGACGAGCCGTAGACAACGGCAAAGAGGGTCAGGGCGGTGCCGGACAGGGTGGCGCCGCTGAGCTCGGTCTTGATGCTCGTATCACCAAATCGGGCAGTCTCGCCGTACATGACGATGAAGACGATGAAGAGCACAATACCGGCAAACTTCTCGTACGTGAAAACGGCGCGCAGGCCGACAAACGAGATGACAAACCCGAGGACGGCAGCAATGACGACGCCCAGCGCGGAACCAACACGGCCATCGGACACGGCTGATAGGGCCAGACCACCGGTGATGGAGCCGACAGACGACCAGCCAACCTGCTCGACGACGTTGAGCGCGGCAATGACCTTGGAGGGCCACCAGCCGATGGAGTAGCGTGAGATGGAGACTTGGCGCAGGCCCATGCCAGGGCCCATGGTTGCGCACCAGCCGGTGACAGCGCTACCGAGCAGAGTCGCAAAGACGATGATGGCGACACTGCGGCTGAGGTCGAGGCCAAACTCCCAGCCAAGGAAGCCGGTAGTAAAGCAGCTGATGTTCATGGTGGTGCTCATCCACAGCAGGTACATGACAGCCTGGTTAGACCAGCGGGCGTAGGTGGGATCGCGCTCCTCGGGGCGGCGGCGCGAGATACCGGCCGACTCGACACCGATCTTGCGGTCGAGGGCCTCCTCATAGGAGCGGAGGCGGGCAAAGAACCGGGCAACGGGGTTGCTAGAGCGCATGTAGGGCGGCACGGCCTCGGTGGAGGTGGAGGTGTTGTCAGCCGCGGCGGCAGCCTTCTCGGCGCCAACAGTGGCAGTGACGCCGATCGTCTTCTCCTCCTCGGCAGCAGCTTCAAAGTTGGCCATGTTGGGTGATGATGACTGGGAAGTTGAAGGTGAAGGAGGAAAGAAGAAAGAAGAAAGACGAGCTCAAGAAAAAGAGGAAAAAGAAGAAAAAAGAGAGTCTTCTCTATGGGGTCTCTATGGGGAGGGCCGCACCACTATTAATAAGAGAGGTGGGAAGAGGAAAAACTAAAGAAGAAAAGAGTGGGATGGTAGAGATAAGTGAGAGTGAATCCCGAGTACAAGGACAAGCAGCAGGCCCAAAGATAAAGCGATAGGGGGGTTTAGAAGGTGATTAGATGGTTAATAGATAGCAAGACGAAAGACAAGAAAAGAAAGAAAAGAAAAAGGACTGTGTCAGCTCCTTCCTGCTCAGTCGCTTGAGCTGTTGTGAGGGAGGAAAGAGGTAAGGGAGCTGATTAAATAAGCACAAGACATCGATACAAGACACGTTCGTAAGACAGCATATTTAATAAGAAGAATCAAACCCAGGGCCCTCGAGTCAGAAACATGCGAGAGACACCAGCAAAGAGACACCGCAGGAAGATGCACAGAACACGGGGTGCTGGCGGGCACGGTACGGCGGTGACAGGCAACAACACACGAGATAACAAGAACAAGGGTAGCGAGACGACAATGTACATGCAGACGGATAAGACATCTCACAGAAGCGTTTTGGAAGAAATCAGAAAAATGAGAAGGAAATATGGAGCATACAGAGAGGAAAAACAGAGAAAAGACAAAGATGGGGGGGGACGATCGAAACGGGGACTAAGACGCGGCCAAAGGATGCGATCGGCAGCACCGAAAGGCCATTCAAAGGCGGCAGCAGGGGACGTCTCCATGGGAGCGTGTACTGGCAGCAGTGAAGCAGGTGGGATCTAGAAAAAGAATGATCTTATGAAGCAAGAGAACAAAGTATCAAGCAAGCCAGGTAAACGAGGAATCCCAGAGATTGATGAACAAAAGAAATGTGTGGTCGAACGAGAGAACTGCGATGGGCAGTATACGGGATCGTACCGTACCGTAGCGAGTCATGTACTACAAGATCACCGTACACATAATAAGATAAGATACGTCTTCCATGTGAAGCATCAACAAATGGTCGTAGCCCTATATATCGGCATACTACCAAGATGCAGCACATCCGGCCGAGGCGTTGTGAACGGGAAGGAGCAACCGTGTATGCTGGTGTAGGAAAGAAGCAAAGCAGAATAAAATGGAAAGAGCGATGCAGGAAACTGACGGCAAATCGAGAACAGAGGCAAAAGACAAGACGAAAGTGACAATGAAACAATGAAGACTGAGAGACTACGGACTAAAGAACAGCAAAAATGGGCCTGCCGCAACTACTCCGCTCCATCTTGCTGCATTAGGTGCAGCGGCCGAATCGCTAGAGACCACCGACTGGGGCCAGTGGGCTGGAGGGACCACCGGCGGGCAGCCACTAGCGGGTTCTAGAGGGCCATTGGGCACGCAACTTACTATCGTCTAACAGAAAGGCATGCACTGGGCTTCCCGAATAGGCAGTTCCCTAACACGCTGAGATTTCATCCTGCGCATGGCCTTTTCACTGCCGGCGACGCAAAGCTTATCAAGACGAGAACTCCATCAGCCAGATAACGCTGTATTAGACGAGAAGAGGGAAAAAAGAGGCTAGCATCAGGGTAGCACAAGAATAGCATTAGAACACTATAAGAATGATAATCGTAAACTACTTGGTGCCCGTGTGCAACGAGGATGGTGTGGTCGCTCCTTCCCCATCCGACCACTGCTCTTGCCCCCAACTGAAGCTCCCCGAAACCCGAATTAGAGCGGCATCTGTCAGCACTATCTGTCTCTTTCGGGCGGGCGAGTGAGAAGCAATCGTCCACTTTCCATCGGAGTCCGTCGCAAGATACGACGTCTGGAGGTCTAGCAGTATGGGGTCTAGAAACGTGGAAAACTCTTCTAAAGCACCCACTTGCGCAACTGATGTCTGCTAACGGTTGCAAGCTATGCATTGCAAGTTGATAAAGATTCGGGTGCTGAACAAATCGATGTGATATATTATATGAATATACATGCAGATCGTGTGTATTTGAGTTTAGCTGAGTAAGCTATGAACAGAAGCTGGAGTCGACGTTCGACTTGTCTGCTTAATCATCAATGTGCTCGGTTGACTGCATCGATCCCATGCGATGCATCCCTTCAAAGGTCGGGTCGATGCCAGCTTTGACTGGCAAAAACATGTGCGCGCCAGCAGGGTCAGATTACGCAACATTGAACTACGCGTCGCGCACAGTCGGCTGGATTCCAGATGCGAAAGAGCATCGTTTCCTTTAGGCTGTTGATGTTGACTTCACTTAGGATTGATCGCAGCACCACTCGCGACACCAAGTGGTCATTTCGACTCGATGGTCGTGCGCCGTCATCCCTGATCATGCGTCTCGAAAGGCACGCCTCGGAATCTTGAACACGGCTCAGTGCGAGCTGGAGAAGACATGTCGTCGACAGCCAAGACCTGCCAGCCGGGATGATGCGAGCCAAGAGCCAGAGGAACAATGTGCCGAAGCTTGGCTCGATGTTTTGTCATCTCTGCCCAGAGGCTTGTCCTCGATCCGCCCCGCAGCCGTTCTTGGTGCTGTTGTTCAGGCTAGACTCTAGCTGTGCCGCTCCCTCAGGCAGATGATAGACAACCTATCGCCAAGATGCCCCAAAGTGCCGAGGTACAGCACTGAGCCACTACCAACTTTCTCCGCTTTGATAGTTGATAACATAATCTGGGGAAACCACCATAATACATCATCGATTCAACTCGGCAATGTTGCGATGCAGACTACCTCTCGCCTCTCACATAGTTCAAACTGATTACTTTTAGTCAATTGCAGAAGCAGGCAGCATGTCGACACCGCTCATTACGTTCTACCACTATGCGTTCTCGCCCTATGCGCGCCGCATTCAGTGGTACCTGGCACTCCGCGGACTCCCCTTCTCCGAATGTGTATGGCGCGCTCTCTCTTTCTCTTCTGCCTGTTTACGAGCACGTACTGACAGCGAAACAGATTCAACCCCCGACACTGCCGCGGCCGGATCTAGCCCGTCTCGGCGTCCGCCACCGCCGCATCCCCGTCGTGGCCATTGACCGCGACGTCTACCTCGACACGCGCCTCATCCTGCGCAAGCTCGAAGCCATCGAGGGCACCGACACGGTGAAGCCGCCCTTGGGGGTCGACGCCAACGGCTCCCTCGAGCTGCTGGCCCTCGAGCGCCTGCTTGATATCCTGACCGTCGACACCAATGTCTTCCTCGACACGGCCCGGCTCATCCCGGCCAATGTCCCTGTCATGAAGGACCCGGCGTTTGGCCGCGACAGAGCCGACTTCTTGGGCACGCCGCTCTCGGCGAAACCGCCCAAGCCGGCTGCAGCAGACAAGAAGTCTGCCTCGTCGGCACCCCCAGCCTCCAAAGCCCTGGTCCGCGCCGAGTCGCTCGCCGAGATCCGCCATGCCGCATCGATTCTAGAGACGTCTCTGCTCGCCGACGGCCGCGATTGGATCCTCAAGACGGCGGCCCCTTCGCTTGCCGATATCGAGGCCATCTGGCCCTTCCACTGGCTCACGACTATGCCCGGCGCCTTTGAGGACGGAGCGTCGCCCGCGCCTGCGCTGTCGCCCGAGCAGTTCCCGCGCCTGTTTGCATGGATTGGCCGGTTCAATGCCGCGCTCAAGGCTGCACGCAAATCTGCGACACAGCCCAAGCCAAAACGCGTCGACGGCGCCCAGGCCGCAGAGGCCATCTGGGCATCCGCGGCAAACGACAGCGCCGAAGGGGTGGACGGCAACGACCCTGTGGCACGCGCGGCCGGCCTGCAGGTGGGCCAGCAGGCCGTCGTGTGGCCGATTGACACCGGCACTCTGCACAAGGATGTGGGCCGGCTGGTCCGACTGACGGCAGACGAGGCGGTTGTTGAGGTGTCGGCGCCGGAGTCGTCGCAGTCGGTGTTCTTGCATGCGCCGCGACACATGTTCCGGGTGCGGCCACAGGCGGAGGCCGCGTCCAAGGATGCCAAGCTGTAGCCTGTCTATACGGGCAGTGTGTATATCACGGCAGCCACACATTCAGTATCTAGAAGTCTGTTGTTTTACAGGCCTGATCAATGCCTATATTATTGTCTTTGGTCTGTTCGTGCATGGTATATGTTACCGTAGCAGCTACCCGAATCGGAAGACATCTGGAGGTCAAGCTAGTCCGGCATCATTGCCGGTATGCTGCAGGCAGCCAAGAAGTAGTCTTCCTTACTAGACTGCATTCATTCTTGTATATCCGAAGCTCTGCAGTTGCCCTCGGCGGTGGCTGCTCGATCTTTGAGCTCAGCCATGACGTAATTTGTTTCGATGCAAACAGGCCAGTCGCCAACCTTTATCGCGTGACAGCGGCTATCAGACGGCTATCAGAAAGAAAATAATATGAATAAACCAAGACTGCATCACATTTTCTGTGTTTAAATATGCATATCATGTCGATTAGGTATGTGCATTTGCTTAAATCCTTGCCCCCAAGTCAAGGCCGGCCCAAAGTCTGAGAGCCCGGCATTGGTGTATTCCTACTTTCGTCGTGGAAGCTTTCCATATGGCCAGGTCGCATGCCCCGTATGCATGCCTGCATGCCTGCAACGATATAGCTTGCTTCTCTAGACGGGTCTAGACCAGCGACAGTGTACACAATCCTCTCGCATGGGGGCAAGCAGCAGGAGAACGAGCTGAACAGCTGAGGCGGGTGCGGGTGACCGGCAAGCCCATGTGGTCGTATTGTTGCTTCACGGTGTTACCTGTGTCTGCCTGTTGTGTTTTTTGTGTTACTGTGCTTTTGTGCTCTTGTGCTATGCTACTATTGTGTCTCGATCGGGGAATCGGTCTCGTACTCCAATAGACCAGCTCACGAGCCCGCATTCTGTTGCGATTTGCTGACCTTGTATTGTTTTTTGGTCTGTATGCCATATAACCTTCTCGTTCTCGCTGAGTTGAGTAAATCTAATCAACTCGCCCGATATTGTCGCGGTAGGATACGTTTAATTGCAAATATTAAGTAGTAAATGTACAATATATCTCGGTCAATTATATTTTGAATATTAAATTTAAGAATGAATAAATACGGGAAAGCATGATCAGCCAGCTAGATAATTATATTTTATTTTAATTAATTTGCAATATTCACCTGCAATTTATTCTAACAAGGCCGATACCCATTTCATAGCCAACACATCCAACATTGAACAGAGTGAGGAGTCCCAAAGCAAGACAATGTGAAACGAGAGAGGCAAGTGAGCCAAGACACCGCAGGGACAAGAAGACAGCGGGCGAGTGGCAGGCACGAGAGGGCAGGCACGGAGCAAAACCTCCTAATCCAGCATCGGCCCAGATGGGACAATTGGCCAAGCTGGTCGATTTCCCATATGTTTTCCAGATCTGCCATGACAGGAATCGGACTCTCTACCATGGGCCCAATACAGTACGAGTCGTACTGTTTAAACCCGCACGCTCCCTGAATCTTACCATATCATATATTTCCGAGCGAACGTTGGCAAATGGTGGCTGGCCGCTGGGTGATTAGTCGCGACCAGAAACAAGAAGAACAGACGACAAAACAGGAAAGTGCAGAAAGGGAAGGCCCCTGGACGAATGAGAAGGAAGCCAGGGATAAGAAGCCGCCGATATCACTTGCAGCCACGCTCTTGCTTACTCCGTTTCGAAGAGCTCGATCGCTTTTGCCTCGATGCTTGCTGGCTTCATTGATGCTTACGTACACGCTGTGCCGCGTCCACCGTGCCTCACCTTTGGCCTGCCCAGTGCGGCCCAGCCCAGCACGGCACTGTCCAGTGACAGTGAAACAGTGTGCAGATGTCGCGTCGTCCGGATCAGCTGTTCTGTGTCTCTGGCACTGTCGGTTTCTCTTCACAACTCGGACATACCGTGTATACGGTGTATGCTGTATCTGATATACTGTGTATCGTGTATCGAGCCTGACTGTGCATCACGATGTCAATACGGAGCACAGAGTAGTAGGATTACGTCATTCGAATAGAGCTGTGCGTTATCCCACAGCGCAGCGAGAGCCAAAGTAAAGCCGAATGAGAAATAACGAGGGAAACAGAGATAACGACATGAAGTGGCCGAGTCCTCGCAAGCCGCGTCCGTCGCGACGTCTAATTTGCGACGCGACGTGAGGCTGTCTGCCTCGCCTGTGATGTCGCTGTGTTCTACGAGTATTTCCTATTTCCTATTTTCCTATTTCCACGAAGCTGGCTCCATAGTGGAGACCAAGAGATACGAGAACATCGAGACGAAAGAAGGAGAATAAATTCAGAAGTGAATGCATGCCCAGCCGCCGACCCGCCGTAGATTCGGCGGAGCTATCTCGCTAAAGTCAGAGGCAGTTTTATGTTATGACTGTGAAGAAGAGACGGAAATCACCCCCATCTTAGCGTCTGACGCAATATGCTAGGCCGAGCAGGTAGGGGTTGAGAAGGCAGGTGCCCCAGAATAAGATTAATACAGCTGCTGTATTATTAATGCAATGTGACAGACAGGGAAGGAGCGAAGAAGGAGGTAGAAAATAGTTTTAATTATCGGCTGGCAAAAGGAAAGAACGACCTCTGCAGCGCTGTGCAGACAAGACGGTGAGGTATCAGGGCATCCTTTGCCTGGTAAGATACCAAGAATGATATGCAGCATGCAGACCGAAGGATCAAGGGATAAGACAGACTGGACGTTGGTTGCGGTGAGGGCTGCCGTATGTACGCGTCTACTCCCCATTTCTTGATTCATTTGCATTTGCATTTGCATCTGCATCTTCTTCTACGCAGACAGACCGGCCCGGCCACGAGGAAGCCGTTTTAATGGAGCGGGTATGCAGCTGTGTCAGTGTCTCAGCATCACAGCCTCTCAGCATGTCGTTCGCTCTTACTCTCGCGCGTCTCCATTATCCCACATCGTCCACCTTTGGTATTGGCACGTGCTTAGGTCAGCTATTGCGTAGACGCCTGCACTCCATCTCTCGAGCAGCAAACGCACTCCGCATCCTCTGGCCGTTCTCTCAAGCACATTTCCCTCTTCATTCTCGGCCGTCGTCTGTCTTGATCCATCATATCCTACTCCGTACTGCACCCACTATCTTACCTCAACGCCAACGCGCAAACATCCCACAAATGCACCCGAGCGGGCCCAACTCCAGTTCGACTGACCGTGATTGACGTGACGAGAACGGAGCACTTGTTACGGGTGATTGATCAGTAATTAGCCATGCAATTAATAAGATAAAATGCACTGATAAAACCACTGGCTCCAGACAAACACGAGGTTCGGATAGGGGTGGGTCCAATTTGGTGCAGATGGACCGTGCACCCAGATCCGAACACTGTGTGATTACCTGTCTGCACAAGACTAAGTCTTAAGATACAACAGCACAGATCTTTAGTAACTGTCGCAATACCAGCCTCTTGGTTTCTTGCGCTGTTGACTCGCTGTCACATCTCGCAATCACACGCTGCCACTCTAAGCATAATAGGCATGGGCCCAAATGACGCAAATGAAGCCCGAATGCACACCAGGACTGCCTCAGCGTAGCATCACCGCCTGAGCACCTCTTCCTGCCGTCTTCACCAGCCTTCAGTGGCAGAGTGGCCTGCCCAACTGGCGGCTCGCGTGCTGGATGCTGCTTAGTCCTTGCCTGTGGTCGTGGTCTTGTGCCCGCCCCGTAAAGTGGAGCGCACTGTACGCAGACGGCTCTCAGCGTGTACGGTCGAAGCCCCACTTGGCATCGACTCCTCTTTTATTCTTCTTTCTCTCTTTCTCTGCTTCCTTCTTCTCGCTTCCTATTGGCTGCCGCCCACGCCAAAACCGGGCCTGTACCCGCGTCCTGTACCGTTTTGCCCCAATCGCGCGCCAGCTTGTACAAGTGTACAAGCTAGTCTCGAGTGGCTGCAGACACGCGACCGTGCGGCTGCAGAACACACTGTGTCCCATTCTCGCCCCAAGAACAGCTGCTACGGCCTGCAATGGCGCCGGAACGGCTGCGTGCACTGTATGCTTCAAGCCACTGTATGCGTAGCTGTCGCCGGGCCGCTCTTTTCCTCTTCCAGCACCTCGTGTTTCTCCAGCTACGTCACCTCCCTTTTCCCCCGTCCACTCGCTCTCGTCCTCTTTCCTATTTCCCTTTTTTCCCTTTTTTTCCTATTTTATTTTTTCTCCCCTTTGCTGCTTCCCGCAAACTCTGTCGTCATCCGCCTTTTGCGCTCCAAACCCGCAGACATCATCACCATCCTCTGACTTCTCCTGCTCACCCCGACCCGTCTCCTTGCGCGCGCCCGACGCTGTAAGCCGTTCTTCTCCCCAGTATCTTTTTAAACAGTATTTCCGATTGCCACTTCCTGCTGTCTTTCAGCCTCATCCTCCATAGACCCCGTTCTGTGTCTTGTCTCGTGTCGCTCTTCTTCACGTCTTATCACCGAACCGATTCAGGCCTGCACAGTCCAGTCAGTCCTGTTGAGCATCCGGTCTCCCTATTCATATTCACCATTGTCTGTACTTTCGTCTCTCGTCCTCTCCTGTCTTCCTCTCTTCTCTTGTCCTTCGCCTCTTATATCCGTTTCGACCAACGGCAACACCTACTTTCCCCCACGCCCGTGCTGTGTCGGTCGCTCTTTCCTTCCCCGTCTAGGCGTCTCGAGTGACCTCATCACCCAATCCATCCGTCCCATCCACCCAACCTTCTCTTCCTTCTCTTCTTCCTCATCCACACATTTCGCTCCCATCGCCGTAATTTGTTGACGACGTGTTGGCGACATCCTCTTCGACTGCTATTCATTATCATTATTGTCCTTTTATTATTCCATCCTTCGTCCAGTCTTCCCACGACGCCTCTCGACCCCGTTCTGAGACTCTGACTAGTTCGCACTGGGCTGGCCACTACTACGCACGCCCCCTATTGTGTTCTTTTTCGCGTGCGCCGCGCCCGCGCGACCTAACAAAAAGAGACCCAACGCCGAAAAATATCGTCATCGCTGTCAATCCGCATTTGCGTCAACGTCATCGTCCATATTTTCTGCACCAATCCATCTCCAGCCCATCAACTATCGTTTGCGAACTGGTATCGTCGCACTCTTACCATTTACGGCTCTTTTCTTTTGTCGATTGAATTTCGTCCGCCATGGCCAAGACGTCTCCAAAGACCTCCAAGGGGGTCTCGAAATCACCACAGCAGAGCAACGCCTCAGGTACGTCTTCGACTGCAACGTTTTGTCCTTGCCTGTTTTATCTGCGTCCTTTGTCTTTCGCCTGTCGCTCGCTCGCTCTCGATTGTTTTATGTGTGTCGACTGGTTTCGGGCATTCTCTTCGACGTTGGCAGCGGACGATGTCGCCATTTGACTCGGAAAGCCTGCCGAGTCTTTTCCTGAGCGACTCTCGGATTACTCCCAACTGCCTCGACCAAACGTCGTCGGTGTCGAATCCCTTGGACTCTACTGCTACTCTCGACAATGCTTCCGTCGCCCGTCATGTCTCTTATCGTTTCCGCTTCATCTCGCCGACTCTCGACAAATAGGTGTTCACACGCGACCGTCTTCGTGATACACTTTCTGCCTACGTTCGAGCCAACTTGTCGACATCTTCCGCCGCCAGCACTTGTTTTCCTTTTTTCCTCGCGCCCTTAAGTACAGCTAGTACGACTGGCCACATTGACTAACTTGCTCTTCCGTGTATAGACCCGCAACCAGCAACCATGAAGTCTGAAGGCAGTACCAATGGTGAAGGATCCAAAGCCCTAGCACCCCCTCCCCGTCCAAACCAGTCCGGTGACGCGCCCGAATTCTTTTCGAACCAAATCCGTGGCTCCTTGAGCATGGAGCCAAACCCCTTTGAGCAGTCGTTTGGTGGCGCCCCGGCCGACACACCCAACGGGACCAAGTTACCACCCGTTGCTGCTCTCACATCACCGTCGTCTCTTCTCCCCAACGATGGCAACACGCCTTTCAACTGGGGCGGCAGCTCCCTTAGATCGGGACCGCTCAGCCCTGCCATGTTGTCTGGTCCTACAAACGACTACTTTGGCGATTCTCACCTTAGAGGCGGCTTCCCGACTCCCAACGAGTCGTCGCTTAGAACCGGCATGACACCCGGTGGCAGCGGCTCCATGTTCCCGGCCGCGAGCCCCAATACGCAGGCCATGTTTGCCCAACTCCAGAGCGGTGGCGCTACCCCTAGTACCCTGGATTTCCACCGCACAGCTGTTGCTGCTGCTGCATCAAAACGGGACCAACGCAATGGGCAACCAGCCAACTCGGCTGCACCTCCCCAGGCCCCGACAAGTGTCCCGGCCATGCCGCGTGATGCAGCCTCTGGAACCTCGGCTCCTGCGCAAAAACAAGAGTCCAAGGCGTACGACCAGGACAGTAACGCTGCCAATAGTCTGTTCTTGCTCGCCCAAGGCCGTGGCAGTGCTCAACCACAGGCTCCTTTTGTGGCGCCGCCTCCTCCTCAGGCCATGGCCGCTCCCATCACAGTGCCCCAGACTATGCCCATCATGGCCCCCGTGGTTCCTATTCCCCAACAAACGCCCGTGCCCATCCCCGTCGTCCCAGGTCGGCCAAACGGCCACGGCCAGAACATGTCTATGGTTTCCGGCGTGAACGGTGCCCTTGCAAATGGCTCGGTCTCCATGTCAGCCAACAATATGTCCATGGCCAATGGCCGCCGCTCTAGCGATGCCAACAGTGCCGTCTCGCAAGACAGCGACAAGGCGCAGCTCAACGGCAAGGGTCGGGCCAAGCGCAACTCCAACGATGCTGGCCTGACTGCTGGTAACCGGCGCAAGGCCCAGGAGAGCGCTGCAGCAAAGAATGGCTATGCCAACAAGAAACTCAAGACCAACGGCGGCTCTTCTATGCCCCCGCCAATGGACGAGGATGATATGGACTCCCAGTCTGATGATGATGATGACGAGGAGGGCAAGGACGGCCAGCCCAAGGTTAAGATGACAGAGGAAGAGAAGCGCAAGAACTTCCTCGAGCGGAATCGGTATGTCTATTTCCAACATTGTGTTCAGACAAGTCCAGTGCTAACATGTGCAGTGTCGCTGCGCTCAAGTGCCGGCAGCGAAAGAAGCAATGGCTGCAGAACCTGCAGACCAAGGTCGACATGTACACTTCGGAAAACGAGACCCTTGCCAGCCAGATTACCCAGCTGCGGGAAGAGATTGTCAACCTCAAGACGATGCTCCTTGCACACAAGGACTGTCCAGTCACGCAGCAGCAGGGCCTCAATGGTCTCGCCTACATGCAGCAGGCGCCCATGGACCAGTTCAACCCCTATGCTATGCAGGCAAATAGCATCAACAGTGGTCCCAGACGCTTCTCCTAAGGGCGAGAAACCATTCTAGTGCCACCAAGATCCCGTCGTTTTACTCTGCCTCTTTCTCACTTTTTTTTTAATTTTTCTATACGTGTTATTTTGTTGTATCCCCCCCTGACTTTGTGGCTTCTTTTGCCCGCTTGCATTCTTCTTTTTTTTCTCCCTTTTTTTCTTCTTCTTTCTTCCCCCCCTTATTTCCCCCCTCAGCCCTCTTCTCTTCTCTTGAAACACGCGGGATCTTGGTATTATATCTCTGCTTTTTTATTTTATTCCTTGCTCTTTTTGTCTCTGCGTCTTGTCTTTATCTTGGCCTTTGTCATGGTGTCTGGTGTTTGGACTGGCTTTCCGAATTGGGCTCTAAAAAGGTAAATGTGACCGGCCCTTCGGCGTGGTGCCCCGTGATACTCATGGATGGATGGTGGTCGTCCCTCTTTTGGGCCGTGGCAGGTGGAAAAAAACATGAGGGGCTGGAAAAGGAATTCTCTCATGGTGTGATGTCTTCTACCTCTCTCTCTCTCTCTCTCTCTATCCTCTTTCTCTGTGTTTACTTACGTCTATATGGGGCAAACTCCGATTCATATTCCCTTCTCATCATCTAATTTTGTACTTTGTTCTCATTTTCCTGTCTGTGCCACGAAGTGATTTTTCATCTTTCTGTTTACGACCTTATGTTTTCATTCTGGTTCTCTTCCATTTCATCTTTATATGGCCATACCTCTTCCCCTATGCTATATGTTTGTCATTTCTGACTCATCTACGGAAACAATGTTATTTTACAATTACCTAATTCCTGCATACGCTCTCTTTCATTTCAGGATGCGTCGAAGGCATGAGGTTATACGGAGAGTGGTAGGGAGGGATCGGTTGAAACAGGCAACACAGTATACACACATGTATCTACGATGAGAACATAAGTCTATGACTATATCTAGAATGTATAATGAGTGTAATGCTCGGGAGTGGTGAAGGGTTTAAAAGCGAATGTCGACTATCAGTTGTTGTTGAAGAGTGAATGAGCAACACGTGACTTTGTTCTTCGGCGCAGGTACAGATCACCGCCATTGGCACGCTTTCCAAATAGGGACTAGCGTAGCTGTAAAATGTTAGTAATAGTACCTTTTCTGGTCCCCCGCTAGCTAGACCACAAAATCTGGCCAATCAGGTGCGCGGTGCCCGTCGCGCGTAAACAATGGCCGAATTCTGAAGGGGGAGAAATGCGAGTAAAGCCCATAGTGGCAGGGAGAGCGAGCAAGAGCAAAAGCAATTCGGTAACAAGCATAACCCACGCCGCCGCCACGAGCATCACGACGGCACCCCCGCGACAGCCACGGCACCAGAATAAGACGCACCCAGGAGAATTGCTCGGCAAATTTACGCGACCCGTCTTTTCTGTTCCCTGTTTCTTATCCTCGGCCTCCGTAGCGCATCGCATCACGACGCGTCGGGGCCAGTGCCACAAGCCGAACAAGCGCGCATCCGACGACAGCACGACAATTGCGGCGACGCGAACGAGGATATTGCAAAGAACAAGATTGAGATAGATTGTCAAATTCGGCGGGCATTGACTAAAAAGCGCGACGTGACGCGGGGCCGATTGCGGCGCAACGATCACCGACGCAGGGAAGAGTCGATGCATCTCACATCGACCTGACCAACCACGGCAGCGACGATCACACAGTCGATAGAACCCAACAGAACTACAGAGCGACGACGACCCCCGGGGATGACGACCCTTGTGCGGACACGGGTACCGCTTGAGGACTTGAGCATGAGCAACCAGGCGGGGCGCCGGAGCAAACGCATTGGTGAGCAACTAGACGAGACGAGGCTCTGGCATTCTGGTAGCGAAACTAACCGTGAAGCTTCTGTGTATGATGAGCAAGATGGCGACTTTACATTTACGCGCGGGCCAAAGCGGCCCAAGACGACCGCCGAGCCGGAGGCCGTAGCCGAGCCCAAGGCACCGGCAACAACAACAACAGCAGCAAAGAAGAGACAAAGCACGGGCCGGAAACGAGCATTGCCACCGTCACCATCTCCGCCGCCACCAGTACCTGCACCAATAGCACAAAAGACACCGGCTGCAGCACGACGGCCTGGGCGGCCAAAGTCTGTCAAGGCAGCACCACCGCCGCCGCCGCAACCAGAGGAGGACGACGATGAAGACGATATCGAGACAGTAGCACAGCCGCAGTCAGCCAAGCCAAGGCGAAAAGGACGCCCAGCAGCCGAGAAGACCAATGGAGAGATCGCAGCACCACCGCCACCACCGCCACCGCCAGAACAGACAACAACAGCACGCGCCAGTGGGCGAGGACGCAAACCGAAGAGCAGCACAGCGAAGCGGCGAGCCGAAGAACAGGCGGTGGAGGATGACGACGACGAAGAAAGTCGAGGGCGGACGCCAGTACGACCAATCTCACCGAGCGACCCAGCAGCACATCAAACGATCTCTCTGCCGTTTAGCGACACGCCTATTATCAACCGCAATAAGGAACTACGGCGCAAGAATGGACAGCGACGCAGCAGTGTGGGCATGCGCGGGCGGCGCGCGAGCTCGCTCATCGACAACGGACACAGTGCGCTGCCACATCGCGAGGTGGACTCGGCCGAGTTCTTCAAGCACATCGAGGGCGAGGGTCTTCCCGAGCCACGGCGCATGCGGCAACTGCTCACGTGGTGCGGCGAGCGCGCACTGTCCGAGAAGCCACCGCATGGGTCGCTCAACTCGAGCGCCATATTGGGCGCGCGGGCGATTCAGGACCAGCTTCTCAAGGACTTTTCCAACCGGGCCGAATTCTCCAACTGGTTTGGCCGCGACGACCTGCCCGACGATGCCGAGAAGAACAAGCCCAAGAAGCCGGTCATTCTGAAGCCGAACCCGCGCAACCAGGAGCACGAAGAGAAGATTGCCGAGCTCGAAGTCCGGATCAAGAGGTAAGCCATCTTGGTAGAGTAGTCGTCGACACGAACACAGTACTGACAAACCCCAGATTAAAAGACGAAAAGAAAAAGTGGATGGCGCTCGCAAAACCGTCGCTGGAGCTGCAGCCATTCTACACACCCAGCGATGATGTAGCCAAGGCACCCGTACCCGATGCAAGCCTCTTGGATGCCGAGGAGGCCAAGATGCTGACGGCCATACTGCCGGCGGACGAGTCCTCACTATCGGCGTCGTCCGCATTCCGAGCGCAAATACGAGAACGGCTGGTGAAACTCCGGGCATCAGTGCAGTTCCAGGTCGACCACCTGGCGTCGAACGTGCATGTCCTGGACCAGCGCGTCGCAGTGGCCGGCCGCGAGGCTGATATTTTGCTGCGGCTAGGAGCGGCACGACTCAAGGCCCGTGAAGACCGCGAGAAGGCGGCCGTGGGCACAAAGGATATGCCAGTGATGGAAGTTCTCCGGAGTCTCAGCAGGATACTGCCAGACGAAGGCGGCAGCTGATAGTCCTCGTTCCTCCTCTGTCTCTATCTTCCTCTTTCCGTCTCTTCCTTCTTCTCCTATTTTCTTCTTCTCTTCTTCTCTTCTTCTCTTCTTCTCTTCTTCTTTCCTTTGGCTTGGTGTTTAACGAAGGGTAGTGATGTACTTGTCTACCACGGCGTTTTATGTTTGTTTAGTATATCAGGATGGAAGCTGGCAGCGGTCATTATTTGTCTTTTTTTGTCTTGTCTATCCCGCGTTTCCTTTGTCTAGTTGTTTGTCCAACCTTTGCAGGTTTACCCCTGCAGAGCCATTTTCACGTTTTTTTATGTCAATTTCTTGTCTTTCTCTGTCTCTTGTCTCCTTTTCTTTTTATCATAATGAAGATGATGATTTTTCTTCTTGGTATACTATCATACAATGCGTCTATTCTTCGTGATTCCCTAGTTTCCTTTGCTTTGCGTCGGCTACTCCCTTGACAATTCCGTCAGAGGGGGCATAAAGGCCATGCCCTTCTTCTTCTGGCCGCCCAGCGTCGCCTGCGCGCTGCCGTCGCTGCGGCCGATAACACCGTCGGCCGACCGCTCCTGCACGTGCTTCCGCAGCAGGGCGAGGATCTCGCTGCCCTGCCACCGCTCCGGCACTGGGCGGTACGTCGGCTTGAACGTGCCCACGGTCTGTGCCCACTCGTGCGCGGGCCGCTCGCGGATGCCTCTGCCCTCTCCCTTGGTCTCTGCTGCCTTGGCTTCCTTGGCCGCCTGTGCCAGCTCGTCTTCCTCAACCTGGGTCAGCCAGTAGTAGATGTCCCAGTCGTTCTCGTCGAGGAAGCGGTCGTACTGCTCGAGCTGCACGGCTGTCATTGTCGCGAGGTTGGCTGCTGCAAACGTCGAGAGAAGCAGGTCCGACTCTAGAGTGCCGCGCTTGCGCGATTGGTCTGGATTGTTAGTTTTGATTGACATCTTAAGAGACAGAGAAAAAAACAGAGAAAAAAACAGAGAGAGGGTCAAGACATACACAAAAGACGGGCGCGTGTGGTGGTAATGTCCTCGCCGACGCGGCGCAGCGGCTCGATGCGGAATGTGCCGCCCGGGAGTTCACCGAGCTGCAGCTCGCTGGCCGGCTGGGGATCAATTGGGCCGGAGTGTCTGGCCGGCGAGGACGACGAAGGGCCATCGGAGGAGTAGAAGGCAATGCCGGCCGGGCGCTGGCAGACGACGAGCGACGGCCGGAGAGAGAGGAGGCGCGCGGGCCGGAGGATGCGTTGAACAGGCATTGTGGTGTATGGCTGTGTGGTGGTGAATATGGGGTGTTGTTGCAAGAGGAGTGTTTGTCACCGTCCGATGTATTTTCTCGATGTATTTTCTCGGCATTAGCCGTTGGCTGCCGCTGCCTTGGGTCCGTCGTTAGTCATTTTGAGGGGTGGTCGCGAATACAGTGGATTTCATAGGCCTAGCTTTTGCACGAGCCAAACCGCAGCTATATCTACGTCTACTTCAGTTGCGATTGTACTTACAGTCGAGGATTGGCCACTGGCCTGAAACCCGAATTATAAATCAACCTTGCGCATCGTGTGCTGAAGTACACTGTATATGGTGATGCACGACACATTACTAATACATATCACGTGCCGACATTTGACATCGGTGAAGACGACACAGGAAAGTTGGTGGGCGCCGCATCGCTTGCAAATGCTTGCGTAAAGAAGTGCTCGCATTAATCAATAAACGAATCTTTTGCCATGCCTAGTCGTTTCCATAGTATACACTGAAAAAAGCCAACGCCTCCAACAATGTGCCGCCCTGGCCGAGAGCCCCGTCTCCTGTCCTCGGCCTCGTCTAAAAGAGAGCAAGTAAACGCGAGCAAGTAAAGAATGAAGCAAGAAAATGGACGTTCCTGCGACGCGAGCCTTGCTGCCGTCCGTCCACCCGTCATGCCAATCGCCTCGAGAATTTTGTGTTATTTTGTGTGCTGCATGCTGCGCGTGCGTAATGGATGCTGGTCGTGTCGTGCGTGGACAAAAATTAGATAGAAATAGTTGTTATAAATAGCGGACGGGGGCACCGCCGTTTCAGAAAAGGGAGGTCGAGCAGAGCGGGATAAAAGGGGGAAGCTCGAGCTCGCTGTCGAAGCAACCCGCTTAGATAAGGTGCTTGGAACTGTGGTTGTTAGCAGTTGTAAGAGTTGTAAGGGTAGAGCAGCTTTGCCGCTGTCGCAGCTGGAGTTGGAGGACAGGGACAAAACGTACCGGAAGTATGCCCGCAGGTACATGATCTGCCAGCCCCAGAGACCAATCAGCAGGAACGTAGTTCCGAAGCCGAACCACTTGACACGCGTGTTGGTGCTCTCGTTGGTGTCGCGCAGCTTCTGCTCGCGGTGGCGCAGGTACTCCATCTCCTCGACAATCTCGCTCAGCATCTCCTCGATGCGCCGCAGCTCGGTCTCCACGGGCTTGAGCTTCTCGTTGGCCTGGATCGCTGCCCAGTCCTTGGCGTCGGCACCGATATCGACATCCAGCTCAATGTGACGGAAGCTATCGTGGCCGCCACGGTGCGCCAGGTTGTTCTCGAAGCAGACGTCGAACGCCGCATCAGCGTGCGAAGTAAAGACTGTGCGCTGCTCGCCCGCAATGTCCTTGGCGCGGCCGTACTCGTTGCCAACAGCATCCTTGATCTGGGCTGGTTAGCATGTGCAATAGTTCCTCGGCTGGCCGCGATGGGATATGGGTGCTGCCTGTACGTACGTGCATGTTCACAATCTGGCCATCGCCCTTGTGGCCACCGACGGTAGCGGTGACAACGACAAGGGTGTCCTTGGTGACGAAGTTGCGTATACAGCGCGGGTAGCCGTTTGTGGGAGTGAGGTCGAACTTCAGTGCCTGGCACGCGGTTGCAAGCAGGACCAGGCCGTACAGGCCTTGCCGCACTGTCTGGGCAAGCATTGTGTAGAGATGGCTGGTGATCACAGCTAGCTGCCGTGGTCGTCGTTCGTCGTCGTGGTCGTCGTGGTCGAGATGGGGATCGTCGGGATCAGAGACGTGACTTCAGAAGTGGCAGGCAAAGTCGAGGAACCAAAAGAAACGTCGACGGTCTCGTAGCTCGTAGCTTGCAGTTGTCGTGTGCTTTTCGTTATTGTACGAAGCTGCGTTAACGCCAGGGGGATAAAAAAAAGAACACCTTCGTAAAAGAGTCGCGTTTAGGGGCCACCACTCGATGGCACTGCGTTCAAGCTCTAGACTTCGTGTCCACTCCATACCTCCCCTGAGTCGTGCTGGAGCACCCTGGCCAATGGGAGCCCGCAGACACCAACTTGTCGAGGGCCCAAGGGATATCGTTGTCCCCACTATAGCTTCTCACGTGACAGTGCGACAGCCTGGCTGACATAATCTACATTTGGCGTCTTCGATTTTGCCAGTCGCCGCATCGCGACTACACTTGCATCTGTCTGGACATATCACGAAGCTTCACCACGCCACACAACGATTAGCGATACAGCAGCGCCCCTTCTTTCTTGAAGAACGCTAAACTCATTATACTTTCGGAGACTATCAACCGCAAGACAAGCGCCGCTCATCTGCGCGCGTCTCCATCGCCTTCACGATGCCGAAATGTAAGTCTGTCCATCGCGATGATCCGAGTGCAATGTATATCTGCTAACAATATCACTAGTCTTCTGTATGTTGCTGACCATTCCAGCTTTTGCCGACGACGGTAACCCATGGAACGCCCTACTAACATCTACAGGCGACTACTGCGATGTCTACCTCACGCACGACTCCATGAGCGTCCGCAAGGATCACAACACCGGCCGCAACCACCTTCGCAATGTCATCGACTACTACCAGCGTAAGCTCCTCCGACACATCACCCCACCCCTAGCCATTGTCTAACAGAACAGAAATCGGCCATGAAAAGGCCCAGTCCGTCATCGACTCCATCACCTCCTCGTACGCCGCCGAGGGCCAGGCCCACAACAACCCCATGCTGCCCCAGAACCAGCCAGGCTACCAAGCCGCACAGCAGCGATTCGGTGGCCCTGGCCGCTTCCAGAGCAACGGCCCGCGCGGCATGAACGGCATGCCTCCCTTTGCAGGTGCCCCAGGTGCCGTTGGCGCGCCCGGTGCTCCTGGTGCCCCTGGCTTCCCGATCCCTCCACCAAACTTCAACTTCCCCGGCGGTGTTCCGCCGCTGATCCCTCCTGGCTTCGGCGCAAACGGCAGCCTGCCACCACCGCCCCTAGGTGCTTTCGGTGCTGGCGCTCCTGGCGCTCGTGGCTTCCCCCCGATTCCGCCACCGCACATGTTTGGTGCCAATGGTGTTCCAGGCAGCGCAGGCCCGACCCCGACATCCGCCAACGGCATGCCTCCCTTCCCCTTCCCGCCGCCGATGCCCGGTGCACCAAACGGTGCTGGCGGTCTGCCCAACTTCCCTGGCTTCCCAGCAGGCATGCAGATTCCGCCGCCGGGACAGAATGGCCTGCCGCCCATGCCCATCCCGCCGCAGTTTATGCAGCAAGGCGGCGGCCACTCGCAGGGCCCGCCCGGGTCGGACAGGCGCTGATTGTGGTGCTTACAGCCGGCTAGTGCTAGCCTCGTTTCCTGCTATTTTGTGGCAGATCATATTTGCGCTTTATCATTTGTCATTGTACATGTTAGTCTATATGCTTGGGATATCACGGCGTCATTGGGAAAAGCAACTATTGTATATTAGGTAATCGGAAGAAACTGGTCTCATTCAATTGATCGTTAGTCAAGTAAATACATAATACCCTATTGATTCGACACCCACTGCATACCAGATGTTGGGCGTGATGATGTGGCCGTCTTCAAGGTTAGTTGGGCCAAAGATTGATCATATTGATATACATAGAAGTGGCAGAACATCATAGCATCCTAAAAGCAAAGAAGGTTCATTGACGCAAAGCAAAGGTTGTAAGCTAATAACAGGGTACATGCGATAAACAGCAGATCATATATAAAAACGGATGGGATAGACAAACAATAGTATCAAACAAAACTCCAATGCCAAATGGCGTCCAAAGTGAACTAGGTGTGGTGTAGTTTGGGACATCCATCATGTGTCTCGTGAGCAATAGTAGAACAAGACAAACTGAAATATAGTCGTAAGATTGTGTCATGATCGGAACAGTTGGGGATATAAGCAATTCTTGAAAAGACGGGAAAGCTGGCTGGAAAATGGTGGCATGATAAGAAGGCCGTTAAAAACGTATCATCAAACTGGAAGCACAAAAGGGCAGGCAAATTGGACCCTTTCGAAAATGGGATAGCAAAGGGTCAATACAGTATAAGAGGGCATGAATGTCGTAAGAGTTCGTGAGAAATGGGTCAAAGTGCTTCGTGTCGTGGGCACCACTTGCTGAGTGTGTGCCGGGTGTCATTTGTCATTCGTGTGTGTGTGTGTGTGAGAGAGAGAGTGAGGGTGTGTTTAGCTCGTTTGAGCCTGAGTGAATGCGTCGCGGTAGTTTGTTCGTCGGACAACCTCACCGACGCCATCTCGGACCTCGCGCGGTCCGCTGATCATCTGCCGAAGCTCGTTGCTCCGCTTCTCGCGCCGGCGCTCACTGAACCGCCGGGAAAGGGTGTGTGGGCCGAGTTCGCCGATCTTGCCGCCGATGATGGGAAGTATACTTGGCCGCTTCTCGTCTGCGCTTCGGCCGCTGCGTGCACTGCTAGCATGCTCATACTGCTCGAGGCCACTGTACCGCCTCTTGCCTCTGTTCAAAGAGAGACTGCGCCAAACCCGGAATCTCCCGCCTTCGTCTCCAGGTGCTGTATAAGGTCGTCCGTCTTCTGCTGCTGGGGTCGACCGTTCCTTGAGAGACTCGGAGCTGCTGAGATGCCTGACCACCCGAAGATTGCCGCTAGGCGTCCGCCGGACAGTGCGCCGCTCGGTGCCGTCTTCGGTTGCGGGGTAAGAATCATCGTGTTCGAGCGGAAGGATTGCAAACGTCCTTTTCATGCGCATACTCAGGCTTCTGCGTGGCGGGTGTGGTCGGTTGTCAATGGGCGGGTAGCGGTATGTCTCTCCCTCATCATCATCGTCCTGGTTCCAAGAGCTTGGCTGCCAGAAGGGATGCAGCTTGTCCTCCTCCACCGGCTCGTCGTCGAAAAAGGCACCTTTGCCCTTGTCTACCGAATCGGACCGTCTGAAGGACCGGGCTTTCTTCTGCACATCGCGAGTCAAAGACAACGTCCTGGAGAAAATGCCACCGCTGCGGCTTGCAGAAGGCCCGTACTCGGTAGTTGTAGTGCGGCTTGCAGAAGGACCGTATTCTGTTGTTGCACTGCGTCCACGGCTGAGGGCTCTCCGCAAGACTACAGACACGCTACGCCGTCGGCGTGGTCTACCATCATTATCCTCCTCGCCAAAGTATGCTCCCCGTTCTTGGCCCTTTTCATTTGTAGGGGTCAGGCCTGACGGAGTGGCGGGGATAAAGTTGATGGCAGGCGGCTGTGGAGGGGCACGCGGATTTCTCAGGGGTGAATCGACATCATCAAGAGAGAAAAGCTGTTGGCTTGGTGTTGCAGGAACATCATTCTTGTCCACCACACCGCGACCAGATGTAGTGATCTTCGGCCTGGCCCCGTTGATAATAGGTTTAGCCTCTGTGACAAATGGGCTCAGAACAACTATAGGGCCGGACTCCGCAATCGGGGGGATCTCTTGCTTCGGCGTGCTCGCCTCAGTACAGTCTGTAAGCCGATCTTGCTGAGAGTCATCTGAATGTTCCGAAGGGCGATTCGAATGGTTGACAACCAGTACGGATGTATTCTGGTGGGAGTAGATATTCACTGCAAGTGCCTCGGAGACTTCTGCCTGGGAATGGTGAGAGGTGGTCGTTTCCACAGATATTATGGAGAATGGCGTGTGAGGGGAAAGATGCTTCGATGTGTTACGATCTCCCTGCCGGTTGGCACTGGACCGGGGATCGAGGAGGTTGCGATTCTCGAAACTAGTGTCATCCCCATGATCACTAAACTCACGCAATTTTGGCGACGTGGCTACCTCAGCTGATAAGACCTGAGCGAGCTTGATTTCTGGGAATAGCTCGAGGCGAGCAGGTTGGCGGTGTTGCAATATCGACGTGTTGTTTGCAGGTTTCACTACACGGGCTTCAGTAACCCGCGATGGTGACTTCGATAGCTGGGAGTTGCTGTTTGCTTGGCTAGGCGCTTGGCTCGGCACTTCAAGTTTTGCTTGAACTTGATCAAGGACATCTGCAGTTGATGGTGTTTTCTGCTGCTCTTTGGCACGAGCATTAAGGATAGCGGTGTGCGCATGGGCGCTTTCGGCAGTGAGGGACCCGCTTCGAGAGACGTTGCGACTTGTCGGGGCAGACAGCGACGAAGTGCGCCTGGGAACGATGGGGGGAAAGTCAATGGTGCGCTGATCGCCTCGGGCAGATCCGTCCCTCGCAGAGCCTCCTGACTCTGACATGGTACGGCCACGACTGCTGCGCTGATCCACAGCTGGTGAGATATCACGGCCTTTTGGTATTTGGGAGACTGGTACTGAATGCAGGCTCTGGCTGCGCTTTGATCGTCGACTGCTAGTAGAGCGGAGGGAGGGTTCACGGCTCGTCGACTTTACTGATGACATGCGGCTTGGAACAACAACAACAGGTATACCTCCAGACTTCCAAATCTCGCGTCTGGCGCTCCGGCTCGAAATGCTGTTGAAAGTTGAAGTGGAAAGCACACTGTCATGAGCGGCGCTGTTACCAAAGCGCCCACCATTTGGGCGCCGCTGCCTGGCTGTCTCATCGGCTAGAGATGTAGTCCCAGAACTTGACTGTGACAAATCAAGCCCAGAGTCGCGCAATCCCACTTGCTTCCTCACATGGCGGAGTGTTCTTTGGCGCTGCGGCGGTGTGGACATCAGAACCGCTTCGACGACAGTAGAAACCGTTGATCTGGATGAGGCCGTTGACGATCGTTTTACTTTGTCACTGGCAAGTGGATCGGCCGAAGGAACCATGTCTGAAAGAATGGGAGCGGCTGTGGCTAAATGCTGGTCTGGGCCCTGCCTGCGGTAGGTGTTTTGCTTCGAGTGTGGTTGCTGCCACTTTGGCTGGTGGGTTTGAGAGACTGACCGAGTTGCACTTTCGCTTGGGGGTGGAAAAGTCAAAATTCTTTGCGGCAAAGACATGGAACGGACGGCTTTTGTAGCATTTGTCGGGGCCACTATAGCATCATCGACGACCTGGCCGGGGTTCGCGGCATTCCGGCGTGGGATTTGGTGACTTTGGGGAGCAACATTCTTGCTGAGATTGCCGCCCCGTTCATTTACCAATTCTTCACTCCCAGTTCCCCACTCGCCGTCGAAGCTCACAAAGTCACGCTTCGACTGCGGTGTAAGGCTGGACTCTGGACTTGACTCGAGACCCAATCCTAAGCCCACAACTTTAGGTTGCCGCTTTTCTGCTGGTTGGGCATCACCGTTGGTGAGCTGGCGTACAGTGGATTCTGAGGTTCTTGCCGAACTAGGTGCGGGTCGTAGGTTGATTAGCGCAGCCTCGTCTTCTGATGACGACGATGATAGGTGTTCCTGGGCCGTCTTGAATGATTCGGCACGGGAGTCGGTACCCTTTGACAGGTTGCGATCGCGCAGAGGAGGCCGATGAGGTGGACCCCTTGGGCGAATCTGAAGCTGCAAGGCCTGTGGAGGTGTAACGTCTGGGGTGGGAGGACTCATTTGCTTTGTTGGTGTCGTCGGTAGCGCGGCAGCCTTGTTCTGTACGTCCTCTGCACTTCGTTCTGGGCTCTGGACGTAGGTGGCAGTCGATGGCAAGGCTGAGTAGGTAGAAGATGAGTTCCGAGAGTGTGCCGGTGGTGTGGGCGGGAGATCAGGGCCATTTCCCACGGACTTGGATAGCCCTTTGGATGTGTGAGGGCTCGACGGTTGTGAATTTGTGGCTGCTGTCTCGTCGGTAGAGGTGCCACTGGATGAAGATGGCGCAGTTGTGGAAAGAGGCAAGCTCTGATTCTTAAATGCTGCCCGGGGACAAGGAGTACGCAAGCTCGCATACGAGGTATCTTTTCTGGGATGTGGAAGAGATTTGTGCGTTTTGAAGTTGATTTGGTGGTTTGATATAGATGGCTGTGATTTGTGTTGCGGATCTCCATCAGCGACCGGCGCTGATGCAGCCGCTGGTGGTCTCATTGTGTTGGCACTAGCCGGTCGACGGCCCGAACCCCGAAGATCGCCAAGTTTTGTGAATAGACCGCAACTAGAGCTTCTGTAGTGTGGAACTTGGTACTGCGGTTCTCATTGTGAGGCTGGATACGAGGAGGTGGCTGGGAGTGATTTGCGCAATCGTCTTCCGATAAGGCGAGTGCACGGTTGAAATTCCGCAGCAGGAAACTTCGAGCGTCGTGGCAAGAAAGGGTAGCACGCCGGGGGTGCACTGACCGGGGATATCCAGGATTCGGTAAAGAGACGGCCAAACTGGGCTGAAGATGTGAAGTCGCAAATGCGCAATTGCTGAGCAACTTCAGGCAACTATCGAGAAGAAATGAAACGCCAAATGGACACAGCTGGATCTTCCCAAACAGCGCGAGCTTGTGTCCAGGCTACCGAGGCCGTGCTAGTTGGTTGTTGGCGTCCAGCTTGTCGTGTTCTGCCAACTTATCACTCCTCGTTTCGCTCCCCCAAAGGCCAACGTGGCGGAGGCTGACGGCGACCCTGTTGTGTCGTATGCCGTCGCTATTGACAGCAGGAACTATGGGAAGGATTCTGGCAGACCGCAGATGTGCCCGCGATCATAAAGAAGTCAAGGCCCGGACTACAGGCAGTGCTGTCGCATTCGAGCGCATGGCGCAACGAGCAGAGAATCAAGGTGTCGCAATGATCAGACGAAAGCCAGATGCACTTCTCGAATGGCGTAGATGGGCGTAGAGCGCCAAAGGAGCGAAAATCGGCGAATATGACGGGCGCGACAGAATCCGGCGGGCAATGCGAAGAAATGAAAGGTGTGTATGGGGACGGGAAAGGAAGCGGAAGATGGGACGACAAGAGGGAAAACAATATAAAGAACAAGCAGAAGCGTGAGAAGGACTGGGAAAGGAGGGGAGCGACTATTACGCTGCACGATGCAGGTGCGAGGTGCGTCTGGGAAAATGAGAAGGAGAAAATGGCAAGAGGCAGAGAGGAGAGAGAGGCTGGGAAGGAAAGAGCAGGGGTGTGTTTAAGATACTCTACAGGGAAGGCGCGAACGACACGACGACGTCTGGGCTGTGGCCACGGTCGTTCCTTCTCTAGGTGGACGCTGCACCTGGATTGTTACAGCGTCCTTGCTGCAGACAGCGCAGCATTCATATGACTGGACTCCTTGCATGCGCATCCAAGCTGCATCGTATGCATGTCTGTCTGTCCGCCGTCCAGTGCCATCTGGTCCACACCAAGCGTCGCAGCTTCAGAATCGTCCGCGATGTCTTTATAGGCCTAATCAAGTCTTATTGGGCCCACTGAGCGGGCTTCAGCTGCATTAGTGGCTGCTCCCAGCAGCGAATTGAACTCGGACCCCCGCCCTAAGCCAAGCCGTTCCTGCCACCCGAGTTTTCTCTCATTTGCTCTTTCCTACTTCTGTCCATTTCACGCATCGTGCATTGTCTTTTTGAGGAAGGAGACAGAAGAAGGGTGAAGAGCGATAGAGCTTCCTAGTCGCTCTTTCCTCGTCGAGCCCTCGTTCGCTGCGTTCTTGCCGTGTCGTCATTTCGATGGCCCGATTGTTTCCACAACGCGGCCCCTCCCCAAGATCGCTCCTTCCTTGTTCTTCCATTCCCCAGCGTGCAATAGCGCTGAAGGGCAGGTCCGCACCTTCCCGTCGCGCCAGTTTAATACCAGTACACAACGTGCCGACCCAGTAAATAGCAGCACACACTTAATCCATAGTCTGCGTGCACCTTGGCTCTTTCCATTTTTAATCACCTTGGCTGGACAACACTCACCGAGAGGCAAGAGCGATGGGCGTCTGGGTTTGTTAATTGTATATTATCTTATCTTATTAGAAACCCCCTTGACAAACTTGCTCCTTGTGAGAAAGTCTTGACACCAAAAGCTTCCCTTGATCAGTCTTATGCCAACCCTCATTCTTCCACTTTTCACACTTCTGGCCACTCGCTTTTCCTCCCACGCTGCGCTCTCCACCCTCGTTCACTCATCCCTCACACACCCTCACACCCTCTTACGCACCGCACTGGCCGGACGGAACTAGACATGTAGGACGCAGGTGGCCATCGGCGAATAAGACCACGAGACTGGCTTTCGAGGCTGGTCGGCCCATCTGCGAAACCTGCATGGTCTACGGGCAGCAAAACTAGGGCGCCCATCCAGCAAATCAGATGTCAAGTCCGTATGATCCAAGGGTTGCCGACTGCACATTCGTATTTGAAGGTCGTTACACTTCTACGAGTAGACTTCTTCTATCTGTCAAATCGTTGTGCTCAGTTGGTCTATTTTAGTTGGGATTCTTTTACCCGATCTTTGTGTCCAGCTCTCCTTTTATTTGATGCTCGTCGTTTCTTTTCTTTTCTTTCGTTTCCTTTCTTCTTCTTTTCGACTAACTTTAGCAGTTGACTGATGGGAACATGTCTCATCCTATCCCCAACAAAAAAATGCTTCAGTCTCTCCGCCACCCCCAGCGCCGCATTGCTGCAAGGGGCCCTTGAGCGGTGACCAGATGGAAGAGAAAGCAAGCCCTGCTCTCTAGATGCAGCGTACTTCTTTTTCGATAATACATTTGTGAAAACAAATAGTCTCACCGTGAAGAAAAAGAGGATACGTCCTCAGTGCGTTTGCTCTTGTCGTCATCTCTACCTCAAAATGCATATGAAGCTGCATAGGAGATGTCGACCCGACATCCCGGATAACGACTATCCCGCGTCATTGCCATCCCGAACAGGACGTACTAAATAATGAGACATAAGACATGGGCTATGGGCTGGACTTCATCGGTGATGGGGCTATGGGTCAAGTGCGGCTGCGAGGCCATCCAGTCCGGCCATCGGTGAGCCTTCCGGTCTGTTTTCAGCTGCGCCATTCTGATCGAGCTCCTGCGATATGAATTACGCAAGCACAAGGCAGCACTTCACCATGAAAAACGATAATAAACAAGTTCACACCGACCTTTAGCTGCTATGGTTTCGAGTGACACAAGTGTGTATACGGCCCTGCGAGTACGACGCGGCGTCCTGCAGGATCGGCAATGAAGGATTGCGAGCACACCCGCGCATTACGAGTATGTACATAACATGCACAATACTGCGTTATCCGAAGACAAAGAAGCCTTTATTTTCGTCGAGGCTGCTCCCCCTGGTTTGTTTGGCCACATCGATCCAATAGATTCATGTGTTTCGTTATATTGCAGACGCCTCTTTTTCTTTCTTATTTCGTTTATTGGGCCAACCAAGCCAATGAACAAATGTGGTGCGCTTACGTCCAGTAGCACTGTATTCATGCGGCTGCAGTCTGCAGGGCAAGCAGGTAGTCGCCGGCATACACAAAGTCGTGCTTCGGCTGAACTCCGAGTCTTACAACGATGGGCAAGCAACGAAGAGCAAATAAACATGGCAACTATAAGCTGGCCCAGTTGGCCCAGTCGGCACAAGCTGTCTTGCATACATCGAGTAATTGTTGGCTAGCTTGACAAACATGTGGTGTTATTGACACCCTTCTACGATGCACATATTGTTAGATTGATGTCCTGCATGAGATGGGATACACTTGTCTTTCCGATTGTGTCTGCGGACGCTTTCCACCCGAGCTGAACTTCATGCTCCCAGCCGCATGGACGCTTGGACATGGAGCACAGAACTAAGGCTTGGGTGTGCCGTCAAATGACAAGCAACTAAAACAGGAGGCTGAATGATTTGCAGGCTGTATGTTTTGTTCGTGTCAGTCAAGGCCGGCTTATCACTCGCGCGGAGCTGGCGCCATAACTCTTTCCAGATGACGAGTCTGGTTTTGGCACACATTGCATATGACTTTCAAACACAACAAGGCTATTGTGAGTGGATATGAACTGCACATTGACGGCTACCATCAAGCGGTGGTGGCATCATGTACAAGAAGCAGATAGAGGTAGTCAGTGACCTTTCGCGACGGTAGATGCCTGTCAACTAGAGTGTATAGATACGGCCAAGGTGCCCTTTTGATAGACTCCGTTAAGCTGTAGCATCACAGGCATAACTGTGTGTATCTTCGTTGATGGCCATGACGCAGTCTATCTCATAACAGTTGACCGACGCTTCTCATACGATCTTAGATGAAGATATTCATGGCGCGTGTGTCATAGACAGCCTGTCAGAGAATGATATCTATGCTTATGCTTCCATAGACGGGAGGGCTTATCGGCGTTGCATGTGCCAAGTACACTTCTTCATTTGGTCTTTGCCTTGAAAGATCAGCAACATCATTGACTAGATGGCCATAAAGATGGTGATGCTTCGGCGTAGAAAGGATGGAGCAATACAGAAGAGTGACTTCCGGGGCGTGAAAAGCTGCTCTCAACAAGGCAGGGCCAAGCTTGTCCTGTCTATATGAAGCTCTCGTCATCATTCAGCTTCTACAGCCCGTAAGCTACCTCTTGAATATCATCGACCCATCGACGTGCGAATACCCATTGTTAAGTTCACGATCAGGCAGCATAGGAGGTGATATCCGAGAAGATGCAGCAGTCAGGAGTGCTAGCGATGGCTGTATCTCGACGTACAGGTGACGCCGCGAAGTGGCCGTCATTATGCTGTCGGCCTGCAAGCTTTCTGCCAAGCTATGTGGAAATCATCCAAGTCACCCAGAGCTATCAAAACGCCCTTCACTTTCCAAATCTCACGACCTGGTCGATGTGGCCCTTCATAAACAAAGGCGAAGCCGTAGCACGGTCTCTACGCAAGATCTCTACGCATGATTAGACAAGAACGAACGACGAAGATATAGGCATCTATTCAACACCATGAAGCCACACTCATGACCACTACTCATCACTCTCAAGTGCCTTGATGTCCCACGTCGGCCATTCTTTGCACGCCAACTCGTATTCTACACCCTCCTCCCAAGTACGGCATCTAAGTACGGCATCTACAAACTGTCCACCTCACACCGTGCATAGCTTTACATCCAGATTCTCGTATCGCACATGTCGGCTGTTCTCGATGCTACACCAGAGGACAATAGGAACGTTTGTCCAAACGTACGTTTTGTTCATCCATTTTGCTGTCCATATTCTCGACGTTCATGTCTTTTGTATCTCCCACCTAAAGATAGGTATGATGTCAGAGGCAGCAAGCAGTCCATTTACCTGCATTGTTTCCCGTACTGTAACAGCATCAATACTACCCAACCATAGTAGTCAGGCAAACACCAGAACGCGGAGAGCTTGCAGCGGCCATTACTTACTCATAAGCATAGATGTGTAATTGCCGCACGGAGGCAGACGACCGTGGCGAGCTCCTCGTTCTCTCTCTCGCTTTTGCCTTTCCATCGTTTCTCCTCGGCTCTCCTGTTGGTTATCTTGTAGTCTTCCTCGCTGGCGTCCTCGTTGGCTTTTGACATCCAGACATCCTCGACATCCTTCTTGTCTTCTGACTTGCAATCGACCGCCCCTCAATGTATTCTACGGCGGCCACACATATCATACGGAACTGCCTTGGAAGAGCAAAACCCAAGCTGATCGTCGGTTGGTCTGTTTTGCCTTCCAAAACATGGTTTTCCCTCCCGATCCCGATTCACAACGTACATCTAACGACTAATGAGTACCTGCATATTCTCCATACAATCCGGCACGTTTCCCGCCCACACCTGATACGATAGCATGAACGGCATGAAGCTTGACAGCAGCAGATCCTTAGTCGACCGACATCCACGGACTAGATCTGGGGCGTAAGCATACTATCTCGAGAGTAGTAAGGGGAAGCAGAGGCCAGTGGCAAAAGTGAAGAGCTTGACATCTGTTTGGTTGCGAGGAATCAAATCGAAAAAAAATCTACGAACAGCGCAAAAACACCAGAGACACCGAGGCCGTCAAAGCCACCAAAGACAAGAGATAAAATATTATTTTAAAAATATAAAAGATAGAAGATAAACCTGAAGCTATCGAAACAGCACACTAGGAGACTGAAATCTAGAGCTCTAGGAAACAAAAGAACCATTGATCCATTCAATCGCATGCGATCGGAATGGTATTGGACACGCAATGCGCTGGTACCTTTTTAGAGCCTTTTTAGAGCCAACCGCTATCATACCTTTAAATAGAAGGCAAAAGGACGGCACTGCGAGCCCGACTGAAAAATCTGCGAATCAATGATAGACGGATCGGGTGGTTGAGGTTAGTCGAGGTTAGTCGAGGTCCTTTCGCAGCAAACGCATTCGCTGACTAATGACCAGCTGCCAAACGGCAGTCGGTGCTCGCATCCTCTGCCCAGGAAAATAAAATCTCTTCCTTTCACGACGTTCTCATCCATGCTAGCTGCGTTCTATACATAGGACTACGGCCTATATGATATTGTCGCCGAGTTAGCTCGCCGATGTGGATGTATCTTGCCTTTGACAGAGACTACACAAGTGCGTACGCGTAATGCCGAGAGGGTGGGTGGAGGACCAAGGCGGAGGACCGCACGGAATCGAGAGCCAGGCTCCAGTAGAAGACATTGCAAAATAATGCACTCGCGTGTATTCGCAAAGCAGATGAAAGCAGTACTCCGTAAAGCAATAGAGCAATAGAGCAATAGAGCAATAACGCCGCATACTCCGTACGGATACAGTGCCGGGTGATCCACTGCCGTCGCAGCAGCCAAGCTCTCAGCACACTTGAATAGGTAAGTCAATACGGCTCCGACGATGCTCTCTATTTGCTCTCCTCGCTCGCGCTCTCTCTATTGCTCGGAACAATTCTCCCTGCTGTCTTGCACTCGCATGGCGGCACGACCGCACGACCGCGTGTCTCACTGTCATTATCTGCTGTCTCACTGTCGGCCTCGCCTCTCGCATTAGTCCTCGTCTTTATTCCTCGTAGTCGTTATCTGGATGCACCCTTATCTTTCATCGTTTACCACGCCTGCACGAACGTCAGGGATTGCTCCTCTTATCCTCCCTTCTTTGTTATCATGGCGACGCTTGGCAGATAGTGTGGCCTTCTTTGTGGTCGCCTCGCAATAGGCCCAAGCTCTTTCCTATTGCGATTGCGGCGTTGTTCACCGACTTGCTCCTTCCTGGCCCTATGTATCTTATTACTAGTTTACCGCACTTTTCTGCTGCATTTGCCTGCCCTTGTTCCCTCCTCCTTCTGCTGTTGTTTCTCTCTCTTACCTGTTTCTTGCCCGTCGCTCATTCCGCGCTTCCGTGACTGCTTCCTCTTCCCTTTGATACACCGTAGATACTGAGTAACTTTGGTTCAAGTAAGATAAGTTATCTTACATAACGTTGTCGCTGCCCCACTCGACCGCTCTCAAAGACTTGCATCCCCATTGCGCGGCATTCTTACGCAGCTGGATCTGCCCTAATTATGGAGCTTGTCACCCCTAATCCCCTACTCGTACTACCTGTGCGCCGAACAGTACGTCGTAGAAACCCTTCCGTTCGCTTCTCGCTGTATTTGCTGCTTTATCTGCTTTATCTGGGAAAGGGGAGGTATGGATCGACCCATCACCCAGCCTACTGGTCCACCATCCCGCCCAGCCCGCGCCTTTTCTTTTTACACTTTCCGCCTGTTCCCTGACTTGATTTCCACTTTGCGTTCTCCCTTTGCTGCCGTCGGCCGTGTTGCCATGCGCCTTTCCATTCTCGAGCTCGAGCCTTTGTATCTCTACGGAGTATTACGTCTTTCGTGGCGAGTCTCTCCGTTTCAACTAGCTGCTAGCAAAGACTAGTCCCGCTGTCATCGCGCCTGTCGCCGATGCCCATACAGGCATGTAGCTACTCGTTATTCAAGTATTCGATTAATTCGATTCTGCTGATTTCCACTCGATAATATGTAATATACCTGATGGGAGAGCGCGATTTGGACGCGCAAGAATCAAGGAACTGGGATGGGGGATGACGCCGCTGCCAGTCACGCCGTTCATGATCCTGCTTCTTGCTTCTTCCACTTGGCTCTCTTGACTTTGTGATAAACCGGCTGGCCAAGTCCGACGGCCCTCCTGAATCTCCCTGCGACGCCCTGATCCTTGGGGCACACCCATCAGGAGAGAAGGGCCCAAGGGGTACTTGCGCTGGCGCCTTTCTCACCGTACTTTGTATGGAACCCGGCCGTTGCAAAGTACATGCAATCCAATACGGCGTGGGATCTTGGTATTTTCTTGTTGCTCCGTATTATTGGCAAATTGTCCCCGCCCAGTCGTCGCAAGCTTCTTGGTCGCCCAGAGCCTGCACCATCCTCCCATTGCACCTTTGCTCGCTTCCTCCATATACGAGCGAATACTACGTGCGCCTGCATCCGAATCGTCGTGTATTCCACTGGCAAGACTTTGAGCCCACTGCAGCTCCTTACGAGGAGGCCTTCCTTGCATATATGTAATTACTAATGACCGTCGTTTTGCGCCTGCTTTGTATGTAAGATAAGTATGTAAGTATCTAGTATTGCCTCCTTCCCTGTCTTACTCGTAATAACGCTGAACTGAGCGCCCGAGACACACCCCACTCTTTCCTCGGGATCGATTCTGATGTCATCCAGGCTACCTCTTTCCCCATCCATAGATACCTGCACGCCCCCGCGCAAATGCAGTACCGGCCAGGTATCGACGTCGTATTGCTCCGTACCGAGCGGCGAGCATGCCATTCTGCCGCCAGTCTGCTGCCACCCTGCTGCCACCCTGCTGCCATCCACTGATGGGCAGCACGGCCAACCGTCACCAGCTTCCAAGACAACCGACGAGACAGTTTAATTTGGCAATTTAATAACTGCAATGGCAGCAGCAATACTCGTAGTAATAATAGCAACACTTGATCCGGTCGGAATGGCGGCCTGATCTGCACTGACAGCAATAAGATAAGATACATCCCCTTCAAGCCACAGCATTCCTCAGCTCGCCGCAGTTCCAGCCTGGTCTATTTTGATCTGTGCGAGTACTCTGTACTCTGGTATCACTCGTGGGAATATGATTCATACGGTTGTCGAATCGGCTGTATGGACTAGCCGTAACTGCATATCCAGGCATCTTACGTGGAAGCCAAGCTACAGGTAGCAGGTATCGGGTTTATGCACATCGACGGAGTAATCCTCGTTGTCCAGCCACGCCGACGTATACGTATGTTTGCTTTCGTCCTAGCCGGCAGCTGTGTGTCTCTGTCGCATGTGCGCAGCTCGTATTGTATGCAGCCTCCTGCACGCACTGCACGCACGTTTGCGGCTGCACTGCGTGCCGCGTATTGCCTGCTGCGTGGCTGTCGTTCTGGCTGCCATCGCCGAGTCAACCTCACCAGAAGGCTGCAGCTCGCTGTGGCCGACCAACAACAAACAAACAAACAGCCAGAGAATGGCAGAAACTCCGAGAAAAGGCTCGCCCTCGGCCTCTTCGGGGACTTGCAGGGAACTTCTGGCAGACCCGGCGTGGCCGCACATGGCCAAGTCACTGCCATGTTCCATTTCGCATGCTGTCATCGCTCGGCGGCTTTACGCCTTTTCTCGAAGCTGAGGTCTTTCTTTCTTCTCTTATTTTATTCTTTCATTCTTTTTTTAATGTTTTTAATTGAACTACCCATTAATCTTCTTCTGTCCTTTTCCCGCTCTTTATTACAGTTAGTTCTTTTTTGTCTCGCCTTCTATTGTTTTCCGACAGCTAAGCATAGTCATCTTTATTCCACCTGTTTCTTTTTTGGCTGTGGTCCCTCGCCCCTTCAACACCACGCCCCCCCCCCCCCCTCTCCCTCCACACACCACACCTCTGATCTCTGATCCTCCATCCTGTCTGTCGCCTTGAGTTCCCCTATTTATTCTACCCTTCCTCCCTCCTTCTATCTTCTTCCTTCCTCCTTCTCTCTTCTCTCTCTTCTTTCTTCTTCCTTCTTTCCTCTTTCTTCTCTTCTCTCCACCCACGATTAATATCTCTAATTCCAACCAGTCACTCGCTTAACTGTCGTTCCTGTCTTATCACACCTCAACACACAAAACAAACAACCACCAACCCCCAACTTCAAAATGCAGTTCTCTACCATCCTCCTTGCCCTCACCGGTGCCGGCGCCGCCATGGCCGCCTCCAACGCCACCTACACTCCCACTGGCACTGGCAACTACACCGGCAACTCTACTGCCACTGGCACCACCACCGGCTCCAGCACCGTCGCTACCGCCGGTGCCTCTGCCAACCAGGTCGGCTCTCTGCTCGTTGTTGCTGGCGCTGCTGCCGTCTACTTCCTGTAAAGGGTTTGACATTCTCTCTCATGAAATGTCGTCCTTGCAGGTCGTTGGGGTTATGGTATGACAAGGCTGTCGTCCTCCCCACGACTCTCTTGTGACTGTATTATTATATAGTTGCATGACGACGCTCGTGGAGGACTTCATTTCCGTCTACCAACCCTTCAACAATCTGGCGTTGGATTATCTACCCTCTCACTCCGAGTCACCTCATCCACGATCTACATCATCTCACTGCTTTTACTATATCACCCATCGCCAACACACCTGTCTTGTCCGCCGGCTACATCGGAACAGACAGTGCCGTCGTCAACATCGGCCATGGAAGAAAAATGTGGAGGAAAGGGTTTTATGTGTTGTTGTGTTATCTGATCATCGGAAGAGAAGGAAAGCCTTCGATTCCCCCTTGCTTAATATATTCCCCCTTTGGCTTCATCGTGTTTTCCTTATAATGCACTTTTTCTTATACCTGGGTCTATTGCTTAAAGCTTCCCTTTTGTTTCCCGGCACTGTCTTATGGCACACGCCATTGTCCGTTGCCGTAGCTTTGTAATGTCGTCACTTTTCGTTTCTTTTGGTGGATGCGTTAGATAGTCTAATAGGAAAAAAGAAACACCATGAACCATTTCAGAAATCTTGACATTATTGAAATTGTAGCGTTGATCGCGGATACGATATGATTCTTATCAATCACGGTTAATCTATGAATACTAGAAACGCCAGAGTCTTACGCAACATGTCGATACTGTCTATTCGCCAATGGCAAACGACGACTCTTCTTGAAACCAGGCCTGCAATGTCCGCATCCGTTCTGTCCGGCTCACGGCCAGCCGCCGTCCCTCGGCCGTCTTCATACGGCCACCCACCAGCAGCAGCTTCTCGTCGAAATGGGCTAGTGTCTCGTCGAGCGACCGGCCCAGTGGTGCCGACGCCGTGGGCCGTGCACCGAATGCAAAGCACCGGCCAATGCCCACCGCACCGATCGCGTCCAGCCGGTCTGCGTCCTGCACAATCGCCAGCTCCGGCATCGCGGCCGCCAGCTGGGCCACCGCTGCCTCGCTCGCCGGCGTCTTGGTCTCGTGCGACCAGCTCACGTTCTGGCACACGGCGATGACGCGCCGCGACAGCTCCAGCAGCGCAGGCGTAGCCGTGCCGCCGACCTTGTGCAGCACGGCCGCCGTCGCGCGCGCGCCCTTGTCGTCCTCGTACGGCGTTCCCGCCAGGATCGCGGCGCCCTCGTTCTTGTTCTCGTCGTCGGCCACGTACTTGCGGTCGCCGACGTCGTGGAGCAGCGCCGCGAGAGCAACCACCTTCTTGTCCACTGGCGTTTCAGGCTGCTCCTTTTCGAACGCGGCCGTGAGGTGGCGCGCGTTGCCGACGACGCGGCGGATGTGATTGAAATCGTGCGAGCCGTCGTACCGGGCCATGTGCACGCGAACAGCGGCCGTCACGGCCTCGACGAGAGGGTCGCCCGTGAGTGAAAAGGAGTCGCTCGGTGTCGCCATTGTGGTTCGAGTCTGTCTGTGTTAGCACTCGCTGCCAACATCCAGCAGCTCGCTCTCAAGACATGTCGGGCGTCTTTATATGGGAGATGCGCTAGGATCTTGTCGTCGATGGCTTGGGCTGCCTAGCCAGGCAGCAGCCTCCCCTGTATACGTACAGAAATGCAGGAATGAGTCAACGATGTTGCGGATGTAAGCGAAGCTTAATATGAGGATGGACGCAAAGCTTTAGAGGCTCAAAAAGGAAGGAGCATATTACACGACTCCGCCCAATGGGAGCTCCCTTGTTAACTAGATGACGATAGCAGAAGCAGAGGTCATAGCTGGCGGGGGCCTTGCCCAGTGGGGCATTCCAGGCACGACCCTCAACATCGCACACCGCGATATGAACAGTTCAAGGTGAATCCTATGATGAGAACATCTGAGAACTTGAGAACTGTTGTGAACTTGAACCCTTTTCATAAATTAACTTATGAATACGAATAACTAAAGGATGCTGCATAATTGATTGGTGTCGTATGTTTTGGTTTGTTTTATTTTATTTACTTCTCATACTTTTAATATTATTCTATGTTAATTAGTATTGCAGTATTAAATTCGGATTTCAATTGTTTATTCTTCATACTACAAATTCTCTTGCAACAAATGCATGATACTCACACTAAGGCAATAGTTCTCACTGCTCCAGTCCAAGGTCTATCCGCCGACACTACGTGCCCATGCATGTGCTGAGTTTCGAGGTCACGCCCTACGCGCTGAGGCGCTGTCGTGCATACGTACAGCTGCAAAGTATCTTACGTCGTATTCAGAGCAAGACACCGAAAAGAGGGCCAATGCATCAAAGGTAAAATAAATACAAGTATTGCCGGTTCGAGTAGGTAACTTGCACTGCTAAAGGTCACGAGTGCGCTCGGCTGCTCGGAAAGATGCTTCATCAGCAACTTGAAGGTAGCACTGGGAAGAGGGTTGATGGGAGGAGCGGAGAGAAGATAACTCGTGTCTGGTGTCCGGCTATCCGATGATGTGCATGAGAGCCAGGAACACCAACAGCATATGAACACTGACGATCGTTGATGTTTCGTGATTGTTAATACATATTTGGGTAAAAACTGTTCTGGTGAACGTCTCCTACTTCATGGAAGGTTCACAACTCCACTTGATCTCAGCACTGGACTTACGACGGAAGAATAAACAAGATAGAAGAAATAACGACGACCACGCTTAGGGCGACCCGTCCGGAGAACGGCGGTCCTCCTGTGGGCTGGATGGAAAACCTCTGAGCTCACATGGTACAGATTGTCTACACAGGAAGGATTTGTTCACAAGAGGACATACTGCTATCCTTTGTATTCCTTCTTTTCTTCTTATTGTCTTTTCTTCTTTTCGCCCTTACGTCTTTTCATGCATTGCTTCCACTCCTTCATATCTTGTGATCAACGACGCAGGCCGCGACCAGGTGGACCTATGCGACGGAGCGTCCCATTTTCTTTCCAGCTCGAGTGCAAGAAAGAATGTGCTTCCTCCATTATTGGACACATTCTCCAAAAAAAACATGATTCTAGACTCTTTATGGCATGTTTAAACTGATACTGGAAAGCATCTGCAGTCAGATATCATTCACATGTGTATTTGCTAAGTTTCAAGTGTTTACGAGTACAATATGCACACCTTACCGCCTGTATTATCACATCTGTTACTGGTCCGAAGACTGGGCAGTACTCTTGCTGCCGCGAGAAACATGTCCGTGAGAAACATGTGTTCCGGAGTATTACTCTAGAGAGACAAGATAAACAGTCGGCCAATTGGGAGTGCAGCCGACGTGGGATGTGGAAGCACGTTAATGCAGCTGCACGCCGGGCGCCAACTGACCTGTAAGCACTGAAGAGATTTGAGTGAGGGAAACAGCCGAGCACAGACAGAGTGAGAATGACCTAGAGGTGTAGCTGCGAATACAACGCTGTACTGTCTTGTCGTATCCCTAAGAAATACAGACGATATGATATCCAAGGCCCTTTATTTTACTTTGAACTTCAAGGTGGCCGGGCTTGGCCGTGCCATGGCGACCTTTGAGAAGAAAAGAGAGAGCCAACTATAATGGAAAACACAAGATACGACCAGCCACCGGACAACGGCCGCAGAAATTGAGGCCAGTTACCAGTCGCAACATCATGGTTCTTGGTCTTATTATTCCCATTCTATTCATCATCATCGTCATCCTGGTTTCGCTCTCTTGTCTTGTCATGCATCCCCCTATTCACCGTAGGCGGTGATGGTCAGAGTCGTCGCAACAAATGAGACCTGCAGATTTTGGAAAGAGCATCTCGCAAGAGGAAAGAAAGAAGAGAACAAGAGAAAAAGAGAAAAATGAACAAGATTTGAGAGATTGAGAAAAGTGACAGCCAACGAGAGCGGAAGACATGAGGTTGTGATCAGAGGGCGGCTATGACACCTGATTGGCCAGGCGTGATCTATAAATGTGAAGAGCGGGGCGGTATATTTAAAGTGGACCTCCAGCGTGCAGCGTAGATGCAGCTGCGGCCAATCAGCGGCGGATGCAACCCCAGTGATGTGCCTGCCGCCGTCCAATGATGGGGCCGTGTTAGACGCCCGCTCTCCGCCTTTGACGAACCTCGTCCGTCCTCCCACCTCCCACCGCCCGCCTTTCCCCAACCTGGTCGTTGTTTTCATTTCAATATCACAGTCACCTCGTTGTTCTTGCCGATTGCTCTGGCTTCTTCGGACCCCTGTAGCTTGCCTCCCCCATCACATCACAGGAATAGCCGCCGTACGTGCAGTAGCTTGTCCCCCCTTTCCAGCATCCTCCCCAAGACCTTCCGACGGTGCCTCTATGAGATATCCTTGATTTTGGCTACTCTATTTGCCGCATTTCGAGTTTTGTTCTGCAAGGTACTTCTCTTTTCGTCACGATCTTTGATATTGGTGATAGTGATGGTGCCTGTGACGGTGCCTGGACTAGGGTGAGCGAGCGTGTCCTGGTTTATCCTATTGGATCGTAGTCTGGCCGTCATTTCCAGAAGTCTATGCTTGTTCGTGCCTTACTCTTGTTCCCAACTACAGGTAGCATCGACGCCACCAGTGATCGTGCAGTGCAACGCTATATGCGCGTGCTTCGGACCATCGTCTGTCGCCATGGTAGGTCGGCATCACTTGTTTATTATCACCTTTGCAATGCAACTACCGGACAAGATAGGGGAATCCCAAGTATCGTCTCGTGGAAGGTGGAAGGCGGCCACGAGACGGCCGTGTCTCGAGTGCGGTATGCCTTTAATTTTCTCTCCGTCGGCCACCTTCTACTTGTCTGTGTTTATTACAAGAGCTCTGGCAATTTGTAACTAAGAACTGACATAGAAGTAGCTCTAGCTGATAGCTTACTCAAGAAATAGAGAGCCCGCTCTCGAGTAGGAGGAACATGTAACTCGAACAGAAAACAGAGCAGAAAAAACAGAGCACAAGACAAGATCACCAAATACAGCAACGAATGTGTACGACATCCCAGAATCAACACTGGGTACCCCTGTGTTCAAGCAGATGCAGCCGTTGATCAATACAAGCTGTGAGTAGTGAGTTGTTGTAGTGGGTGGTGTGGATGGGTGGGGAGTGTGGCCGCTGCTTCGGCCGTCTCTGAGTTCTTCCGTTATTATTTCAACTTTTATTCTTTTTATATTCGATTTTAGTTATCTCGACTTGTCTACTCTACCCAAAGCCCCCCTGTCCTCCTGTTTGCCCGCCGCTTTTATATAACACTCGCTCCTCCCCTCTTCTTGTCCATCTCTTCTTCTTCTTTTCTCCTTAGCAAGCTCTCAATCTTCAAAGGCCAGTGGTAGTTTTTTGTTCCTCTTTTTTTTATTGTTTCCTCCCCTATCCCCAGAGCTGGTCTCTAACTTAATTACATCTACACAAAATCATACTCTCTCATAGTCTGCCGGTCAGTCTATTCACAATAATTAATCAAACAAAATTCACTCTCACTACCACTACTACGGCCCTTTCCTCCCCTTGCTCGTCAGCCCTCGTAATTTGTTCCGGTAACAGATTATCATCACCATTTCAAACCTCGTTTTTAGGGAACTTTTCACTAATTTTCCTCTCGATTCTTCATTAATTTTCACCTTTTCAAACTACCCTTCTTTTTTTCCCCCTATATTCTTTCTTCTTAAACACTCTCAAAATGTCTACCGTTCAGCTCTCTTTCAACCTCCGCGTTTCGTCCACCGTCAAGACCGTGCACCTGCTCGGCTCTTGGGACAACTACGTCGGCCAGCTGCCGCTGTCCAAGGACAAGTCCGCCTCCAAGTCTGGCTCGTGGAAGGGCACCTTCCGCTTCCAGGGCAACACCCTCGAGGCTGGCCAGCGCTACTGGTACTACTACATCATTGACGGCTACCACGTCTCCCACAACCCCAGCGAGAAGTCCACTCTTGAGCCCACCACCGGCCGCGAGCTCAACGTGCTCGACGTCCCCAAGGTCAAGTCGTCGTCGTCTTCGTCTTCCAAGTCGTCCTCTTCCTCCAAGTCCTCTTCGTCTTCCAAGTCTTCCTCCTCCAGCAAGTCCTCCCACTCGTCTTCCTCCAAGAAGCGCAGCTCCAAGGAGGAGATCCCCAAGGGCCGCCCCCTGTCCGTGTCCCAGATCAAGTGCCCCAAGCCCCAGTCGCCGCATGCCACGCGCCACATCCTGGCTGCCGACGTCAACTACGATCTGGACGAGCTCTCGGAGCGCTTCGCTGCCACCGGCATCGAGGAGGGCGACGAGGAGTACGCTGCCATCGTCTACGACGGTGACAACATGTACGCCGAGGACGGCGAGTACATCACTGCCGACTACGGCGTCATCAGCGCCTCCCCCATGTCCAGCAGCGGCTCCGATGTCTCGTACTCGTCCGACGAGTCGAGCGGCGCCCACTCCAGCCTGTCAGGCTACTCCACCCCCGGCTCTGACTACAGCTCCTGCACCTGCGAGCGCTACGGCATCACCCGCAAGGGCGACCGCGTGCGCATCGACTGCGGCGGCACCCGCTGCGGCTACGACGAGTCGTGCTCTTCTGACGAGGAGTCTGGCAGCGAGTGCGGCGTCTCTTCTCGCCGCAACGGCATCATTGTTTCGTGAATGAGCAATGAACCGTTGTGGTGCCGATGATGACGATGGTCATGAACCCTTATGGAAATGATGACGCGATGATGATAATAATAACGACGAGACGACGCCATGACACCGGACACCTCCTGGTCAAGCCGCTCTGGCGGCACGTCGTCCAAAAGACACAACGCAACAACGCGACAACGCGACATGGTTGTCAACAAGGGGCAGCCGAGCACGATCCCATCTCGTTTCGAACATTCGAGGAGGCTGCCCCTGGCTCGATTCCACTCCTTTATCGAGTCGCGGATCAGAAACACGCCGGAGATGCTGATGCTATTTTGAAGCATAAAAGAAAGAAACGCCAACCCAAACTGGAAGAAGGTTTGTTTGTTCTGTCCTGTGGAAAGCAATGGAATTAGACCACGCCCTTCTCTTTCTCAAAAGAGATCCTCCAGAGTGTCCTGGGTGTCGTCGTGCTGGTCAAGTCGACACCCGATCCCTCCCACGCTCGGAGCTGCCTGCGTGCATGGAACTGTTCTCTCTCAACTCGTCCTCCCACCAACAGTCCTCACCCCTTTGCGGTCAGAAAATTCACAAAACAAACAAAAAATTGATATTTACCTTGTTCTCGGTCATATCACCCTTATCCCCCATTTATTAAACACAAAACACAAAAATACTGTTTGTTTTCTATGCTCGGTTCTCCAGCTAGTCACTACACCTTGCCTCCTGTTTTCCTGTCACTGCCGAGGCGCCTGTTTGTGTACCTGTTTCCAGAGGTATAATCAGGACCAGCCAAGGAAAAAGTCAACATTATGGCCTTACGGATGAGATCTCTCATGTACTATTTAGTTACTCTTATTTAAGCCAGCCATGGAACACAATATTTGTTCATACTTTTGTGTGATCTACCATGTGAACGAGTGATTAAATGTAATGAAACAAAGTTGTTAAAACTGAAAGCACCGAACTAATCAGATTACCGATATGAATCAGACAACAAACAAGACGCAGACCAAGTCAGGTTCAAACAGCCACTGATGTATTTAGGCCTCGACCTCCAAAGGACAGGCCAAGCATACGCAATATGAATGGCCGCCGTGGCGTCTGATTCTTGATCCCCGGCACAGATTGAGCTTTGGACGAGGATGCAGACGAGCTCTCGCGGTCCATGGTCTCCTTGCTGCCAATATCTGTGCGCTCCCTCAACTTCTTGGCTTCAGCACGCTGCCTGAGAATCTGTTGGCCAATGTGGACAAACACATCGTCGACATTAACGTCTTCTTTGGCACTGGCCTCGAGGAAGACGCTGGAACCGGCTACCTTGCTGCCATCGACCCAGGCAACGTGCCGCTCGCTGTCGCTAACATCACTCTTGTTTCCCACGAGAAGGAGGGCAAATGGCCGCGGCGGCGCATGAAGTACTTTGAGAAGATCGCTATCGTGCGGCGAGGCTGTGGTCTGCTCCTGTTGTCTCCTGAACCTCCGGAAGCGTATCGACCTCTGCTTTGGCTGCTTTTTGGACTTGGAGGAAGTGCTCGAGCCGAGCAGCAGCTGGTGCTGCTCCTCTTTTTCTTCTCTCTTATGTTTCTCACGTCCCCTTTCACGCAAGAGACGCTCATAAAGACGGCTGGCCTGCTGAAAGGAAGCCGCGTTGCACACATCGTAGACGATAATGGCAGCCTCAGTGATGGCAAGTGCCTGCTCGAGCATCATGGCAGCCGGCGACTGTGTTGTGCGCTGTAGGTAATTGCTGCGGCCTCTTCTAGTTGCTGCAGTAGACCCAAAGACTGGCCCCTCTGGTGCTGCGTTGTCCTCGATGCCTTTGCTATCTTCAGCTTCGACCAGGTGTTGTGATGGCATCTCCAAGACGTCCATGTTGTAGAGGAGCTTGTCAATGCGAACCGGACGCCGGCCGCCGCGTGTGAACCGCTCATCTGGCTCATCTGTAAATACATCACCGCAGAAACGCGTCAGGAGTGCAGTTTTTCCGACGCCTTGGGCGCCAATGATGAGGACGCGCAGATCGCTGACACAGGCCTTGACGGTGGCATCTCTCACTCGCGTGCCACCATCCTGCTCGTCGTCATAGCGGTCTTGCCATGCGAAGATGGCCTTGAGGTAATGAGACTCATCGGCAGTCCAGTGCATAGAGCCCATGTTGAGAGTTGAGGGCTGATGAAGATAACGATGACCGTGCTGGTCTCAACGTGAAAGTAAATGAGTAGTGAGGAGAATACAGTACTGAGTAGCAGTGCCAGGCTAGGTAATGAATATGGGATAGAAAACGTGAGCAGCTGGTATAAGATCCTGTTAGAGAAGAAGATGACGGAGATATATGGGGGGAAGGTCACGACATAGAGACGGGGACGGAGGCAGGCCTAGTTCAAGGTGAGCTCGATTTGGTCTTAACGGGGTATCTGAATATAGAACATATGATGAGATGAGCACGACAGAATGCAGGACCACATCCAATCCAAAACAAGGGGATGCGCTGTGTACGTACAACGACTGCGCGCACAACGTCACAGGAATCAGAGACGATGAGAATATGGACTCGAGTGAATCCATGAGTTCTGTGTAAGATATGCTGCCGGCTGATATAGGCCCAGCATGGCGGTGCGGTGTGATTGTCCGGATGTACATTTGTTTTGCCTTCAATTAGGTCTCAAGGATCAAGACGTCCAGCCTCTACCGGCATCAAGTGGAAGACGTCTGAGCTGACGAGTCGCGATACCGTGTACATGGACTTGTGAAGTGGCACAGACACATTATGGGCATCATGTACGGTCCTTTTGCATTATTCATCTTTTCGTCTTCTACTTGTGCGCTGTCTCAGGATCGATTTGGCGTGGCACGACCGCAGTAAAGTACCGGGACGGGCCTCGTGTCTGGTATCGATACACGGCATAGGTTGAAACAAAAGGGAATAAGAAAAAGAAGCCGGGACGCCAAGGCTTGCCAGTTGGCACGTTGATCTGCACAACAACCGCGGCGTCGACATAAACAAGATGCATGATCTGAGTCAAGCCGAGGTAGATATGTATCAAGGCATAGAGGCAGATAGATATAATAGATCATCAAAAGAAAAATATATACAACGAACAAATCCAAAAGAGAATGCCAGTTGTGTACTCCAACCGAGGTATATGCAGGCTACTTCTTCTTCTTGTCGGCCGTGACTGTCACTAGACCGGCCTGCACAAAGGCGTCCCGTGCCGCCTGGTTGATCAGCGCAAACCGCCGCGGGCCCAGCTTATGGCCGCCGTACCAGCGCGTCACGACCACGACGACGTCCCATAGGTCCATCAGCTGCATCAGGTGAAGCAGGCGGCCGCCCGCTGCCGTCTCGCCGTCGTCGTCGCAGTCCTGGAACACCACCTCGTTCTTGCTGCTCTTCTCTTTGTCCGATCCAGGCAACTGGCGTATCCGGTATGCCGTCATGTTGTGTGAAGCCGACCGCACGCGCCGGTCCGTGTCTTTGAGGTGCTGGATGTATGCAGCCGCCTGTGCCGGCGATGTGACGGGCGCACACCGTGCTATAAAGACCGACTTGAGCTCGATTACCGGCTCGGCCACAATCCACGGCGGCGGGTCTACTGACAGCGAGGCCATGGAAGCGCTTACGTCGTCGTCCTCTTCGTCGTCCGCGTGTTCCGCGTAGTACAGCTCGGCCTCTTCTGCTTCCTGCTGTTCCCTGGCCTCCTCCTTCTCGCGCAGGTACGCCTCGACGGCATCAAAGAGACACACCTGTCCCTCCTGGAAGGATGACGCCAGAGCAGTGCCAAACTGCGCGGCATCGTGTGCGGCTGCTCCGGGCCGGCGGTGGCTGTTAGCTACATCGCCGATGCTCTGAACGCCGAGCACGGCCGGCGACTCGGGACACGCCGGATACGCTGGCGGGAACCATAGCCGTAGGCACAGGCGGTGGTCTAGCGAGCCGTCGTCGTCGACGGTGTCCTCGGCCGACGCAGGCACGGCGAGGTTCGCAAGTGTTCCATCGTCGTCGGCCTGCGCTGTCGCTTTGGACTCTACGAGAACGAGAGTGCCGCTGCCGTAAATGGAGTTGATGGCCTCGATCTCGTCGACGAGGTCTTCTGAGGGTGGCATGCCGCCGGATTGATGCAGTGACAAGTGTTTTATGATGTCATGGTGAGACGAAAGTGAATGTGCATTTTGCGTGGTTGCGCTAAAATATGCGGATGCTGTAATTGGCAAGTGTTCCCGGTACGGTGCTTTTGCTTGGATGCGGCAAGCCAATACAGTGGCTTATCGCCCCTCCTGCTTAACCTGAGCCTCATCTCGCTCCCACTCGCTCACTTCACTGTTTACTGTGCGTCACTATCCATCTCACATTGCACTCTTCCTCTCGCACTCTTCCTCTCATTTTCTCTGTCTTGTTTTATTGCCAACCATCGCTATCACATCCAGCTTCTTCTCATCCTCTTCTAATTCTCTGATCCATCTTCTAGTCAAATCCTCCAACAACCCACTCATTAGCTATGACTTCCACCGGCGCGGCTTCGGCGTCGGAGCCGGAGACGGCATCCAGCTTCTTCTACGGTAAGTGTTCCATTACTCTTAATATTGTGGATGATTCTGTACTGACACCATGATAGGAACCCTGGTATGGTTACATCCGAGAAATACTCTGACCACGACTAACTCTCTAGATGGCCCCAGAGGTCTTTTTCACCGTTTGCTACCGCCTGGGCCGCCCCCCAGCAGCGCTCATTAAGCAGCACCCCTTCCAGGATGCCATGCTTCACGGATACACGCGCCACCGGGTTCAGGGCCAGGACTACCCGGGCATCATTGAAGACTCTACGGAGGGTGCCTGTGTGCGCGGCATGCTCGCCGAGGGCATCACCGAGACCAACATGCACCGGCTCGACGTCTTTGAGGGCCGCGAGTACGAGCGCCGGACTGTTGACGTCGACATCGAAGTCGAGGGCGTGAAGAAGACGGTCAAGGCCCAAGTCTACGTTTACAAAAAGCCCGACCGGCTCGAGCGTCGCGAGTGGGACTTTGAAGAGTTCCGCCGCGAGAAGATGCACAAGTGGGCGCGTGCCGACTTGACTTTCGAGGGTGAGCAGCCACAGGAGACTTTTAGGCAGCGGGATGACCGACGGACTGGAAACCAGAGATCCAGCAAGCCCCAGAAACCCAAAAAGCCACAGTCTGGGTGTATTGTGTGCTAACTCGTGTAGGCACCGACCCAAACAACCCGGCCACTGTGACGTAGGGTATGACAACGACTCGACGACAGATGGATACGAAGAGCACACACAATAGAAATAGATGGGCTTTATGCAAGGCGCAGGATGCGGAGTGTTTAGAGACAAGCCAATGAATTGAACCAATATTCTACTAACATCGACGAGTGACTATATTGCTGTCCAGAGTATCGCCAAGACTCACTTCGTTGGAGTATCTGTAAAAGGATCAAAGCCCATCCGGTGCTTGGCCGCCTTTTTTGCTTTCCACCGCGCCTCTCCGCGTAGGCCTGTTGTCGACGTCTCCTCGAGGAAGAACGTCAGGATGTGGTCTGGGATGGAGAGGTGCGATGTTTGCTGGAACTCCTGCAGACTAGTCAGCCGGATGAGCATCTCGAGCAGGGATAGTGACGACATGACGGTCCCGAATGATGGTGCGGTCTTGGCCGGGTTTGGACTGCTGTCCTGGGTGTCGGTCAAGGAAATGTTGTGCATTTGCTCCGCCAAGTGAATATCGATGGATGCCTCTTGCACAGTTGGGCTCTCGTCATCGTCGTTCTGTTGGCAGCCCTCCTCCTCACTCTCGCCACCAGACTCTCCATCTGTGTCGTCCTGAGCGATCTTCTTGACAATTTCATCGGAAAAGACTTCAAGGGCAAGCCACTCGGGATCAAGATGCAAAGGAAGCTTGTAGCAGCCATTGCCAAGATCGTGTTCCCCGTTGCTATTTCCTGGCATCTCTAGACCCCTGCTCTCTTCCATCAACTGCTTGTTGATGGCGTCCTGGACCTCACTAGATGCTTCGCTGCCAGATCTACTATCATTTTCGATGAAATTGTTGGCTAGCAAGTGCTCAAGTGTCTTTTTGGGCGGAGAGGCGGCTGTATCACGCTTCAAAAGTAAAACGGAAGAGCTCTCATATTCGTTCGCATTGCCGATATTCAGTATTCGACCCGAGTCTGTGTAGAACAGCTTCGCTATCTGGTGCATCGGTATCGATTCTTGTACGCCTACTTGAGGCATTCCGTCGTAGGCCGTATGATCGTCGCCCTTTTCGTCGTGTACTCGCCCGTCATCTAGATCCTCAATAATTTCAAGGTGGTAGGCGAACTCGCTTTCCAAGTTGGCTGTAGCGGCACATGCTTCAATCGGGGTGTATCCGTGTTCGTGCGTGAACACCCAGCCTGGTAGTGTTCTGCATATCCGCACTCGTGTCTTGTGCAAGACTTCTTGCCATATCGGCTTTCGCTCGCCGTCCCTAATCCCATATGGTTGTCGAGAGTGCTTGCCTTCTGCATCCACAATGCCAGCTGTGTTTGGCAGAGTTGTAGAATGGCCGCGAAACAGCATATATAGTGACAGAGTGAACGACGGCCCTATCTGGACTGCCTTGCTAGGGTTACCGGAGAACTGTGTGTCGCCAATGACAAGGAGCATGCTTGCTTGCAATAGTCGAGAAGGGGATATGCTCGGCGGGAGTGATGTGGAGAGGCTTTCGCCGGATGCTGTAATTGCCAGCTGCAGGAGTGGTATGTCGCCGTCGATGCGTGCTAGAAGGCTCTTGATGTCGCGGATAACATCGACAATCTCGGCCTGGCGCTGGTCTTTGGTGCTCACTATACAGCCCGAATGCGTCTGAGCCATCTCCTCCTCGCCAGCTGCTTTTTCTAGGCGCTTGCCGAGGGCTATAATGTCGCGATGCAGCGCTTTGGCTAGCACAGCAGCGTTTCCAAGAAATGCATTTCCACGACCGGATCTGGAGAGTCAGCATACCTTCGAGATACCTCTTAAGAAAACAAGAACTTACTTGAACTCGATCAAGTCGAGAGCTGGTGATATGATCTGCCGTGGTTAGTATAGCACACTTCCAGAAATGCAAAGTGATCCTTGCCTACCTTGATCTTGGTGTCCAGCACAGTCTGCAAGGCGTGCAGCTCAGAGTACTGAGACTTGTCGTCGACTGTCTTCAGAAGCCGGGAACACTGCTGGAGGGCAAATGTCGATGTCAGAGCAATGCCGCACCGCATGGCATAGTTCATCGCCTGCATGCCCAGTCGGGCTAGAAATTCGTCCATGGCAGTCGCGTCTAGCGGGCGGCGTTCAGGGTGGACGTCATGTTGTGCAGAGCTCTTTTTTATGCTGTAGTTGAAGAGAAAGTGAAAATCGCTGTGATCTTTGAGTTTCCCAATTATGTAAGATTTTGTTTCCTATTTTTCAATGTCAACAAGACATCTAATTAGGAAGGAACTCCTCCACGACTGGTCATGGTGGTGTAAGTGGTCGCACTTGCCAAAAACGACAGTACGTACAGTGCAAATACAGTGCAAAATATGATTGGAGCAAAGAAAGCACTGTACATACACAGTCGTCATACACGTGATATCCCCACATTTCAAGTTGTTACTTGACGAACGCGGAAGGAGCGACAATGGCGGGGCACAATGCTCTAGAAATCAAAACTGAAGAAAAGTTGGAAAACCTCGAGATATAGTGTTTTGGTAGAGTTCGTCCTGACAACTGTGCTCTTCCAATAACCTAAAGGACTTTGCCATATCGGCGTGTATGTCATCGCTGACTGAGAGCTGCGCGTTGGGCTGTGTACCGTAGTTGCAAGACGCCGTTTCCTGCCCAAAACATGCTGAGTCATCCGGGGGGCAACACACTTTTTTTTTTAACTAGTTATATTTCCTTTAAATTTAAATTTCTTTCTTTCCTGCTAAACTGAGAGTTTAGCTCTAAAGTAGGATTCAGGCTTTGGGACTCGCAACTTAGACTCTCAACTTCCAACTTTTGACTTCGCCTTTAGAATTTCCATCTCCAGCATCCTCGAGGTCAGCCCGTCAACGCTTTACTGGCCTCTCTCTGTCCACCATCATCGACAACCTCACGACTGTCGACCGATCCGAACCCCGCACCCCCCCCTCCCCCCCCTCGCCTCCATCAACATCTTCTACAAGCAACTAAAACCAAAAACCACAAACCTCACAACCATCGAAAATGTCGCACCTCAACTCATGGGAGGACGACCCGTCGGCCCAGGACGAGAACCTGGCGCGCCAGGCCCAGCAGATGAACCTCGGCGGTGGCCGTGGCGGCGGTGCTCCCGGCGGTGGTCGTGGTGGCTTCCACGCTGCTGCTTCGACCTTTACGCCCGGCGCAGCAACCTTCAACCCCGGCCAGCCCTACGGCAGCGGCTTTGTTCCGCAGTACCAGCCACAGCAGCAGCAGCAGCAGTACTACAACCAGAACTACAACGGCTACCAGCAGCAGCCCCAGCAGCCCCAGCAAGGATTCGACCAGTACGCCAACCAGGGCTACGGCAACGTCTACGGCGGCAACCAGGGCGGCTACAACAACAACTTCCGCAGCAACTACCAGCAGCAGCAGCAGTACGGCAACCAGCGCGGCGGCTTCAACAACAACACCCGTGGCGGCGCCTCTGCTGCCCCCACAGCGCCAGAAGCAGCACTTGCCGCTGCTTCCTCTTCTAACACCCCCGCCGCATCCACCGCAAGCATCGGCAACAAGGTCTTGAGCATTGGTGGTGATGCCAAGCCCAAGGTTCTCAGCATCGGCGGCGACGCTAAGCCCAAGGTCCTGAGCATTGGTGGCGATGAAAAGCCCAAGGTGGCCAAGGTTCTCAGCATTGGTGGCACAGCCCCCGCAGCGGCATCAGCAAAGAAGGAGGAGCCCGCAGCTCTCAAGAAGGAGGCCATTGCGGCAGCCGCTGTTGCTGGCACTGCAGCAGGCTCTGGCGCTGTCGCTGCTGAGGCGGGCGCCAAGACCACGGCTGCCAAGGCCATTGAGAAGACAAGCGCCTCCAAACAGGCATCTGGCAACACCTCGCCGGCCTCGTCTGGTCGTTCCAGCCCATCACGCACTGCTACCGCCAAGGCTGCTCGTGATGTCGATGCTGTCGAAAAGGAACAGGCCGCCGACGTTGACGACGACACTCTTAAGGAGATCTACGGCAAGGAGCACGTCAACATTATCTTCATTGGTCACGTTGATGCCGGCAAGTCTACTCTGGGTGGTTCCATCCTGTATGCCACCGGCATGGTTGACCAGCGCACGCTCGACAAGTACAAGCGCGAAGCCAAGGACATGGGTCGTGAGACCTGGTACCTGTCCTGGGCGCTGGATCTGACCAGCGAGGAGCGTACCAAGGGTAAGACGGTCGAGGTCGGCCGTGGCTACTTTGAGACCGAGAAGCGCCGCTACAGTATCCTGGATGCGCCTGGTCACAAGACGTACGTGCCTAGCATGATTGGTGGTGCGTCGCAGGCCGACGTCGGTATCCTGGTCATCTCGGCGCGCAAGGGCGAGTACGAGACCGGTTTCGAAAAGGGCGGCCAGACCCGCGAGCACGCCATGTTGGCCAAGACCCAGGGCGTGAACAAGCTGATTGTTGCCATCAACAAGATGGACGACCCTACCGTCGAGTGGTCGCACGACCGGTACAAGGAGTGCACGACGAAGCTGCAGCAGTTCCTCAAGGGCACGGGCTACAACATGAAGACGGACGTTTTCTTCATGCCCATTGCCGCCCAGCAAACCATCAACATCAAGGACCGCATCCCCAAGGGTGTCGCCGACTGGTACGACGGCCCCTCGCTGCTCGAGTACCTAGACAACATGAAGGCTCTGGAGCGCAAGCTCAACGCACCCTTCATGATGGCTGTCAACGCCAAGTACCGTGACATGGGCACCATGGTCGAGGGCAAGATCGAGGCCGGTGTCCTGAAGAAGAGCATGAGCCTCATCATGATGCCCAACAAGCAGTCCGTGGATGTCACGGCACTGTACGGCGAGACAGAGGACGAGGTCCCGATTGCACAGTGCGGTGACCAGGTGCGTCTGCGGCTGCGCGGCATTGAGGAGGAAGAGGTCATGCCCGGATTTGTGCTGTGCTCGCCCAAGCGTCTGGTGCACAACGTCACGACCTTTGAGGCACAGGTGCGCATTCTGGAGCTCAAGTCCATTCTGACTGCAGGCTACAACTGTGTTCTGCACGTCCACTCTGCTATTGAGGAGGTCACGTTCACTGCGCTGCTGCACAAGCTGCAAAAGGGCACTGGCCGCAAGAGCAAGGTCCCTCCTTCGCACGCGCGCAAGGGCGACAGCATCATTGCCCGCCTCCAGGTGACCGGCGGTGCCGGCTCCGTCTGTGTTGAGCGTTTCGAGGACTACCCCCAGATGGGTCGTTTCACTCTCCGTGACCAGGTACGTTGACTATACTAAACCGTACTATATACTATATACTCTCTGACTACACATGCTAACAATATAGGGTCAAACCATTGCTATCGGCAAGATCATCAAGCTCCTCAGCGACGAGGAGGCTGCCGCTGCTGCTTAAATGCACAACCTTATTTCTTTGGAACATATCCAATGAGGAACAGCCGTATTGTACGGCGAGGTTGCACACTCTACCAAAAGGGGGCCCGGCCACTGACCAAGTGAATGTAAACGGTTAGTCGAGGATGACACAGCGTGACGAGCCAGCCAACGCGAGGCAATGGGACGTTGAAGCAACGTCTGGTGGCAATATGTTTTGCTTTTCACTCTTTTACAGTTATTTTTTGAATCTGAATAGAACACATGAACCAAATGATGCCGCCTTCTCATTTCAACTCTAGCAACATATATTGCCGGGCACCCTACATCCGTAGTTATCAAGCAAGCCCGCCTAGAACAGCTTCGGGAAGAACAGGGGCGTGTTGCGCTTCCATGCCTGGTAGTCGGCCCGGTCTCCGTACCGCTTGTCGTACTTTGGCTCGCTCATCGGCACACCACTCAGCTTGAGCAAGATGAACGACGTGAAGGCCGGGCTGACTGCAGCTACGGCGAGGCCCGTGGCGATGGAGATGCCGCCGAGTGCTGTCCGTACACTGCCTCGCGTAAGCACGCCGGCACCAACCACGGCCAGTCCCGTCCACAGCATCGTCTCTCCAAAGTAGCTCGGGTAGCGACTTATAGGTTAGCTGCACTCCTTGTCGTGATTACTGTATTGTATATTCCAAGCTAGACTCACCATCTCGAGAAGAGACCTCGGGTCATGAACAGCTCGTCGTGCTGCTTGGCGTGCTTTGCCTGGGCCCAGCTCGATTTCTGGTAGTCGGCCACAGACTCGATCGCAAGGCCGGTAAAGAACAGCCCGAAACCAAGGATATCCGTCCACAGGACCCTGCTTGGGAGGGTGCGGACTGCGTTCACAGCCGTGACGGGCGACTGGCATAGTGTGATCCACAGTGCTTGTGCGAACCACGCAAACAGCAGCTTGGACGGTGCGGAGCGCATTGGCTCGAACCGAGAGTCGGAGCCGTCGCGCATGATGCGACGGAAGAGATATGTGCCGACTGCAGTACGTTAGCCACGTTGGAGTACCGGCCACGCACAAAAGAGAGAAAAACAACTTACGGCGAGTGGCCCACAGAGCGACGGCGCCAGAGAGCGCAAGCTGCCGCCAGTGGAGAGGGCTTATGCTGACCCCCGCTGCCGCCTGCCGCCACCGGGGCAAATACAGACTCAGAACGGCGACAGCGACATTGGTCAGAGCGCCGGTGAGATCGTAGTATTTCTCAGTCGGTGGGTTCGCGAGGTATGTCGAGGGCACGCCGACGGCTGCTTGGACGGAGAGGGCGGCGAGGGCACAAGGAACGGCGTTGCTGAGAAGGGGGCTGTTCTGAAACTGCGTCATACCAAGAAGAGCGGCAGCGGCCATGGCGAGCTCGGTGCGCAGGTTCGTCGATATGTTTAGACGTGTGTTGAGTAAATTTGCAATTTGGGATCGGGCGGACGTACGTATTATATAATATTCTATAACAATTATATAATACGACACAGGATGAAAACAGACAGCGTTTCATCCGTTCCGGAAGGCACAGGGGAACGAAGGGTAGGAGCGACCGAGCTTGACAGATCACCCAAACTTGAGGAAAGAGCGGCAACGTGGAGGCGGAAGGAGCAAATGAGACAAATATTAGAACGAGTACATTTGAGATGTAGATTAGTAACCGTAGAAAAGCAATATGGTAAACGTGAGCGGGGTTGACGTAATCAGATTCGATGATGCTGTCCCCGATCTGGGGGTCAGATCGCCAAATCGGCCATCGCAGCCATTGGTTTTCCAATAGACAAGTCCATGCTCCGTATCGTTATACATGATACGGCAAGCTAGGTTGGATGCTCCTCATATTATTCTCATAACCAAAAGGCTACAGCATTAGTTGGCTGCGTTGGAGTGTCACAGAGCGATTGGATTCTTGGCTGCATTTATCAGCAGGCCATTTCTTGTGGCTTTAGGCACTTTTATTTCACGTTCGCTAACTAAAAAGAACCGAAGACAAAGATCTAGCATTAATTTGGTGGATGCGTAGCTTTGACATATGGTAGTAGCCCCCTGCTGGTAAACGCCTCAATATGCAGCCGAAGGGCGAAGGAAGAATCTGATAAGAAAGCAAACTGACAGAAAGACGATTAAAGGACAGTGGTTTCTATAAATGCAAACGGCCGCCTAACACTGGATATACTAGCCACAGAAGGGCAAACGACGGGAGCATGACGAACGGGTACAGAGATGAAAAGAGGGAAACAAAACGTATGAGACATGAAATGAGAATGAAGAGAAGAAGTTGCACAGTGAATAACTAGCCGCCGCCCTTCAGCTTCATGATGGCCTTGAGCTTTGCAACAAGCCGCTTGCGTGTAGCTTGCCGTGTAGCCTCGTCGAACGGGCTGCTGCGGAGCGAGTCGAGGACCAACCGGATGCCAACCTCACAGTCTTGGTTCTGACAGCCTGTGCCAGACGGGTAGGGCTGGTTGCAACGCCGGCAGCGTGCAGCAGGCTCGATCTCCAGCTCGATGACCATGCGGGGCTGGGAGGCAGGAGTACTCGTAGGAGCAGGGGCAAGAGCAGAAGGCGCCGGTGAAGATATCTTGGGCTGCTTGTTGGATCTCGGTCTTCCTCGTCCACGCTTCACCGGTGTCTGTAGTTGAGCTGATGGCCCTGGAGTTGCCGGCTTCTCTTGCTGTGCTTTTGGCAGTGGCGTTGGCTGTGGCCGCCATTGTGCCTGTGGCTGTGGGATCATTTCGACATCGTTATCCTTATCCTCGCGAGTTGAAGGAGCAGCATATGGAGGCCGGGACTGTTGAGTTTGGGCTCGCTCAGCTTCGGATGGCTGGGGTTGGGGTTGGGGCTGAGATTGAGACGGCTCGCCTGAAGCTTCCGTCGATAGTTCCTCCGTGCTGTCCGAACTTTGAGCAGCTTTTGACTTGTATTGGCGTTTGACCAACGGTGGAGCAATTTTGATGGCATTCAGCTCCTCCAAAATTCCCGCAGGGATGGTACTATTTGCTGTAGTAAGCTCCTCCTGCTGTGCCACCATGAGAGCCCTGATAGAATCGTCAAACTCTATGAACTTTTGGCGGGCCTTCGCGTTGTACTTTTGTGCCGCCAGATGTTCTCTCCTAAACGTGTGCTCGTCAAAGTGCCCGAAGATGCTAGCTTCCTCAGCTCTATTCTTCTCGTCAACGCGCTGTTTGTTAATTTCAGACTGCACCCGCAAGACTTCAGCCAGGTAGCCTATCCGTTGCTTGTGCTCGTTTCTCCGCTTGTGAAGGAAAAGTAGACGATTATCGCGGTCAGCCGGGTGTGCATACTCCCTCGGGGCGTTTGTCCTGTGGAATTTGGTGTCATTCTCAGTCAGACCCGCATTCGCGAGACGTCCTGCAAAAGCTGGGACACGGGCTTGAGAACCCTGTGGAAGGATCGTGGGAACGCGAGGTTGAGGGATTTGAGGTGCGACGGAACTCTGTGGAGGGCCTGCGGGCGTGTTGTAGTACCGCTGTTCGGTTGTGCTAAAAAACAAACGACTTTTGGCAATCTGCTTTGCTGTAGGCACCATCTGGTGAGGTTGCACGACAGGAGCGTTCAATGGTGCTGTTGGAGGATGGCTGGGGGTTGGCTTGGGAGTTGTGGTTGGACTCATGATAGGTGCACCGGTTTGGAGGTTTCTACCGATCATTCTGTTTGATTGATGTACAGACTGTGTAGGTTGTGTAGGCTGTGTAGGTTGTGTAGGTTGTGTAGGCTGTGTAGGCTGTGTAGGCTGTGTAGGCTGTGTAGGCTGTGTAGGCTGTGAAGGCTGGGCAGGCTGGGCAGGCTGTGAAGGCTGTGAAGGCTGGGGTTGCTGTCGTTCCTGTTGCTGCTGCTGCACAGCTTGTGGAAATCCGGCGTGAACTTGGCCGTAGTTTGGCACCGGGACGGGGGACTGGTTGGCGGCTGTAGATTGCATGCCTGGGTTGGCCTGTTTCTTTTGTTGTTGGTGCATTTTCCGCTGCTGCTCTTTTAATATACGTGATTGCTGAATACCAAGTCGCTCTTGCTCTCTCTGAGCAAGCTCCCTCCGTTGGAGATCAAACTGGAGTTGATCTAATTTCTGTTGTATGGTGGGTGCAGCTTGGCTGTAGTTGGCATATCCTGCATTGCGTGGCGGAGCTGCGGAGGGGTGTTGGCTATTTGGGAATTGGGGGACGGGGCCACGCTGGTGCGGTGGCTGCTGAGGTAGCTGATGAGGCTGCTGACGAGGCTGCTGATGTAGCTGCTGTTGCAGCTGTTGCTGTTGCAGCTGTTGCTGGTGCAGCTGTTGCTGTTGAAGTTGCTGCTGTTGAAGTTGCTGCTGTTGCTGTTGAAGTTGCTGCTCTTGGAGCTGCTGTTGGAGCTGCTGTTGAAGAAAGTATTGCTGCTGTTGCTGGTAGAAAGCTGCGGACTGGCGATCAGTATGTTGGTACCCGGGATAGTTGGCCAGTTGTGGTAGCTGTTGTGGCTGTGGTGGCTGTTGTGGCTGCTGTGATGTAGGCTGCGGTCCTCCGTTGCCAGATATTTCCGGATTGAAGTGGCTGTTAAACTGTCCTAGCAAAGCTGAGATGGGGACGGGGGTTTGGGTGTGAGGCGGGGCTGTAGCTGGTACGTAGGCTGGGGTTGATTGGACGACTGATGTATTGGGTTAGCTTGGGAACGTGAGGACTAAGGAGGAAGCAGATGCGCGGTGGGCTAAGGAGTGAGCGGTGACGAGTGCTACGCTGAAGACCTTGCTACACGTGCTGCCGTGGCAGACGACGAGGTTCTGCTAGCATCGTCATCTGCTGGCACACAAGGTCTCTTGGAAGCTGGCTCCCCAGATGGTGGAGCGGCGGCCTTGGTCTTTTTCGTGCGGCCGGTGTCCAGCTGAGACTGTGTCTTCACACTGGCTGTCACTCTGGGATCCGACTTGGACCCCTTTGCTGCCACGGGCTCCTTGAGCGGCGGCATTGTCACATTCTTCTTCCGCAATTTTGCAGCGTTTTTGAACGAGTTGATAATCTCCTGTTGGGGACTGATAGGTTTGTCCAGTTGGGTTGAGGCCGAGGCATTTGCAGCCTTGCCTTTCTTGAAAGCCCTTGAAGCCTTGGAAGCCTTGGAAGTATTTGGAGGAGTTTTGGGAGTGCTTTTTCTCCTCGCAGGTGCTGCAGGCTTTTTGGGGGTGGCTGGTTTGACTGGCTTTTTGGGCGACGTTGCCTTTTTCTTGGGAATTGATTTACCTTGTGATACCGAAGACCGTGAATTGGCTTGGTTGGCTGCGTGACCGAGTGTGGCGGCATCCGTAGCTACCGCAGACTGGGCCCGGCTTCGGTTCCGCCCTTCGTCTTCTTCGTCGCTGGAAGAGGCAACATCATGGCCCGAGAACTCGCCGTCAGGATCGTCGTCGTTTTCGTTTGCATCGCTGTTTGCTTTATCGTCAATGCCATCTTCGTTGCCGTCGTCGAGGCCATCGTTGTACTGCGGCGCAGTGTACTTGATCTGGTTGCGCCGCCGGCCGCCGCGGCCGAGAACTTCCTGCTTCGCCGCAGATTCGCGTGCAGCTTCCTCTTCGCGGTCCTTGATGATCTTCTCCCAGACACTGAGTACGGCCGAGTTTGAGTCGTCAATGTCCTCTGGCGCAGTTGTTACGTCGATATCGTCAGCAAGCGTACCGGTCTCGTTGGCCCACACACGCGCAAAGGAGAACTGGGATTCTGCCGACTGCTTGTCGTCGGTCCGCGTGTTTTCCACCTGTGTCCGGTCAAGGAGCTTGTCAACCGACGCGGAGTCGTAGACAATGCGATTGTGCTCGCCCTCGCCGAACAGTGCTGCTGCACCGTGCTTAAGAATGGACTCGAGGTCGTTGCCGGCGTCGTCCTCGGCATCCATGCTCTCGATGAGGGCATGGTCGAGTGCCATCTTGTTGCGTCCGATCTGCATGATCTTTTCCTCGACGCTGTCCTTGGTCATGAACTGGAAGCACAGAACCTTCTTCTTTTGACCGATACGGTGAGCACGAGAGAAAGCCTGGATGTCCTGGTGAGGGTTGAAGTCAGGGTCCATCACAATCACTGTGTCAGCGGTAGCCAGGTTGATGCCAACTCCGCCTGCACGTGTAGACAGCAAGAACGCAAAGATCTCCGAATCAGGCGCGTTGAAGGCGTCGATTCGTTTCTGCTTCACCAAACTAGGCACGTTGCCGTCGAGGCGGTTGTACGGCAGGCCCATGATGTGCAAAAAGTCTTCGATAATGTCGAGCTGGTTCAAGAACTGGCTGAAAATCAGCACGCGGTGGCCGCGCTCCTTGAGCTTTGGAAGCATCAATTTGAGCAGCAAAAGCTTCGAGGAGGCCTCGATCAGGTTGCGGTGCATGGTCTCGACGGGTAGAGTTTTGTCCTCAATAGCCTCGCTGTACACAAAGGGGTGGCATAGGCACTTGCGTAGCTGCATCAGAATGTTGTTGAGGCTGCCGCGCTCGGTGGGCTTGACTTGTGCTTTGGAGAAGATAGATCGAATAAGTTCCGGGTTCTTGGCCATGATCGACTTGCACAGCTTCTCTTGCACGACCGTCATCGACACCGGCACGATGATTTGCGCCATGGGTGGCAGGAACTTGAGCACTTCTGCTTTGGTGCGCCGCAGGAAATAGGGCCGGATCAGCTTGTGCAGCTCTGGGAGGTTCTCCGCCGTGATGGTCGCGTACTTAGTGTCTAGCTCCGCCGCGTTATTCGTACTGTCGACGAATTGGATGAGGTTGAACAGCTCTCGCTTGTTGTTCTGCAGCGGTGTGCCCGTCAGAAGCAGCCGGAAGCTGATCCGCATCGCCCTCAGCGCCAGATAGAGCAGATTCTGATCGTTCTTGAGCCGCTGGCCCTCGTCAACGACGAGGCCTGCCCAGTGCACATTGTGGAAGAGACGACGGGTGTTTTCATCTTGAGCAGAGTCATAGGACATGATGACGACGTGGGCCTTCATGTTCTGCGACCCATCTGGGAAGAGCTCGTACTTGTACGCCAACGACTGAGGCCCCTTACCGCCGTGGTAGCTTACAACACGCAGGTCTGGCACCCAATTCTTGATCTCGCGTCGCCAGTTGGGGCACGTGGAGTTCGGCACGACAATGAGGAATGGCCAGCAACGAGGATTTTCCAGGACGAGTGACGCTAGCAAAGCAACCACCTGGACAGTCTTTCCGAGACCCATCTCGTCGGCGAGGACGACGCTCTTTGTTTTGTAGAAGTTGAGCAGGAGCCAGTTGAGGCCCTCCATCTGGTAAGGCATAAGCTTGCCACGACGCAGGACGGCTGGCTGGCTGTCAACGACCTCGAACTTTTTGGACTGGAACTCCTTGATTCTTTGCCGCATTTGGTTCTGAGACTCGCTCTTGAAGTGCTTGCCGTTGAGGTACTCGTCGTACGCCATGTAGAAGGTCGTCCATCGCTTGCCCGAGTCACGCGGAGGGGGCTCGTCCCAGACAGTATCGTCGTAGTTGAGGCCCTGAAATTTGACCAAAATTTGATCGACATCTTCGATGCGTTCGAGGTCTTCCTGCTTGGACTTGGAGTTGGACTGGCGTTTGTAGCGCACCATGAAGATGATGTCCGTGAAGAGGTACTCTTCGGGGATGGCCTCGTCCATCTCAAAAATGGGCGGCTCGCCAAATTCGCCATTCTTCTTCGCAAAGGTCATGCGCATCCTGGAATGGCAAGTACCCCAGATCCAGGCACCAGGCCTCCATTCACAGTGGGCGTACGACTTTTCATCCCATTTGACGAGATATTCCTTGTCGTTCTCCTTGAAGTCGGTGTAGACTTGATCCGGCTTGTAGGCGTTTTTGTCCTTTGGCCGCCAAGCAATGAGGCCCGACACGCGTGCAGGAGTGTCCAAGCACATACGGCATTTCCAGCTGATAGAATACTCATCCAGGCGCTCTTGGCGGATTTTGGAGCTATTCACGTCTGTCCAGTCCTCGGTGGGAGGGGGGAGATGTTCGTAATGGTAAACGCTGTGACAAGACACGCAGCGGAACATAACGTTTTCGGCGTTATTGATGAGCTCGGGTGCGACCTCAGTGATGGGGTCGACACCTTCGTTTTCGAGTCGCAGCTTCTCCTCTTGCTTGGCCGTCAGCTTCTTCGAGAAAGGAGCACAAGAAGGGCCGACTTCAGAGCAGCCTTGACATCTATCCAGGTCAGGGCAGTTGTGGTCTTTAGTTTTAGCGTGGCCCACGCAGAATCGGCACTGGAGAACGAAGCTGTCTTCGCCGACCTTGGTGCAGAGATGGTCGCGAGCGCTGCGGGTGCCGATGCACTGACGGTGGAAAGACAGAGAGCAGCCTTGACAATGGATCAAGATACCCTTATTCGGCGTTCGGGCCGGGCCGCTACACGAGTCGCAGACTTGAGAGTGCATGTCCTTGAAGGCTGAAGGCTCATCCAGAGGCTGAAAGATCTCCTTCACATTGAGGATCCTTGTAGGCCCAGGAGCACGGTCATCTTCAACCATGAACGCCTCATCATCATCATAGTTGGTGTTATCAACCATGCTGCGCGTGTTCCTGTTTGCCCTGGAGGACCGGCGGTACTCGAATTCAATGGAGTTGTCGCGGGTGCCTCGGCTAGGAGCTGCTGTGCTTTTGGCATGGAGCCTTTTTCGTCCTCGGCGCGGCTTTTGCGTAGGCTGGAGATCTGATGTGATGGCTGGGATGAAATCGGCGTCGTCACTCCCACCGAGCTCGTCGACATCATCGTCATGGGTGGGCTTGTAGGACGGTGTATTGTGAACCTCCGTGGGGTTTGAGGCAAGCCGCGAGCTCTGTCTTAGTCCAGGGCGACGACGTTGTGTGATGCGTCTGCTACTTCCCAGCTCATCATCAGAGTCAAGATCCATCACGCTGTCTGGCCAAACGCTGGCAGGGCTGTTTCCACCGGTGTAGAAGCTGAGGTCGCCAGTAGCGTCGTATTTACCACTATCGTGTACCTTTTTCCTCTTAAGAGCAGCACCAACGGCTGCAGAAAGCTCGTCCTCTTCTTCGAGCTCCTTGCGCTTGAATTGGTAGAGAGCTTTGCCGCCGTTTGGGAGATCGTATAGGTCACGCTCGTAGATCTGATGATGGTCAGTCTTAATGAAACTAATTGATGTAGCAGAGGGGGGGAAGGTGTGAAGACAGTGAAAAGGGCGCACGAATCGGCATTAACACTGGCTCGGCGTGGGCTGTATAAACCCCCGTTCGGCCCGAATGAGAGTTCGGCTGCAAAGGAGAAGGTGGTGCAGGGGGACTTGAAGGGTAAATGATATGCAATATTGCAGGAGAAATAGAGACACTGAGTATTGTCTGATGCTGAAGGTATGAGAGAACGGTGAAAAGAATAGGAAACAAGAGGGAGGCTTGAGTACGGAGCGAGCAGAGCTCCCAAAGTTAAGTGAGTTATGTCAAAATATGGGATATGGGGAGACGGGGAGATGTGAAGGTGTGTTGAGTGTAAGGTGAGAAGCAGTGTGCGCAGCTGGCGAGATAGACTTGGTCACCAAGCGTATGTGCTCGGCAGGGAGACACGCATGAAGGGCAAATGAAATCAGGAACGAAATGAACATGAACAATCAAACTAGGAACTCACCTCCAACCGACGGCCGTCGTCAAACTCGATGATATACCGGCTCCGACCTCTGACACGGGTGACAATCCGGTAGACATATCTGCTCGGCTCCAAAACTTCATACTCGTCTTGAAGCTCCTCGGGCAGGGTGTCGAGAACAACCTCTAGCTGACTGCCATCGCCCGGCATGACCATATCCTTGCTAGAAACGAACGGCACGTCATCGTTGTCAAATATGCCCACAACATCGTCGAGGTATGCATGCTCGGCATCCACTTCTTCGTCGGCCTCTTCTTCCTCGTCCTCTTCATCTTCGCCGTCATCCGCCTCGTCCTCATAGTCCTGCTCTTCGAGCTCAGACTTTTTTCTTCTCCTGGCGGCTGCGTCTAGCATTTCGATGTCTTGAGGTTGTGTTATGTCGGGCTGAGAAACTCCTAGGTGGCGAGAAACGCTTGATTGTCTGTGCCGTGCCTGCTTTGGAGCATCTTTTATGATAATGGCGTCGGGGTCGGATTCGACAGTAGCAGTGATGGAAGTTGTGATGTCAGCTGCGAGGTCAGATCTCACTAGATCGTTCTCAGCTTGGCCTCCGGCTGTCTCTAAGTTGTCCTTGACGGCACCTTCCACAACAGCACGGCCCTCCACGACATCGGCCTTTGTTGTGACAGCCGGCTCCTCTGCGTCTGCGTCACTGCCCTGGCCGAGGTCGTTGCTGGCTTCCTCGGGGCCATTCGATTTTGTTTTGTCATGGCTGCCGCCATCCTCATCCTCCCGTGCTTCTTCGAGTTCCTCCTGTTCTTTGGGGTCGTCGTCGTTTATTATTGGTGCAGGGGGGGGGGGGCGTAAGCTCGCTGCGCCGTCGTTGTTGCCCTGCGCCTTCGGAGCGTCGTCCTCGTTCGCCTCACCACTACCGAGGTTGTCGTAGCCTAGAATGCTACCCCAAATATTATCTGGGTCTGTGATAGTGCCATTTCCGAAATATGAGTCTGCGTCAACGAGACCTTCGTCATGGTCGTCATTGAGGGAAGCAGCGCCGGCTCCGTCGTTGCCGCCGCTGCCGCCACCGTGGCCAGGGCTAGACCCAAAAATGTCGAACAGATCATCGTTCTCGGTCATATCGGCTATGGTGCCGTCATTATTCATTGGGGCCGGGTACCAAGAGACGTTATACTCGGGTGTCAAACATTCGCAAAGGTATATATGTCGAGGCAGTGGTTGTGCGTTGTGCGTTGGGGGTTGGCTCTATATCTGGAGGTGAGGTTAGTAAAGGCTAATGCATAGTGTTACAATAGCTGAAGTACTGTACAGCTCCCATGAATGGCATTCTCACCAAGATCACAGCCTGGAAACGTCATAGGACATGAACATCGCCGAGGGGCAGTCGAGGTTGAGAAGCTCGGGAACGCGTTGCACGGGAGGGGGGCACTGTACCAATTCAATTGTGCCGTATATGAAGTGCCTGGGTGTCTGTGACTGCAGTCAAGCATGTATGTAGGCGTATGGTAGTGACGTTGTCTCGAAATTCGTCAGGTTCAATGTCGAAGGTTGTGGTAGAAACAACGACGAACAGGCTTTGACGTTGTTGATGTCGAATCGGCAGACGCGATTACCCTTTAGAAATCTTTAATGGGGACTGCTTGCGCGTAGCGCCTTCCCCACGGAACCAACGGTTTGCGACGCGACTGCCATATGAATCGTGTTAATGACGCCGATAAGCGATAAGGATATCGGCCCACTTTATTTTCATATTTTCCCGACGTCAATGTCATGAGGATGTATGATGGCCAGCCAAAGTAAACAATTCAATATTATATTTAGCTTACAGTTTCGAGCTATAATACAAACGACAACTCCTTGGCAGTCACTACGGGACTCAAATCTATATTATTGCCGCTGAGAAGCTGCACCCGGCAATGCCAGCCTTTACATCGCCGGCCGTCATGGCCAGGCTGTCCTCCCCTCGTCTTCTGCAGGCGCAGTACACGCAGGCCCTCCAGAGTACCCGTTTCGCCGGAGCTTCTCTGGCTTTGTCTCAAACTGCTATACGCAACTCATCCATGTCGGCCATTGTCCGAGGTGTTCGTCGCTCGTTCCGCGACCCCGATGGCAGGCGGCCACCGGGACGCAACCCGGCGGTTGCAGCGCATGTGAGCGAGCGCCGGCGCGCACGGGAGGCCGCTGGACCCGTGACATACAAGATCTTACGTGGAAAGAAGGACGTCACAGAACCAGCTATTCCCAAAGCCAAGACCCGCCGTGCACGTTTCTTCGACCCCGAGGACGATTATGGCAAGAAGAGCATCGTGTACCAGGCAAAGTCAGGTGCCCTGGAGGCCGAAGTCAACGCATTAAGACGCGAGCTGAAGCCCAATGATAACGAACACTCGGAGCGCGCACCTCGTGAAAGCAGAGGCCAGGCAGGTGAGGGTTGGGGGCAACTAGACAAGTTTGAAGAATCAGGCAACAGGTTCGAACGGAGGGGTACCGGAGAGAGACGTGGTGGATTCGACCGGAAGCCCGACGCGCGGCCACGGCGCTTTGACAACGACCGGAATCGTGACTTCAACAGCGGAGAAGATCGCCCGCGGGAGAGGACACAGTTTGACCGGTCTCCGCGGTCTGACCGGTCTTCGCGGGATGTTCCTGCAAAGCGCGATGCTCCCTGGATGTCCCGTGGTGGCCGCGACGGTCGAGAGAGACGGGAGACCTTTGTCGACAGGAACGACCGTCCAGGTGGTCGGGACAACCAAGAGTACCGTGGAAACCGTTTCAGCCGGGACGACCGTGAGGATCGTGGCGACCGTAATCGATTTGGTCGCGGCGATCGCGAGGACCGTGGCGAACGCAACCGCTTCAGCCGGGATGACCGGGGCGCTCGTGAAGACCGTTCAAGCCGGCCCAGCTGGGGTGGAAGAGACAACGAGGCTGCGCCGTACCACAACGACGGCGACGCGCCTCTCTCGATGCCCTACACGACAGCAGCATCTCACTTTTTGTACGGCCGGTCAGTCGTGGAGGCAGCCCTTCGCAGTAGCCGCCGCAAGCTGTACACGCTATACCTGTACGGCGGCTCCTCGAAGAATAGCGATACGCAGACTAGAATCCGAAACCATACCTCCAGTGGAGAGCAACCGAACGAGATACTGGAGCGGCTGGCCAAGCGCAAGGGCGTGGAGGTCAAGATTGTCGACGAGAGATGGCAGCGCCTGCTTGATAAGATGAGCAAGGGACGCCCACACAACGGCATTGTGCTCGAGGCATCACCTCTGCCTCAACCGCCCCTGGTGGCACTCCAAAAATACAACGAGTCAGTCGGCTTTCCTCGCGGTTTCAACATCCGGCTAGACCACCAGTCGCGTGAGGATGCCGAGATTAATGGCGAAGCTACATTCGTTCCTGTACGGACACCAGCACTACCAGATGCGAAGCCACTCGAGGAGCAGGCTGCTCTGCCAGAGCAAGAAGAGGCTACTGTTGAGGAGAATGTGGCGGAAACTGCCGAAAGCCCTGTGCGCGAGTCAGCCGTCGAAGCTGTCACTGTCGAGGCTATGAGCGAAGAAACACCGACCGAATCCGGGGGCGAGCCGGCATCTACAGAACCATCAGCTGAAGAAGCAGTCGCAGCCGAAATTACGCCCACAGAAACTACCGCAGAAACTACCACAGAAACTACCGCTGAGACTGCCGCTGAGACCCCCGCCGAGACCGCAACCATCACCGATGCCAACGCGATCACTCGTCCCGCGGCTCGCACTACTAGCCCTCCCCGCTTCTACCGCCCGCTGGTGGTCCTCTTGGAGCAGGTCCTGGACCCGGGCAACCTCGGTGCCATCCTGCGTTCGGCGAGCTTCCTCGGTGTCAGTGCGGTTGTCGTTTCAAGACACGGCTCAGCTACTCTCTCGTCGGTTGCTCTCAAGGCGTCGGCAGGCGCATCGGAAGATCTGCCTCTGTTCTCCGTTGACAAGCCCGCCGACTTCTTGGCCCTGTCGCGCAAGGCGGGCTGGAAAGTGTACTCGACTGTCCCGAAGCCCACGTTCATCTCGGACAACAACCGCAAATCCTATGACCTGGATGGCCTCGAGCAGGCCGATCCTCTGCGCAAGCAGCCCTGTATTCTGGTGATTGGCAGTGAGGGTGAGGGTCTATCCCGCGCCATTCGCCGCAAGGCCGACGCAGAGGTTACCATCCCAAACCAGTCTGGCTCGAACGCAGTGGACAGTTTGAATGTGAGTGTGGCCACGGGCCTGGTATGCGCGTCGTTTCTGAGAGGCGCCACGCGGGTCAGCAACGAGGCCGAGCGCGAGAACGCAAAGCACATTGCCGACGAGTTTGATGGCGAGAGCTTTGACGCGCGGCCCCAAGTGAAGGATGAGCTGGATATCTGGACATAAGAGGCGAAGCGCAAAGCGAAGGCTTGGGTGGATGGAAGAAAAGAAATGCACGAGTTATGTACAAAAGGTGTAGCATTGGCGTTTGGGAAAGCATCTGGTTTCACTATATCATCTCATCTAAGGCATCTGTATATTAGAATAAAAGAACGACATTCATCTTCAATTTCAAACTTGAACGTCTCTTAAATCGATTCGTTGCCTGTACTATTGGACTCTATCCTTCTTACAACAACCACACTGCCAACACGAGCCCGAAGGCTTTGCGTGACATCTGCCGCATCGGAACTGCCGAAGCTAGATCCTTTATCACCAGCAGCAGGGGCGACAGTACCAATGTACCGAGTAACGCCCTGCTGTCCTGTAGGACCAGCATTGCCTCGGTTGCCATCGTTATCAGTCCTAATAACAGTTTGTCCTGAGCCCGGCACGACACTACCACCTCCTCCACCGCCAGCGACGACCGGTTCGTTGCCAACAATGTCAACTGTACACAGATGCGATAGCTCTTTGTCTACCAAGTAAGATAGTTGAGAGACCAGCTTCGCCCTCCGGGGCCAGTATAACCGACATTAATAATACCACGATCGTATACATGTAACGTTGCTGAACGCGCATAGATCCTCTGGGTAGTGACTATACAAGCGCTCACAATGCGACCAGCAAAAGCCTCGTAGTTCTATACAAATTGGCCATGATGCCTTTAACGAGATGCTGGGAACAACCACAGACGCTGACATTGTGAAAGTGAAAATCATGGATAATTCATAGAAACTAAAACTGAAAACATGCACGCCGTTTCCTCATACATCATGCCGTAAATCGAACAAAACATCACACGTAAACTACCACCGGCGGGAGTAGACTGGATCTGTGGGGGTCTGCTGCCTGGTCGACTGTGACGACCCGGCTCGCGGGCTTGGCCGACGAAGCACACCCTTCTCAAAGCGCGCCAGCTGCTCGTCGATGCCGTTGGGGTCGGCACTGCCGCTGCCATGAGCAGGGCCAACGTCATCTCCGTCGCCGTCGCCACCACCACGCGAGTCGTGCTTGAACAGGTCCATGAGCTCCTTGAGACCGAGTTTGAGGCCCTCCTTCTTGCCCTTGCCCTTGGCGAGACCGCCCTCGAGCGCCTGTGATGCTAGCAGCCGCTTCTTCTCCTGCAGTTCCAGGATGCGCTGCTCGACCGTGTCCGCCACTGTCAGCTTGTACACGGTGACATCAACCGTTTGCGTCAGACGGTGCACACGGTCAATGGCCTGCTCCTCGACAAAGGGGTTCCAGAACGGCTCTAGGATGACAACACGTGTCGCTGCGGTTAGGTTAAGACCCAACGCACCACACTTCAGACTGCACAACAGCACGCGCGTACTGGGGTCGTTGCGCAGACTATGAAGACTAGCTTCGCGTGCATCGTTGCGCATGCCACCGTCGTAGCGCACGTGGCCGAGACCTGCTTGGAGCAAGAATGGGCTCACAAGGTCCAGCATCGACGTGAACTGTGAGAACACGATAAACTTGTGCTCGGCTGCCTCCTCCTTGAGAAGCGACATCATCTTGCGGATCTTGGCCGACACCAGCACGTTGCGAGAGTGCGCTGCCGATAGTCGCTCGCGCCGTGACTTGCGCTGTCCGCCTCCCAGGAACGAGCCGTCGTCGATATTGGCAAAGAAATCGGCCTCTGAGATGCGCGAGTCGTCGGCGCTGCCGTCGTCTGAATCGGAATCTTCAGAATCTTCATCAGAATCCTCGCCAGAGCCTGATTCGCTATCGTCAGATCCCGACTCCGTAGCTGACCCGGCAGAGTCAGTCTCACTCTCGCCAAACACGTTGGTGCGTTTCTCCTTCTTAGATCTGGACTTGGGCTTCTTTTCGTCGTCCACGACGAAGCTGTTCAGGCGGCTTGCATCGTCACTCTCGTTTTCCGAGTGGTGGATTGAGTCGTCGCTATTGATCCAGTCGCCACCGCCCTCGGCATCCTCATCCTCCGAGCCGCCAGCTTTGCCGAGCCGCAGAGAACCACGGCCTTTCTCGCTAACGAGCCAGCTGCCGTTTGCCTCTTCGTCTTCATCGTCGCTATCGATGATTGCGCGACGGTTGCGGGGCTTGCGCTGGATAGGGCGTCTCCGAGCTGGAAGAACACTGTCGTCATCGTCGTCATCGTCATCGACAATAGTTTGGCGTGCTGCTAGCTTGGACTCGTCCTTCTTCGACTTCTTCGACTTCTTCGATCTCTTCGATTTCTTCGATTTCTTCGATTTCTTTGACTTATCCCTCTTGACCTTCTCTTTCTTCGCCTTTGCCGGGCTATCCATTAGGATATCACGATCCTCAACGCAGCTCGTGCAGACCATGTCGCCTCCAGCATCCTCGCATGCGCGCTGCTCGTCCTTGGTCAGGTCAGACATGCACACCTCGCACTTCTTGGCCTGGATACCGAGGCCGCCAAACACGTCAGCAAGCGCGTCTATGTCGCCGTCAGTAGTGGCAGACTTTGGGGGTGGCGCATCTGTCGTAAGCGCGTCCTTGTCTTTATCCAGCTTCAGATTAAGAAGATTGGGATGATTACAGGCTTGCCGAAGACGGAGAAGCAGCACAAGTGCATTGGCGTAGCTCACTGCCTTGCCCTGCATCATCTTCTCTAAGCTCTTGTCGGCACGGTCTTCGAGGCGGTCGTAGAACTTGCGCTCGGCTGGGCTGAACTCGGTCGACACGCTGACAACATTGCGCTCTGTGATCTTGAAGTTGGGCGCTTCTGGTCCTTTGGTTGCGCTGCTCGCAATACCGCTGCTTGCCTCTTCTTTAGCGGCAGCGGCAGCAGCTTCCATGGCCTTTTTTCCACCAGGAACAAGGGCACCCTCTTCCTTGAGAATATCCTTGGTGCGCCGCTTCATAAAGCACCGCAATAGACTGTGCAGCCGACGGATGGCAAGGTAGCCACGTCCGTTCTTAAGAGGTGCATCAATGTGAGCACGCCACTCTGTGAGATTGTCGTACGGTGTAATGCGCAAAAATTTAATCAGGCTCTGCAGCTCATCGAGGTTATTCTGCATTGGTGTGCCTGTCAAACACCAGCGGAACTCGGACGACAATGCACAGCAGGCCTTGGTCATCTTGGCATTGCGGTTCTTGATGCTGTGAGCCTCATCCAGGATGACACGGTACCAGTTCAGGCCGAAGCAGCCGCTCTTGAGCGAATCGTTACTGTGGCCATGCTCAGAGACAAGAATCTGGTATGTTGTGATGACCACATCATACTGCGCTAGCTCCTTGGGGCGTACTGACCGTTGAGGGCCGTGATGCACACAGACCTTCAATGGTTTGTCCGACGACACCTTTTCCTTGATCTCAGCCTCCCATTGCCGGATCAGAGCAAGAGGTGCTACGACGAGTGTTGCGCCGTCGATTCTCTCATAGTGTTTTTTCCATGCTGGCGAGTCTTTGGAGGGCTTCGGGTTGGTGACGATAAGAGCGAGAGACTGGAGAGTCTTGCCAAGACCCATGTCGTCGGCCAGAATGCCACCCTTGGGCACACGGCCGCGCTTGACAGGGCCAAGCTCACGGCCACGCATCCACTTTACACCCTCAACTTGGTGTGGTAGAAGTCTGACTTTGATGCTCTCGACTGTGCCGTCCTCGCTGACAAAATCATATCCTGCCTTCTTAGCCTTGGCAGCCTTGGGAGGCGGTTTATCCTGGCCCGGGGCCGCAGCAGCTGCACCTGTAGCAGGAGCGGGCGCGGCTTCCTCTTCCTCGTCGTCATCATCTTCCATGCCACCCTCAAGGAGGGCCTTCAGGTCTGCCGCAGCCTTGTCAGGGTCAACATAAAAGTCAATGTCGCCGTGTGAAGCTGTCGACGCAATAGGCTTGGTGTTCATGATGGTCTGGTTCGGCTTCGAGTTGTTGTAGAAGGAGCTGAGGGGGTAGGCCGTACCGCCATCTGCCTGAGATGAGGTCACAGAGCTAAACAGCGGTCTCGGAGCTGCTTTCCGGTCGGCAGGCTTGGGCGCCAGCGGACCAGTAAGCCGCTGGGGACGGTGATGCTCAGGACGGTTGCGATTGTTGTTGAACATTGAGTTCTGGCTTTGTGGCTGTTTCCGCTGCTGTGCCACGGCAGCGGCAGCGGACGACGACATAACGGGTGCGGGTGATCCGGGGACGGTCATCTGTGTCGCGCGGCCAAACATGGGCCGAGAAGTAGTCGGCTGTGCTGTGCGGTTGGGAGCATTTTTGCTTGGCGAGAGTGCTGGCGCCACAGGGCTGTCCGTAATGTCGATAACATCGTTGGATCTTCTTGGGGTGGGCTGCAGAGGAGACGACATGAGGTCGCCACCAAGCTCTTGCGAGTTATACCCTTGGGAGCTCATGGCCTGCGAGCTGACGATCATCAGATCATCGTCTGAGAAGGACTCGCTGCGGGCGCGAGCCATTGTGTGAGAGGGGTGAAGACGCGGTGGCGGTGGTGGGACTGCTGTGGTAGAGCGTATAAGGTCGCAAAAGCTGCCAGCTAGGTCTTGTTTTGTCTTGTGGGAAGGCTGGCGAGGCTCAAGGTGAGGAGTATGCGTTGGATAAAGCTTTCTGGGAGGGGAACGCGGCTGCAGCGCTTGTTTGTCTCGAGGGTCGGGAGCTGTCAGAGTATCTGACGGTTGGTAACCAAATCCTGCGCCAGGCTTGGTCCTGATAGTGCAAGTTGGTTAGAGAAGCGATGGAAGACGTGGTCCTTGGAGAAATACAGGAAGCAGAAGGAAGATGTGGAGAGATGAGGGCGCGGAGAAGAAGAAAGGTGAGGGAGGGGGGGACGAGGATGGTGACATAACAAGTGGGCTGCTGGGACTTACCGCATCGAAGAAAGTAAACAAACCAGGAGTGAGACGCGTTACGCTCAAGGTAGTACGTGAGGAGTCAATATCACCAGTCAGATATCTTACAAGACTGATCGATGTGGGATGTCGTTTCTTGACGGCTGGCCGTGCGTGTAAAGTGGTGTTTTGGGCGTTGAGCGTTTGCCTGCTGGAATGGACAAAGGCGCCTGCAACAACGACTGTGATTGGACAGGAGGACTACATAAACAGGACGCTGCTGAGCAACGCCACTTCCGATAAGATAAGGCTGACAAAGTACATTCTCACAGCAGCTACAAGCTTAGGTACAATGTTATAGCACGTGACACATCACGTGCGTCAATGCCGCTCGTTCCTCGGCTACTAACACTATAGGCGAGTCTAGATGACGTACCTAGCTCTCATCATGTCTCTACGTCGAATTATGAAGCTCATGCTGGCCGACTCTGGACATAAACGAAAGCATCCCGGATCGATCGTATGGCTTCGGAAACGCGAGAGCGCCAGCGGCGGCGAAAGACCACACTCGCATGTGAGCCGTGCCGCGAGCGCAAGTCTCGATGCGACGGCCGCAAGCCCATCTGCTCAACATGCGAACACAGGTCATTGGGGCTGGAGCAGTGTGTCTATAAAGTCGGAAACGCAAGGACAGCATGTACCGACGAGTGAGTCCACTGTCCATCCTCTTTGAAAATCGCTGTCTTAACCATCCAGTTACACAAAGGCCCTGCACGAGCGCATCCGGCAGCTAGAGAGAGCATGCGCCATGAGTGGCGTCGAGGTGGATGCTTCGGGACAGGTCACGCAAAAGAACCAGAGACTCCAGCCGGACCAGTCAAACTCTAGGCCAAACTCGCGATTAAGTAGCCCATCCATACTGTCTATCAACCAGCTTGTGGGCAGCGGCTCAGACCACCAGTCGCCTCTACAGCGAACCGCATCGGGCAATCCGGGGACAGTATCTGCTGCGGCAGTCAATAGTACCAGCTCAGTGGCAGCCGCATCCTCAGTCACATCACCAGAATCCATGTACCCAGAGAACGCCACCGGTGTCACAGCCATGGGGACTATCTTGACAGAAGATGACCTCGATGCCGACAGCACTGAGGAGACATTTTATGGCCGGTCCTCCGCGGCATCGTTTCTGAAGGAGGCAGCTGGATCACTGCGAAACCAGAGCAACGCCGCTGGCACGAACAGGCCGGGACCGACTACATTCACGCAAGGGGGTTTTCTGAGTGCAGGGACGCCATTGCCAGCAACACAGCCGATGCTCAAATTTACAGATGTCGACCGCTTTGCTCTACCGCCACGGACCCTTGCAGACCACTTTCTAGAGCGCTTCTTTACACATGTGTTCTATCAATATCCCTTTTTCGACCGCGATGCGTTTGAGGAGGCGTACAAAGGCCTGTGGCAGTCGTCGTCTAACCTCAACAGAAGCGGATTTGATCAGAGACCAGCAGCTACGCCGAGCCCTGCGAATACTAGCAATAACAGGGGCGGCGACACGGCAGCCGGAGACGGAGGCGGGCCTGCAAGCAGCCAGCTAGAAGGTGTCGGACTAGGCGGCAAGGAGTGCACTGTCGGCAGCATTGTTTTTCACTGCGCACTCAACTCTGTGTTTGCGCTGGGCTGCTGCTTTTCGGATCTACCGACATCCGAGCGCGCGGCTGCCCTCGACGTCTTTGCCAACCGCTCAAAGAGCTTTGTCGGTCTGGACCTGATTGACGAGAACAACTTGGGCGTTGTGCAAGCCATGCTGATTATATCGCTGGTCCTGCAAGGCACGCCATTCCCGAACCGGTGCTGGAACGCCGTGGGCATGGCAGCACGGGTGGCTCAGGGCCTAGGCCTGCACTCAGATGAAGCCATCGCCAGCCGCCGCACACTGCGGGGAGATGAGCGTGTACGCCAGATCCGCCGGCGCACATGGCAAGGCTGTGTCGTTATGGATGTGTATGTTCCTTGAGAGTATTCCATTTGGTTCGCAAGAAACTAACTTTGCCAGTCTTGTCAGCATGACTTTTGGACGGCCGCCGATGACTTCCAGCTTGTCAATATCACCTGAAACTCTCGACACCAGCGTGGGCCCCGATGGGCAGCTCGATGCCGAAACATTCAAGCTTATGTTCTCCAAAGAGAACGTCAAGCTCAGTGTGATTCTCGAGGGTATCCTGCAACGAATATACCGGCCATGGCTGACACGAGATGTCCCAGACAGCACGACGTCTACAAGCAACAGCTCTACGGGATCAAACACGTTCCAAGTGCACCACAACCTAGACACAGTAGTCGAGATCCAGGGCCAGCTCGACCACTTCCAGCAGTACGTGACGCCCTTCTTGTCATGGACATGCCGCGAAGAGGTGCCTGAGAGCATGTCGGCAGCCGACAAGCATATCATGGAGATCAACCGCAATGTTTTACAGGCCAGGTTTATTTACATCCAGCTGATCCTCTACCGGCCTATTCTGTCGCAGCTGGCAGCTGATTCAGCATCCTCGCCTCCGGCGCCGCAGTCGATTCTCTCTCGCGACAGCCTTCGTTATTCGTTTGCCGTCGAATGCGGCAAGTCGTGTGTCGAGGCTGCCAAGCGGCTCATCCTTCTCGTCCACGGCAACTACGCCACTGACAAGTCTGACGTCTGGTGGTGGAATGGACTTTGTATGTTCACCCACAAGCCCCTTGTTTTTTTCTGTTACTAATAATATAGATGCATGTGCTGCTGGACTGGTGCTGATTGTGGCACGGTCGTGCTCGGCAGTCTGGAAAACACTAGACTCGACGGAGACTGCTGTCCTGTGGGACAAGTGCCAGTCCATCCTGCAAGACCAAGCTGTGTTTAGTGCACCCGCTCGCAAATCCCTTAATCTCCTGCTCAAGGTCAGCGAGCATGTGCTGCTCAAACAGGCCGCAAGTGAGACCGAGCAGAGTGGGAGCAGTGGAGGCCTTGGTGTGGGCGGGCCAGGCGTTGTCACAGCCAACAGTGCCAGCAGCAGAAACGACATCAACACCAACAACAATGCTCTTACTCATGCTGGTGGCCACCAAGGTGCCACTCAGGGTCGGTATGACCGCAGCAACCAGATCATCAACCCTGTGGATAGCAATTTCCTCGGGCAAGGGAGAAACATTGAGAGAAGTGCTGGTGGCTTGGCGCAAGCGATAGCCGGCGACCAAGAGACTACGACCACGGCGACACTCAATGCCATTGCTGCGCTACGGCAGCAGCAGCAACAGCTCCAGGGTGCGGCAGCAGCAGCGGGACAGCTCGATCTTATGACCTATTTCGACCCCAGTGCGCCGAGCCTGCTCGAGGACACGTACACGATGGGACCGCTCTTCACCTGGGACCAGAACTTTGATTTTACATTTTCAACACCCTGAATACCACAGCATCCAATCATAGGATGCATTGCTTCAAGACTGCGACCCTCTAGAGTCACTACCAACCGGCGAGGCGAAGGTGCTGTGCCGTATCGGGCCAGTCAATGAGTCCTAACAAGCCTCCGGAGCGAAATCAAATACTGCCTTCTCTAGTCGAGCTTTTTCACGTCTTTGAACAGCCTCGAACGGGGTGCGAAACACGCCCGAGAAAGAAGCGAGAGTGCACTGCTCGGCACTACTCGGGCGGTGAAGGCCAAACAGCCGGTGTATTCTTCTTCTTCTTCTTCTTCTTTGTCGTCTCATACTTCTGTTTCTACAGTACAGCGGCCTTTCGGATGTAAGCTGATGTTCCGAACGGGCCGCCCACAAGATCCTATGCTCAAAGGGTCTTAAAGCGCCAAGATAAGGCAACGCCAAGTGGTCTTTCTGCACTATCTAAGCGTCGGGAACAGACACCACCTTGTGCTGCATGAACTGGCCAGGAAGAAGACGCAGAGTATGACGTCTGTTTCCTATGATTCTCTCGAGGCTGACAACACAGGTCTCGGTCTGGCAGGCTGAGTTTCAGGTACCCGTTAAACCGATCACACGTCTTTCCATAAGCAGGGGGGTTCATCATCCTATTGTATATTTCTAGTTACGAGTTACGAGGTTTATGATTCACGGTATTGTCCCGGTATTAATAGCATAATATCTTTTTATATATATATATATACTTTTGTAATGTTTTATCGTTTTCTGATATGCCTTCATAAGTGTAAGCACATTCATAACATAAAAGACGAAAAAAAGCCTCGGGTAACATCATACCACAATAGCACTTTTAGAAACCTGGGACTTTTCAACCATGGTCGTTCTCGTTTGTCTGTACAGGAAAAGTCGAGAATTGACGTCGAGCCTCGGAGCGATTCCGATGAAGTACGTATGTGGGGCCATAATGATAAAATATGGGCCTCCAAGATGTGTGTTAGTCGGGTTGGTTCCGTAGCTGCTAAAACAACGCATTCACATGTCTGTCTGCAATGAGTGAAATGAGAACTGTGGGGCTTTTGCAGTTTTCAACTATGCTCGACGCGTAGAATGCCACAAGGTTGAAAAGGAATTGCAAGGCAATGATAAACAAGAAAAACAAAAGAAACAAGCACTCACAATATGAGTGTCGGTAGATCGCAGTAGAGTGTTTTGATTCAAGACTCAAGCACGTTTCGTCGTAGCGGAAGGTCTCGGAATGAACGTGTTCTTACAAACCCTTTTCGTCGGGTTGGTTCCGGGAGCCAACACGGACCCAGCCAGTGTGGCCTTGTTTCCTGGTTGTAGCTTGCATAGTCTCCTGAGAATATATCCTATTACCGGGGACCTCGGATGGCGTGTGAGGAAACACAGAAGAAAACCTGGGGGGATATGTGAGAAAGTCAGGATGCAGACGCATTCTCTCGGGACTTCAAGACACCGAATCTCCCTTTTGTGAGAAGTTCGAATACTTCAAAGACGAGTTGCGGAGATACAGGCAAACATCGAATCATTGCCACTAATCGGTGCATATCCGTATTGCCATGGCGCTTCCCGACGGCGTCATTCTGCACGGGCGAGGGACGGGAAGCTGGATACGCGCGGCGCCGTCTAGCTTGGCCCCTTGGAACCCGGCTTGTAGCGTCCCTGATCAAGATATCAGATCTACGCAGCCTTCAGACTAACGGGTCATAACTGACTGCTGCTCGTCATCGTTTAGAGCTACGTTTAGAGCATTGCCGTTGGTGCATCAAAGACGTCGTATTTACATCCCGATTAAAGTGCCCGCAACTCCGGCAGCCGGGTCTCCGGTAGTGCACGGCTGTACGGTAAAGGCGGCTTGCATCTCAAAGAGACAGAGTTGAGAAAGTGCAGAATGACTTCATTGTCTAACGAATCAAATAATGGATGGACGATCGAACAGAGTAGAAGCCACATGCTAGGCAAGAGGCCTCTTATGTGCTTATGTGGCTGTTCGATAGGTGTATTAGACACGCAACTACTCGTAGAGAGGCTATTGACAATGATGGCTGGCTCGAGAATCACTACCCGTTCGGTCTACCAGCTTTAGGTGCTGGTTCGTATCTTATTGTCAGTCTGTAACAGAAAATACACATCCAATATATATGACAGGCGTGAATAGCTTGGCCTTGGCATTGATCGACGGTGCCCCGTCTGTCTATTTACATTTGTTGTATTGGGAGAAGAGCGGAGTAACTAAGGGAGTCTCGTCAAGTAAAGAGGTGCAAGTAGTACGTCAACGCTATCTTCCATGGGGGCGGGGTGTTGGGTCCTCCCTGGGAGGCTTCAATATTGGCGCTGGTAACACAGCTAAGAGCTGAGGCGGCAGTCTGTCCTGGCCGAAAATGCGAGACAGATCATGGGTGTGTATGATAGGGCTCAATGGCGCGTAGTGTAGTGTGGGAGAGAACAATGAACGATGCGTGCTAGACAGCTAGACTACTAGCCGTGATCATCAGCCTCACTAACAGGAGGGGTACCGACGAAAAAGGACATAAAATGAAAACCAATAGCACATGCGTGTACACGGGGAAAACGTTGGGATGTGATAAAGATAAACTGTTGGACAACAGTCAAAAACGTGATAATGAGACAGTAGAGATAGTAGAAAGTAGAGATAACATAGGAGAGATAGCCGAGAGTAAAGATAACAGAGAGGGAAAGAAAACAAAAGCAGATCGTGATCTTTGATTTTCACCGCTTAATGGCGCACGTCGCGCCAGAGAAAGAACCTCAAAAAAGGAGCAGCAAGTCATAATCATGCCAAGAGACAATTTCAGTTCAATACTGACAATAAGGGGGGAGGTAATCGGAATGGACCCGAAGTACCAGGGCATGTACTACATATACGGCATGTGCATATTATCCCCCGAACTAGTAGTAAGAAGCAGCCGAGACCCATGCCAATCCATAATCTAGGAGATAGAAAAGAGAAAGCAAACAAAGCACAGCTCTAGTTCAAAAAGACTCTGGGGAGAGCTGAGTAACGCGCCGCATAAGAGCCCAACGGCAACGGAACAGCGAGAACGGCTAGACTGGGAGGCGATTTGCGGGTATAGAGGTGAAAAGTAGTAATCGATATACAATAAAACACTAAATAATACAATAAATAAATAAGAAGAGAGCTAGGAGGTCTCTGGAGGGATAGCAAAGGGAAGGCAGGATATAATGTAGAGGTCAGGCCGCTTCTCTGTTCTCAAGTCTCGCTACTTGGCCATTCATCACCCGTTTCTCCTAGATTGGGTTGTACGTCGAGTGTCTCGCATGTACGGCCGCTTCCCCCGACCCGCCTTGCACCAGAGGCAGTTTATTTGAATTCCTCACCTGTTTTATTTATTTATTTCCTTTTTCTATTACATACCTGACCAGCTTTGTGGTGGCCCTTATATACCGCGGCACCCATTGCCAGCACCACAAGAGTGTGTGAGCCATCGACACCATCGCCACCATCGACAAGCACCGGCAATGGCTTCCTCCAACAACAGAGCTCCCCTGCAGGGCGAGCAGGTGTCTGTCCCGGCCGCCAGCACAGAGCCAGTCCCCGGCATAGAGCCAGCCATCAACGCCAACGCCAGCAACGCCAACAACGCCAACAGCAGCGGCAGCGACGACGACGAATCTCTGCAACGCACCGACCTGACCCGTACCCACACCAACAACATTATCCAGGAGGATGACCGCACTGCTATCCACCGCATTGCTACGGCCCTGTCGGCTGCCGGCGACCGTTCCGGGGCGGGCGACATGCACGCCGAGGACCCATCCCTCGATCCCCAAAGCCCCCAGTTTGACATTTCCAAGTGGCTCGGCCGTTTCATTCGCCGCGTGCGCGGTGAGGGCCACGCATCTCCGCACGCCGAGCCGGGCATCATGTTCAAGAACCTGTCTGTGTCGGGCAGCGCACCCGACCTGCAGCTGCAGGAGACAGTTGCGTCGTTTGTCACAAACATTGTAGAGCTGCCGCTGCGTCTTGGCGAGCTCGTTGGCCTGCGTGAAAAGGCGCCCAACCGGCGCATCCTCAACGAGTTCAACGGTGTCATCCGCGGCGGCGAGCTGCTGGTTGTGCTGGGCCGGCCTGGCTCCGGCTGCAGCACGCTGCTCAAGACCATGTGCGGCGAGCTGCACGGCCTGCACGTCGAGCCCACGTCGAAGATCCACTACAGCGGCGTACCCCAAAGCAAGATGATGAAGGAGTTCCGCGGCGAGACGATCTACAACCAGGAGGTCGACAAGCACTTTCCCGAGCTCACAGTCGGCCAGACGCTCGAGTTTGCGGCCCAGGTGCGTATGCCTTCGCACAAGTGGGCGCACCTCAGCAAGAAGCTGTCGCGCCGCGACGTCGCCAACTACATCGCCAAGGTCGTGATGGCCGTGTGCGGCCTGAGCCACACCTACAACACCAAGGTCGGCAACGAGTTCGTGCGCGGTGTGTCGGGTGGCGAGCGCAAGCGTGTCAGCATTGCCGAGATGATGGTGGCAGGCAGTCCCTTTATGGGCTGGGACAACAGCACGCGCGGTCTCGACTCGGCGACGGCGCTCAAGTTTGTGCAGACGCTGCGCATGGCGAGCGACCTCGCGCAGACGAGCAACGCTGTCGCCATCTACCAGGCCAGCGAGAGCATCTACGAGCTCTTCGACAAGGCCACCGTGCTCTACGAGGGCCGCCAGATCTACTTTGGCCCGGCCAACGCGGCCAAGGCCTACTTTGAGGGCCTGGGCTGGGACTGCCCGACGCGCCAGACGACGGGTGACTTCTTGACGTCGGTCACGAACCCCATCGAGCGCAAGCCCAAGGAGGGCATGGACGACCGTGTGCCGCGCACGGCCGAGGAGTTTGAGGCGTGCTGGCTCAAGTCGCAGGCATACCAGGCAATGCTGGCCGACGTCGCCAAGTACGACGAGGCGCACCCGCTGGACGCGCACGGCGAGACCGTGGCGCGGCTGCGCGAGACCAAGAACGCAAAGCAGGCCAAGAACGTGCGGCCCAAGTCGCCGTTCATCATCAGCACAGGCATGCAGGTGGCCCTCAACACGCGCCGTGCCTACCAGCGCATGTGGAACGACAAGACGCCGACGCTCACGACCGCTGTGACGTGTATCGTCCTCGCGCTCATCATCGGCTCCACGGTCTACGGCACGCCCGATGCGACGGTGGGCTTCTACGCCAAGGCGTCGGCCCTCTTCATGTCGGTGCTGCTCAACGCCCTGATCACGCTCACGGAAATCAACACCCTGTATGCTCAGCGCCCCATTGTCGAGAAGCACGCGTCGTATGCCTTTTACCACCCGGCCACAGACGCTGTCGCCGGTGTCGTCGCCGACATCCCCGTCAAGTTCCTCGTCGCTGTGTGTTTCAACCTCGTGCTCTACTTCATGGCCGGCCTGCGCCGTGAGCCTGCACAGTTCTTCATCTACTTCTTGATCACCTACACCTCCACGTTCACCATGTCAGCCATCTTCCGGACCATGGCGGCCGTGACCACGACGGTGTCCCAGGCCATGTCGCTCGCGGGCATCTTTGTGCTCGGCCTCGTCATGTACACGGGCTTTGTGATTACAGTCCCGACGATGCACCCGTGGTTCAGCTGGATCCGCTGGATCAACCCCATCTACTATGCCTTTGAAGCGCTTGTGGCCAACGAATTCCACGGCCGCGAGTTTACCTGCTCCGTCATCATCCCCGGCTACTCGCCGCCCATTGGCGACTCGTGGATCTGCAACGTTGTCGGTGCTGTCGCGGGCCGGGCCACGGTCAACGGCGACGCGTATATTGCCGAGAGCTATGGATACCACTACTCGCACGTTTGGCGCAACTTTGGCATTATGATCGGCTTCCTCATCTTCTTCATGCTCCTGTACTTTATCGCGACCGAGATCAACAGCACGCCCTCGAGCTCCGGCGAGATGCTCGTGTACCAGAAGGGTCACGTGCCTCCTCACCTGCGCAAGGGTGCTGCTGCCGCGGCCGGTGCGTCGGCGTCCAACGAAAAGGGTACTGGCTCCTCGGCATCCACGGCCAACGGCGACATTGAGTCTGGCGGCGTGCGCCCTGGTGCAGCTGGCGAGAAGCCCGACACGCCCGAACCGGCCAAAGCGGAAGTGCGCGGCATCCAACCGCAAAAGGATATTTTCACATGGAAGAACGTCGTGTACGACGTCAAGATCAAGGGCAAGGACCGGCGGCTGCTAGACCATGTGTCGGGCTGGGTGAAGCCGGGCACACTGACGGCGCTGATGGGTGTCAGTGGTGCCGGTAAGACGACGCTGCTGGACGTGCTAGCCGAGCGCACGACCATGGGCGTGATCACGGGCGACATGTTTGTCAACGGCAAGGCTCGCGGTGCCAACTTCCAGCGCAACACCGGCTACGTGCAGCAGCAGGACTTGCACCTGGAGACGGCGACGGTGCGCGAGTCGCTGCGGTTTAGTGCGATTCTGCGCCAGCCCCCGACGGTGCCTAAGGCAGAAAAGTATGCGTTTGTCGAGGAGGTGATCCAGATGCTCAACATGGAGGAGTTTGCCGACGCCGTTGTGGGTGTGCTGGGCGAGGGTCTGAATGTCGAGCAGCGCAAGCTGCTCACGATCGGTGTCGAGCTGGCGGCCAAGCCGAAGCTGCTGCTGTTCCTGGACGAGCCGACCTCTGGCCTGGACTCGCAGAGTTCGTGGGCGATCTGCAACTTCTTGCGCAAGCTGGCCGACGCCGGCCAGGCCGTGCTGTGCACGATCCACCAGCCGAGCGCCGTGCTCTTTGAGCAGTTTGACCGCCTGCTGTTCCTCGCGGCCGGTGGCAAGACAGTCTATTTCGGCGAGGTTGGCCGCGACTCGCGGTCGCTGCTGGACTACTTTGAGGCCAAGGGGGCGCGCGCGTGCGGTGCCGCCGAGAACCCGGCCGAGTACATGCTGGAGATTGTGAACAAGACGAAGGCAGGCGACGGCAAGGACTGGCACGCGACGTGGCTCGAGAGCAAGGAGCGGGTCGACGTCGAGGAGGAGGTCGAGCGCATCTACGCGGCCAAGGCCAACGAGATCTCGGCGGCCGACCAGGAGGACGCGGCGCGCGGCGACAAGAGCAACCAGAACACGGAGTTTGCGATGCCGTTCTCGACGCAGCTGCGCGAGGTCACGTACCGGGTGTTCCAGCAGTACTGGCGCATGCCCGAGTACGTGTTTGCGAAGCTGTCGCTGGGCATTGTGGCGGGCCTGTTTGTGGGCTTCTCGTTCTTCCAGGCCAAGAGCTCGCTCGCGGGCATGCAGGGCGTGATCTTCTCCGTGTTCCAGATCCTGACCATCTTCTCGTCGATTGTGCAGCAGATCCAGCCGCTGTTTGTGACGCAGCGCGCACTATACGAGGTGCGCGAGCGCCCCGGCAAGATGTACTCGTGGAAGGCGTTTATGATTGCCAACATCGTGGTCGAGTTCCCCTGGCAGATCCTGACGGGCATTGTGACGTACGCGTGCTTCTACTACCCAATTGTGGGCGTGCAGGACTCGCAGCGCCAGGGCCTGGTGCTGCTGTTTATGATTGAGCTCATGATCTACGCGAGCTCGTTTGCGCACATGTGCATCGCGGCGCTGCCGGACGCGCAGACGGCGGGCGGCATTGTGACGCTGCTGGTGATGACGAGTCTGATTTTCAGCGGTGTGCTGCAGACGCCGGCGGCGCTGCCTGGCTTCTGGATCTTCATGTACCGCGTGTCACCGTTTACATACTGGATCTCGGGCGTGATCTCGACGGCGGTGCACGATCGGCCGATTGTGTGCTCGAAGGCGGAGACGTCGGTGTTTGACCCGCCCATGGGCTACACGTGCGGCCAGTACCTGGCACCGTACCTGACGCTCGCGCCTGGCCAGCTGCAGAACCCGGACGCGTCGGCGGCGTGCCAGTACTGCCAGGTGTCGGTGGCGGACCAGTACATCTCGCAGAACAACATCTACTGGAACACCCGCTGGCGCAACTTTGGACTGATGTGGGCGTACATTATGTTCAACATTGCAATGGCGATTGGCACGTATTATGTGTTCCGGGTGCGCAAGTTTGACTTTTCGCGCCTAAAGTTCTGGGGCAAAAACAAGACAGAGTAGGCTCGCGTCTGTGGTCTGGGTCTTTGCTGTTCCCTTCCCATTCATTGTTTCTCCGTTCTATTACTTAACATTAATATCTTAATTTGTTCCTTTGTCATCTTACAGTCATATCTTCATATTTGTCTCTTTTCGTTTTGTCATATTCTGTACATACCTGTGTTGCTGGACACAACATCATAATCATTAGATAACAATTTCATTTGTATTTACAGTGCATTCGAACCAAGCAAATCAATGCAGTGGTACAACATGTCGTGCTATGATTACGTTTACAGCAGTGCTAAGTCATCCCACCCAGCATTGTGGTAGATAACATTCATATTACCAATAAAAATGGACGGATGAGAGCATAAGAGAGGATGAAGAGGATGAAGCAAATAAGGGAGAACAGGGCGGAAAGACTCAGAGGATTGAGTTTTGACCTTTGACCTTCGTGTGCACAAGCCAGTACGTAGACCTGGCTTATGGCATTAGGCGCCAAGGGATTGACGACGAGGGTTGGGGCATAAGCATGCGCAAGTGCATGCATCAGAAGCGGCACGAGAGCGGCCTACAAGAAGGACCAAAGACCGAAACCCAAAATCCAGAGACCAGGGACGGCCAAAGACCAGACCGAAACAAACAGCTGACGAACATGAGTCTCGGCGTCTATCTCGTGTACAAACAGATGTTTTTAATAGTATTGAAAGCGGGCATGGCATGCATCCAGCGGATGGACAAGAAAGGGATGGGGACGACAGAAGGGAGGAGGAGACAGGGAGGGACAGGGCAAACAGGTTTGGAGAGGAAGGGGGAAAGGGAAGGGGTAAGAGTGGCGAGGGAAGCAAACCATGACAAACGAAAGGAATATCAGCGAAAAGGCAGACTATGGAGTAGAATACAAGGGAGTAAATCAAGATGGAGGAGAGGAGACCAGAAGAAGAGAGACAAGAGGAGGAAGTGGACTGAGACAAGTTGAAACAAACAATCGCGCCTCAACCCCGGCGGTTCTACAGTATCGAAACTTTTGTTGGATGTTTCCAGAATGCCCTCTTCTCACTTGTATCTACACATGAGGTGATCCGCGGATGTGGTCGTGGCCTTGACGCAGACATGTAGTCAGCCGCGTCCCAGTATGGTGCTGGGGAGTCGTTCCTGTCCTTGGTCCTTCCCTATTTGGAGTATTCGGCCGTCTTCCCCTGTCGCAACCCGGCCATTATGTAATATTGTGATATAGAGTCAATTATGAAGAGTGTCTTGTTATTCGCCCGTTTGCACTTTCAATTATTGTAGCGGTCTCAACTAGTCGACGTTTCACAATGTGTATGCACAAGGGGCAGCTGGAGCCGACGATTGGCTGAGGGCAGCCAAGAACCGTAGAGGCAAAGGGGCGGCAAGACAAGGGGAAGGGGGAAAGAAAGAAAAGAAGAAAGGAGGGAAGAAGAGAAAGAAAAAGAGACAAGAGACAAGAAGAAGAACAGAGGAGGAGAAGAGAGGGGACAAAGAAGGAAACACGAAACAAAACATGCAGCCACTTAAAATCAAATACGGCCGTCCAGTCTTTTTTTGTAAATGTGTTTGCGCGTCTAGAGAAGGCGGGGAGACAGGAGTATCTCCAGAGTTTAGAAGTGAGCCCCTTTCTAACTAGCATGCAAGTGCAGCCATAAAGGGCAGAGCATACGGAGTAGTCTGTTAGGATGAATTAGAGGCAGGGAGGAGATGGACAAGGCAGGGGGATGGTAGACTGTGAAAATTGGGTTGTTGTCTGTAAGTGACTGTAAATAACACGTCTAGGAGTGAGACATTGTTCATGAAAGGACGAAGAGGAGACGAGCAAGCAAGCATATATTGCACAGTAAGTGAGAAAACCAGGGGAGGAAAACATATGATGGCCAAGAAGACAAAGAAGAAGACGAGATGAAACGGCAAACAAATTTGAAAACAACGAACCGAGAGGAGAACACCAACGGCCAAACAATAGATGCGACTCTAGCATCGGAGCAATCCAGACCAAGAGTCGGAGAAATAGATGTCGAAGGCACGACGTAGCAGAGCAGGGCTGTATCGGAAGTTGTAATGGATCGTGGTGGACGATGTGGACTCTTCGCACAGGCGATCCTATCAAGCAATAGCACATATCGAGCTAGGTGGTAGTCAATAGGCCAGTCATACCAGGAAATACAATAGAATCAAATATCAAATAAACCAGCTCCCAAACTAAGATACATCTCACGCTTCCCATATCCTCAGAAGAGAAGGTCGGCGATGAGAGCAGGCAGCGAAACACTGGGTCCTTGGCGATCCCCAGGCTTTACATTTGCTTCAGTTGTGACATACGTATTTACATTAGGATGTCAAGGATATCGTCAATGTCTGAGATGTCTGAAGTCCGAGATGTTGATGCTTGTATCCGAACCTGGTGGCGCACCGCGTGTTGAGTCTCGAGGCTGGGCCAGACCAGGCCAAGCATCCTTTGGAGGACAGTGCTTCACACAATATTCAACGCATATGAAAGGATGCTTCTACTAGGATGACCTCGGACCATCCTGAATGTAATTCAACAGGCAGGGATCGCCAAGATTTAAAGATACGTTACGTACGGAGTATGTGCAGAGCTTGTGATGAGATGGTCAGAGGCACTACAACGTAGTTGGATAGACTCGCTCCTTCGAAGTCAAGCTATTTCATCGCGCACAGTCCATCATGCTTTCGAGGAAAAGCCGGCCAAGCCTGTGGCTCTAATGTGTACGGAATACTTTGTGAGACATCCTCAGATACATTCTTGTTGTTCTGGTTGATAATCAAGTGTTTCCGTTGGACGACGACAGTCATGTCAGATATCGTCAATACTGCAAACCCAATAAGAATGAGTACTAGAATACACTGCATAAGCTGTGCCAAGACCGGCTCACGATATCCAATCGACCAGCAGCTGTCAGCCCCAGGCACAACTGCAGCTGCAGCCAGCCAATACATCAGCTCTCATGGTGTGCCATGACGGCCTCCAGAGGGACAGAATACGCCTGGCCGTAGGGTTATGCAAGCACAGCACAGGCACACAGGCAACCTGGTAATTCTCCAGTAGCACCCGCTAAAACAATTATAGAATCGAAGCGAGGAATACACTCAAGTAGAAAATACTCCGGTCACGCCGTGGAGATGGGGCGTAGAGTGGGCCTACGTCGTACGCAGAGCACGGCTGGTGGCGGCTCGCTGGTGGCGGTTTTGCCGTTGGCTTGCAGTGCCGCCTGCATGTGTTCAGTCGTGCCCTGACTTTCCTGCAGTGACCCCTGCATTGGGTGCCTCTCTCTCTTCTCTTCCTCTTCTTTTTCTCCTCTTCCTCTCTTCACTAACAAATCTCTTCACGATCAGATCTTGCCGGCCTGTACGGGACCTGACCTACCCCTTATGTCTGAGACACTGATCGGCTGGCGGCCGACAAAGCCAAGTGTTGTCCCTTTCCGTTTTCCTTCTTCTTATTCCTGTCTCTTTCACTTCTTTCTTTTTAATCTATTATTATTCTTTTGTAATCGTTCTTCCTTTCTCTACTTCTATTTATTCACCGTTCTCACTTCTTCCACATATCCATGAGCTTAACTTTAAGCTTGCGTATTCAATGTTATGCATCGCAGAGTCGGCTTTCTCTTCCTCTTGTTTGTTATCATATCATTTTACTATTTTTATTGGTTTATTTTATGCGAGTACGTCGCATCGAATCCTCTCGTTTACAGACTCAGGCTCGCTTTGATCCAATTCTTCGTCAGAGATCCGATGACTACTTCTTGTTTTTTATTATTACAAGTACTGCTCTTGGATTGCTCATGCTTTGATACTCCGTATTCCTCCTCCCCGGAAAATGAGGATTAAGCCCTGCGTCCCTGCCAAGGTGTAAATAAGAACATTGAAAAGTATTCTTAGGATTAGATATCTCGATAATTTGATAAAAGAAAATGAAAAGAATGAAAAGATCAACTCGCGCTGCTGAAACGCGCCACTAGGAGACCCGGCCAGCGTCGACCTATCACACGCCAGAGCTCCCTCGCTCACCTTGTCCCCACGGAGAATACGCGGTGGGTGTAAGAGAGGCCAGCCAGAGCCCCTGCTTTTGCTGCTTCAGAAGCCGGCGTCGAGAGGCAACGCCGCCGCATAACTGGCCGCAGCAAACGCCCCCCAGCGCGTACCACTCTGTTCCCACTCCAGGAAAAGAGAACAAGGCATCTGGGCATCTGATCTGTCCAGTCGAGCAGGCAGTCATGACAGCCACAGGTGAGAACCCGGCGCGGATCAGAGCATGCAGACTGCCTTTCCACCAGTACGAAATAGCCGTCACTCGTCTGTCGTCACTCGTTTGCCGTCACCCTCTCACTCATACCAATCGTTGGCCATCAGCTTTCACATCTGCCCCTCGTTTCTCTCCTCAGTTCTTACTTGATCATTGCTATCTACCAAGTATCTTACAGTATCGATCGTTCAAAGGCTAGAGCATCCTCGTAAGATACTTCAGCTTGGACACGACCGCCCGGCTCGTAAACCCCTCGCTCGCCTCTTATCCCTTGTCCCTCTCGTGAGCTACGACCGCTGCCCCAGATAGGAATGCTTGATGCCTGTCTGTTTGTCGTGCAAGTACTTTCGATGTACGAATACAGGAAATCGGTGGAATCTATCCAGAGTATCTGAGTATATAAATAAATAAACCCAAAAATAAAGACGCCCGAAAAAACATACTCCATGGACTCAACCTGCGGGTCTGGCTGCCCGCACTGAATCAGGACCCTTTCCTACCACCGATCCCTTCCCCTGGTCACAGGCGTTGTGCTCCGTATGTCGTGGTAACATGTCCAGTCCTTGGTGAGTCTAGTGTCTAGTGTCTACGGAGTAGTGTCTAGCCTGGTTGGATGTCTGAGTCTGCGTCGCTCAACTCACACCCCTTCCCATGTGTCGACTCCATCCACGGAGTAATTGTACGTCGTACTCCTCTGTACTCCGTGCACTCCTGGCCACTCTCTGGCCGTGCTCTGCTCTTTCACGACACAGGATATAAGACGACCCCGTCCACCTCCTCTCCTGTGTTTCCCTTATTCTATTTCCTCTTCATCCTCATCCTCTCCTTTCGAGCATCTTTCTCTCTCTTTTGATCCTTGGATCAGTGTTTCGTCGATCTTTTCAACCTTTCCATTTTACCATCTTGCATTCTTTCCGACCTAGTGTCATTTCATTCATTAAGGCTTGGTCCTCACTTTCACTGTCGAATTCAGATTTCAAACTCATCTTCTCTTTCTTCTCCTCATCTCCTGCCTGGTGCTTTGCCTGCTGAACACTCTTTGTTCATTTTTGGTAAGTCATTGTCATCAACTACCAGCCCTATCACTTGTTCTCTGCTCACCCTTGCTCTTTTGTTCTCTCTTGTTCTTGTTCTTGGCCCCCAAGCACCATCTATTGTTCATCGAACAATGCCCTTCTGTTGAACAGACAGCTAACCGTCGGCTTATATATTCAGACCTTCTTCCAGACACATTGGCATATCTTTTCTTTTCTCTCTCCATCTTCATCACTCACTGCTTCTTCAAGCCTTGCATTTCAGATACCAGATTCTAGATTCCAGTCACATCTCATTCGCATTCCTGCTCAGTCTTCCATCGTCCGGTACGATCGAATACTAAGATACTTCTTTTTTTTCTTCGCATTATCTTCTTCACAACACAAGCTCCACAGCTCAACCGCCAAAATGCTTGCCTACATCGCCGCTTCCCTCTTCGTGGCTGCTGCCAACGCCCACATGGTCATGAGCAACCCCGTCCCCTACTCGTCGCCTCAGGTGATCAACTCTCCCCTCAACGCCGATGGCTCCAACTTCCCTTGCCAGCTCTCCGCTGGCGAGTCTCTGGTTTCGGGCTCCGCCTCCAACACCTTTGCCCTCGGCTCCGAGCAGAAGCTCGCCTTCATTGGCCAGGCCGTCCACGGCGGTGGCTCGTGCCAGGTCTCCATCACCTACGACAAGAACCCCAGCGCCAGCAGCACATGGAAGGTCATCCAGTCCATCGTCGGCGGCTGCCCCGCCCAGAACCAGGTGGGCAACATGGGCGACAACGCCGCCGCCGTCGACCCCTACACCTACAACTTCACTGTCCCCGACAACATCCCCACTGGCGACGTCACCCTTGCCTGGACCTGGTTCAACAAGATTGGCAACCGCGAGATGTACATGAACTGTGCCCCCGTCACTCTCACCGGTACCTCGGGCAGCGAGTCCAGCTTCGACAGCCTGCCTGACATGTTTGTCGCCAACGTCGGCAACGGCTGCAGCACTGCCCAGAGCGCCGATCTCATCTTCCCCGATCCCGGCGAGGCCGTCGTGTCCCTCAACGGTGCCACCACCACCTTTGCCTCCCCCATCGGCTCCTGCCAGGTTGCCACCGCCGCGCCCACCCAGGCCACGTCGGCCGCCGGCACTGCTACGTCTTCGCCTGCTGCCGTAGCTACCGCCTCGACCACGGCTGCTGCCTACTCTGGCGGTGGTATCTTCCTGACCGTCTCTACTGGTGCCGCTGCTACCAGCACACCTGCTGCTGCTGCTACCACGGCCGCCGTCGAGACTACCACTGCTCCTGCTGTGGTCGCCACGATCGCTACCACTTCGGCTGCCGCTGCTGCCACGACTGCCGTGTCCACCGGCTCCACTTCTTCGGGCAGCACTGGCACCCTCGAGACTGCTGGCACGGCCTGCTCGCCCGACGGCACCTGGAACTGCATGGGTTCCTCTTACCAGCAGTGCGCCAGCGGTCTCTGGTCTGTCGCTATGGAGATGGCTGCCGGCACTACCTGCACCGGCGGCGGAAGCTCCTCCATCAACATTGTTGCCTCCAGCAGCAAGCACCGCCGCAACGCTGCCCGTATGGCTGCTCGTATGGCTCCCCGGGTTCCCCGCCGCAAGTAGATGACAATCTTTTTTTTTTCTTTTTTTTTCTTATATCATTCATGTACAACATTCATAAGATCGTCTTCACATCCATTCATTTGTATATACTTTTCGCACATTCTCTTTTGCCGTCGTAAATCGCTGAGCGTTGATTAGGCTGGTTAGGACAACTCATAAAACAGTATTCATCCATATTCCTTGACACGCCTGTGACTTTTTGTTTGACTTTGATATGTACGATACTTTGATTCTAGTTTGTTTCTGTGATGTACAAATAAGCTACCATATGACCCTTTGATAGTATTTCTACAGTAGTTTCTCACGTTGCTAAGACATTCAACCTACTCTAGTTCATAGGATTCCTTATTTAGCTAAAGTCGTTACTTCCACTAAAGCTCTTATTTTATCATGATATTGTTTTGATGCGGAAATACATTTAATTTCGATTTTATTATTTCAAAATTATTATTAAACTTGATGTTTATTCTGAACTTTTATTTATTAGAAAACATAGAAAAATCAGATGAAGCCAGACAATCAAGCTCGCCTACAGGCACTACCACAACACAAAACATGCATACTTATTGAACCTGCCCATGAATCTTTATCACAACTACAACTCACCATCTCGCGATGCCTCCCCCTTTAGCCCCTGATTTGGCTCTAGCAAGGTACAACATCTCATTGGTGGCCCGGTCTAAGTGAGTCCCCACACTCTACGATGTGGCCCACATACCAAGGAACTTAGTTTATCCACGCCTAGCGCAAAAGGTTTTGGCGACTCGGCCGCCCACCTCCCTCGTTCCTTCCTGCTCGAGCTGCTCTCTGCTCTCCGCGCCTGCCTCCGTTGCGTTGCTTCGATGATCGTTCTTTCCCCATTAAGTGTTCACCAGTCCAATGCGTGCTACAGTAGCTTCTTCTATTTGCACTACAAGAGCTTCACCTTAACCTGGAGACAAGGACGAGGCACGACACAGTGCTGGCATTCAAGTCAAGCAATTAGAATACATTGTAGTGATAAACATGATCGTAGAATGACCGTCATGCTGCCAGAGCATCGCCCGAGTAGCTGCTTGGGGGTACTCGTAGCGTAGCCTGGACTTCACCTTCTGTAGATGCTTACATAACCGTGCAAATAGCGCGCCTCCCTGTGAAAAGCCTGAATACCAGCATCGCGTCGCCGCACGTACTTTCCTAACACTCTCCATCCGCAAAAGGCTTCAAATCCCTATACGCCTGCAGCATAAGTGTTACCCTCCCCCAAGGGCCACCTTTCCTATTTCTACTTCTTTTACCACCTTACAGAGACCGCAGCCTCTTCTTCTTTCTCCTCCTCTTTTATTGCGATTCGATACCCTCCCTCCGCGCCCTCTTTGCTTCTTTACGCTACACCTCGTCGACGCTGACGACGCTGCTCATTGCTTCACCAAGATTATCACGAAAGCCTATTTTGTCTATCTACTATCCAGACCACACAGACGACCATCTTGACCGACATCGGCTTTCTCTTGCGCCGTGTGCCCGGCTCTCCCTGGTCGCATGGGGCAATAAGCATTGCATCACGGCAAAGCGCTGCGCTTTCGCGTAACTCAATCCCACAGCTGACATCGCCATCATGGCGTCCTCCAATACTGTCGACACGCTGGTGCGCCAGCTGTCGACCGCCGACCTTTTACCAAGCCAGAAGCTCGAAGCTGCCTTGACACTACGCGATATCCTCGACCACTACACCTCTGGCCCCGTCTACCCCCAGTTCCTGAAGAAAGTCTTGCCGTCGATATTTGCCATCCTGCGAGGCCAGCCCAGCTTCCAGAGCCAGTCGCCAGAACAGGTGAGCCTTGACTGTCACACTCCTGGGCTGTCACTGCCGCCCTGCGTGCCCCAATGCTAACCAGCTAGAAACTACGACACTGCCTGCTCGAAATCATCCATCGCTTCCCATCCATACCCTCACCTTCCGAGCCCTTTGAGCCATATGCCCAAGAAACGATCGACCTGCTCTCGCACATCATTCGGACCGACAACGAGGACAATGCCTGCCTGTGTATAAAGACAGCCTGCGACATCCTGCGCCACCAGGTCAAGGTCTGCGGCGAAAAGGCAAAGGGCTTCCTCGAACTCGTCCAGACCCTCTTCGACCAGACCGAGACTATCGTCAAAGAGCAGCTCGACAAGCAGTCTGGTGATGGCTCTCTTGCACCGACAACCTCAGCAGACCCGGGCGCCATCGGCCCCTCGACACCAGGGCCACCACATCCCCCAGGTTCGCCTGTGGCTGGCGCATCCGTCGAGGTCGACCGCCCGCTCCTTCGCGGCATGCAGTCCTTCAAGGTCATTGCCGAATGTCCTATCATAGTAGTAAGCATCTTCCAGATGTACCGCTCGCTGCACAACATCAAGGCCTTCATCCCCGTCATCAAGAGCGTGCTCAGCTGCCACCCTGCGGCCCAGGACAAGGCGCACAAGGAGGCGAGCGAGCGCGGCACCTCGTTCTTCGGCATGAGCCCCCGCATCCGCAACAAGACGAGCTACGGTGACTTTATCACACTTCAGGTCAAGATGATGAGCTTCTTGGCATATGCTCTCCGCCAGCACGCCGAGCAAATGCAGGACTACCTGCCCCAGCTACCGCACACCATCGTCCGACTGCTCCAGGACTGTCCGCGCGACAAGGCCGCCGCGCGTAAGGAGCTCATTGTTGCCATTCGCCACATCATCAACTTTAATTACCGCCGGATTTTCGTGGTCGTCATTGATCAGTTCCTCGACGAGCGCACGCTCATGGGCGACGGCCTGACTGTGCACGAGACCATGCGCCCGTTGGCGTACAGCATGCTGGCCGACCTCATCCACCACGTGCGCGATCACCTCAAGCCTCCTATCATCCGCAAGACTGTCGCCATCTACACCCGGAACCTGCTGGATGACTTCCCTGGCACCAGCTTCCAGACCATGAGCGCCAAGTTGCTTCTCAACATGGCCGAATGCATTGCCAAGATGGAAGACAAGGTCGAGGCCCGCTACCTCCTGGTCACCATTCTCAACGCCATTGCCGACAAGTTTGCCTCGATGAACCGCCAGTACAACAATGCCGTCAAGCTCTCTGAGGAGGTGCGTGTTCAGCAGGCTGCCCAGCAGCGCAAGGCCGCCACATCGCCCACCGCCCTGGGTACCGCCGCTTTTTCGGAGACATACCTGGCAGACGCAAAGCCCGAGTGGGACGAGATTGACATCTTCACATCCGCCATGCCCATCAAGCTCATTAATGCCCGCGAGCGTGGCCATGACCCCGTCGTGGACAACAAGTTTCTCTTCAAGACCCTTATGCACGGCCTCCGGAACACCGTCTTCCAGCTGCGCGCCTGCACGCCCGTCCCCCATTTCGACCACGAGCCAGCTGGCTGGACTGAAGTCGCCAGCGGATTCAACGCCGAGGAGGTGCAGGTTATTGTCAAGCTCTTCCGCGAAGGCATCCGCGTTTTCCGCTATTATGAGGTGGTGGAAAAGGACAAGTCTTCCACAGAGGCGCACTACGCATCGACAGTCGAGTACATGGCCAACCTGTACATGACGTCGAGTAGCAAGGAGGAGAAGGATCTTCTCGAAATGTTTGCTACAGTCTTCCACGTCATCGACCCGGCCACTTTTAACGAGATCTTTGAGCGCCAGGTTCCCTACCTTTTCGAAATGACCCTCGAGCACCCCGGTCTGCTGCACATTCCCCAGTTCTTCCTTGCCAGCGAGGTCACGTCGCCCACCTTCTGTGGCATGCTGCTGCGCTTCCTTATGAACCACATTGAGGAGGTTGGCTTAGCTGATGTAAAAAAGGCATCAGTCTTACTGCGCATGTTCAAGTTGGCTTTCATGGCAGTCACGCTTTTTGCCTCCCAGAACGAGCAAATTCTCCTGCCATATGTTGTTGACATTATCAGCAAGTCGGTCGAGCTGTCGACACGCGCAGAAGAACCCATGAACTACTTCTTCCTCCTCCGGTCCCTGTTCCGCAGCATCGGTGGTGGCAAGTTTGAACAGCTCTATAAGCAGATTTTACCTCTGCTTGAGATGCTGCTGGATGTTCTCAACAATCTGCTCATGGCTGCGCGCAAGCCCTCGGAGCGCGACCTCTACGTCGAGCTGTGTCTGACGGTTCCTGCTAGGTTGAGCAATCTACTCCCTCACTTGAACTTTTTGATGCGGCCGCTCGTTGCTGCGCTTCGTGCTGGTTCCGAAATGGTCGGCCAGGGGCTGCGCACTCTGGAGCTCTGTGTCGACAATTTGACAGCCGAGTATCTCGACCCCCTCATGGCACCCGTCCTCGACGAGCTCATGCCTGCTCTCTACGAGCAGCTGCGTCCCCACCCCTACAGCCACTTCCATGCCCACACGGCCATGCGGATATTGGGAAAGCTAGGTGGCCGGAACCGCAAGCACATGACGGACCACCTACCGCTCTCCTTCAAGCAGTACATTGATGACTGCCCTAACTTCGACGTGCGCCTCGTCGGTTCTAAGAGAGATCGTGCCTTCAATGCCGACCTGGGCCTGGAGCTCGCGCTGCAAAAGGTCATGGACATCTCCAGCAAGCCGGTCAAGGGACCCATCCCTAAGCAGTCCGACGCCTACTACAAGAAGCAGGCCCTTCAGATGATCAAGGCACAGGTCAAGATTCGCATTGGCTATGACAACCACGTACCTGAGGACCTGGGACGCCTCGTCCGCCTGCAAGCACAGGACCTCGTCGCACACAAGTTTGATGTAGACCTTGGTGTCTTTGAGGAAATCCACCGCGAGCGGTCTGTGACAAAGAAGCGCGAGAGCGAAGAGATGCTGACGCGCCTTTTCAAGGCGCTGTTCTATGCCATCTCTATCCCAGAACTGAGCAAGGAGGCCGACGACTTCTTGATGAACATTTGCCGCCACTTTATCATCCTCGATGTTGGCCGCACCCTGATTGAGAAGAAGAAGGAGAGCATGAGCTTTAACGCCAAGACTGGCGAGGGCCCGCTCGTTCTCGACTCCCACATCCTGGCCGACGCCATCCTCGAGTCGCTGGCTTCTATGCAGCCCGAAGTTCGCGAGGCGGCCCAGCGTGCTATGCGCGTCATGTTTGAGACTGCCGCTACCGTTTTCGGATCCGATGAGCACGTCCACCAGCTGCAGTTCTTTGGCCACCTTGCATCCACCTTCACTCACGGCTGTTATGTTGAGGAGTGGTTCCTTAAAACCGGTGCCTGTCTGGGTATCAATACGCTCCTGACAGATGTTAACCTGGGCGACGACTGGGTCGGGAAGCTGCAGATGGAGTTTGTCCGCAGTCTCCTCTTCGTCATTAAGGACATGCCGCCAGATCTGCCCGACACTACGAGATGTCTGGCCCAGACTACTCTTGAGGTCCTTCTTGATCGCGTCACCAAGGGCCTGACCAAGGAGGATGCTATCCTTGACAAGGATCAGCTGCAAGCACAGGCCGACAAGAGACTGTCGCAGACACCTCAGTCGACTCCGCAGCCTACGGGAGAGGGATCGACTGCTGCCGCCGATAAGGCCGCCCAGAAGAGCCCCAACGCCCGCCGTTTCCCTCAGATGTGCCTGTCGCTGGCCATGGAGCTCTCTCATATGAACAAGCATGTCCGCAGCACGGTGAAGCGTGCTCTTGAACAGATCGCCAAGTCTGTCAATGCCCAGGTGTGGGAGATCATTGAGTGCCACAAGGAGCGTCTTCTATCGCCCCTTTTCCAGAAGCCGTTAAGAGCTCTTCCTTTCGCTACTCAGATCGGCGATATTGATGCTCTCACCTACTTCCTGACGATCAAGCCCGACTTTGTCACCATCGACGACAATGTCGACCGTCTGCTGCTTGAAACGCTCGCTCTGTCCGAAGCCAGCGACGAGTCTCTCGCGGGCAAGTCTGCCGAGTTCCGCACGCACAACTACATTGTGGAGCTGCGCGTGGCCTGCATCAAGATTCTGAGCACGGCCATGGGCTTTGATGAGTTCCAGAAGAATAAGGAGAACAAGCCCAGCGTCGCCAGGTCCAAGATCGTGTCAATGTTCTTTAACAGTCTCTACACCGAGTCCCAGCCCACGGTTGAGGCTGCCAACGAGGCTCTCAAGCGCGTGCTCATGTACACCACTAAGCTCCCTAAGGACCTGCTACAACAGGGCCTGCGTCCCGTCCTCGCAAGTCTGCAGGACGCTAAGCGCTTGACACCACCCAATCTTGACAATCTTGCTCTTCTGCTCCGTCTGCTCACTAACTACTTTAAGGTGGAGATTGGCTCTCGGCTGCTTGATCATGTCAGTAAGCTGGCTATTCCCGGCGAGATCCAGCAGATCTCGTTCATCCTCTTCGAGCAGAGCCTGTTGATGAAGACAATTGTCGGTGTCTTTGGCATCTTCCCCTTGCTGCCGGAAGCCGCTCGTATGTACAAGGAGCGCATTATTGATGCTATGCTCGATCTAGAGGACAAGCTTCGCCGCACCCACCACAGCCCCCTCCGTGCTCCCGTCTACAAGTACCTCAACCGGTACCCCGAGGACTGCTGCAACCTTCTCGCAGGACGTATCGAGGACCTGCGCTACGGGCGCTTCTTCGCGCAGGCTCTCCAGGACCCCGAGAGTAACGCCATTCGCGACTACTGCAACGAGCACGTGGACGAGCTAGTTAAGAGCTACAACACAATCTTCACTGAGAAGAAGGACACCCAGTTTATTGCCCTCATCAACACTGTTCACATTCTGTACTCGCTGTGCCTTGGTGGAGGCAAGGCTGTCACCTGGATGGAAAAGAAGGAGAATCTGAACTGGCTCAAGAACGTTGCAAAGACGCTCGAAGACAACCTGCGCCAAAACCTGTTCCCTCCCAACCTGCGCCAGAATCTGTACCCTCCCAACCTGCTCCTCGCCGCCAACCAGACTGCTGAGCAGCTCATGTTCATCCTCACAAAGTACCTCGACCAGCACGTCGACGATACGGACATGCTATTGAGCCTGGTCGACTGTGTTACGTCCGAGGAGCTGCGGTCCACACCCGAGTTCCATGCCCACATCTACGAGAAGATTGTGCGCAACGAGTCTGTCGACTTTTGCAAGTCAATTGTCCTGCGCTGTCTCGAAGTTTACGCTGGCAAGAAGGCCTCCCACAAGACCAAGTCATTCCTTCTGCACAACATGGTGAACCCCATTGTTGCCATGGACATCATGCGCCACTGGGACCGCCTCGGAGACAAGGACAAGGACAAGGGCTCGCCGCTGCTTGCTGACAAGCAAATCATCGAGTCCATCAGCGCCAAGATCTGGAAGCCCAACATGGTCGATAACCAGGAAGATGTCACAGGCCCACAGGCCGGCGGTGTTGACTATACGCGTATGGAGGTGATGCAGCTAACGGCTATGCTGGTTAAGTACCACCACGTTCTCCTGCAAGATCTGCGTAAGGACATCATTAAGTTTGGTTGGACGTACATCCGCAACGATGACACCATGAACAAGAACGCTGCCTACGTTGTGCTCGGCTACTTTATCGCCCACTACGACACGCCCGTCAAAATTGTGTCCCAGGTGTACTACTCGCTGCTCAAGACGAACCAGAGCGAGGGTCGCACGCTGGTCAGTCAGGCCCTTGAACTTATTGCACCAGTCTTGCCGAAGCGCTTCAACTTCAAGCCCGGCGACCGCAACCCCGTTTGGGCGGGCGCTCCCCGCCGCATCCTGGCCGAAGAGAGCCACAATGCCCAGCAGACGACGAGTATCTTCCAGTTCCTTGTCCGCCACCCGGATTTGTTCTACGAGTCGCGTGACAAGTTCACTATGCTCATCATCATGTCTCTTCAGCGTGTTGCTAGCCCGGCTAACGCCTCTAGTGAAAGCAAGCGCCTTGCATTGAACCTGATGTGGTTGATTTGGCAATGGGAGTACCGGCGTGTGGAAGGCAAGCCAATCGAAGAAGGTTTCTCCATCACGGGTAATAGCATTGCCGGAAGTGGTACTGGATCGCCCGCGGCTTTGCGTTCTATGTCAGAGTCGCCCCTCTCCCGCAAGCGTAAGATTGAGGGTGAGGATGAATCCTCTGGCTCGCCATCTGTTGGTGCCAATGGTCAGCAGCCTGCTGCACCCGTCAAGGAGTACCAGGTTCCTGTTACCGGGCGGCAGAAGATGCTCCGCTTTCTCGTCAAGTTCATCGCACAGCTGAACGAGAAGTACGACCTGCCCTCGTCCAAGCCCAAGGACGCAAGTGCCATGGCACTCATCTCGCCGAACCCTTGGAGCGACATGTGCAAGCGGTCGATGGCGCTGCTCTTCAACCTGCTGCAGCCTCGCTACTGGGGCGTGCAGGATGTGGATTTGCAGTCCAATGCAACTGATGTCGTGCTCGCAAGTGACAAAACATCGCAAGCACTGGCTGTTGACCAGCCCGAAAAGGGGCCTAGCGAGGAGAAGTTCATCAATAACATCATCAACATGCTCCAGGTCGTGCGCGTTATTCTCAATTTCCAGACCGACGAGTGGATTCTTGACAACATTGAAGTCATCCAGAAGATTCTGGAGAAGAGTCTAAAGTCCGACAACCCTGAAGTTCAAGACTGTTTGCACTCGGTGACTGCCGAGTACGATGACGGCCGCCAACTCAAGTCTATCATTGGCCGTGTGCTCGAGACAGTTCCTGAGGATGTGCAGATGGAGGATGCTGATGCTGAGGGCGAGACTGAGACCCAGCAGCCCTCAGAGTTTGTGACATTCCTGTCCAACATTGCCACCGAGACTCTAGGCGCCAACAACTACATGGCCGGTATCAATATTCTCTGGTCGCTTTCCACCCGCCGGCCCACGGCCATCGACCCGCACATCCAGGCCATTCTCAAGGCTCTGCAGCACAAGCTCGGCCGTGAGCACCTTGCCCATTACGCATACCTGGCACTTGTAGCGAGCAACCCGCATGCCCGTACCGCGCACCTTCAGCAAGATCCGGCAGCCGCAGCCGCTGAGATGACTCCCTACAACCTGGAGATCCAAACCGGTCTGATCATCAAGGCGATCGATGTCGCTGCAAAGCGTATAGAGACTCTGGGCGACAATAGACGGCCATTCCTTAGTGTGCTGGCCAACTTGGTCGAGAAGTCCCTCCACGTCGGCCTTTGCACCAAGATTCTCGACATGGTCGAGGGCTGGGTTTTCAAGTCCGAAGGAACGTGGCCTACCCTCAAGGAAAAAACGGCAGTTCTTCATAAGATGCTCGGGTTTGAGCACCGCACCGACCTTACGATGCTGCAAAAATTTCTCGATCTTGTCATTCGCATCTATGAGGACCCCAGAATTGCACGCACCGAGATCACCGTCCGTCTTGAGCACGCTTTCCTCATTGGCACGCGCGCACAAGACGTCGAGACCCGAAACCGCTTCCTCACTGTCTTCAGTCGTAGCTTGTCCAAGTCGGCCAGCGACCGTCTCGTGTTTGTCATCACCGATCAGAACTGGGAAATGCTTTCAGACACGTTCTGGCTGGCACAGGCATCGCACCTTCTCATGGGCGCTATCGAGATGAACACGGCTGCGCAGCTGCACTCCGAGGATATTCGCATCCAGACACTGTCACAGTTGTATGGCATTTACGGCAAAGACAACCGGGAGCCCGAACTCATGGTTGACGACAAGTACGAGGCGCTGATCCTGGGTCTGCGCAAGCACATTGCCAGCCTGGCTGACGTCAAGGTCCGTGACCTCCTGGAGCCGCTCATGCAGCTTCAGCACACCGACAACAACACGGCCAACGAGTTGTGGACGACTCTTTTCCCACTCTTTTGGGGCGCCACACTACGCGAGGACCGGCCCGAACTCGAGCGCGGCCTGGTTGGACTCCTCACCAAGGACTACCATCACCGCCAGATGGACAAGCGGCCCAATGTCATCCAGTCCCTGCTCGCTGGCTCATCGCGTGCATGGCCCGACTGCAAGATTCCGCCGCATGTGATGAAGCACCTTGCGCGTGTGTTTGACGTTTGGTATGTGGCACTCACGCAACTAGAGCGGTCAGCTATCTTCCCCGAGGTGACCTCGCAGCGTGTCCGTGAGAGCAATTTGGATGCTCTTGTCGAGCTGTACGCAGATCTCAAGGAGGAGGATCTATTCTATGGCACATGGCGCCGCCGCTGCCGCTTCCTTGAGACGAACTCGGGTCTCTCGTACGAGCAGAATGGCATGTGGGACAAGGCCCAACGTATGTACGAGGCGGCACAGGTGAAGGCACGTACTAGTGTTATTCCCTTCTCGCAAGGCGAGTACATGCTGTGGGAAGACCACTGGGTCATCTGCGCGCAGAAGCTCCAGCAGTGGGATATTCTACAGGAATTTGCCAAGCACGAGAACTTCCAAGATCTGCTGCTGGAGTGCGCATGGCGGAACATTGACATGTGGCAAGACGATACCAGTCGCGAGCAGCTCGATGGTCTGATTAAGGGCGTCATGGATGCCCCGACGCCCAGACGGACATTCTTCCAGGCATTCATGAGCCTCATCCGTTTCCACAAGAAGGAGGACACTGTGCAAGACTTCAACCGGTCCACCGATGAAGCTATTCAGCTTTCTATCCGAAAATGGCACCAGCTTCCTCGTCGTCTGACCAACGCTCATATTCCCCTCATGCAGCAGTTCCAGCTCATGGTTGAGATCCACGATGCATCTATCATCTGCAACAGCCTTTCTACGACGACACAAGCAAACCTCGATACTAAGTCCGCCGAGCTGAAGCTTCTACTGGGGTCATGGAGAGACCGGTTGCCGAACATGTGGGACGACATCCTTGCTTGGCAGGACCTGGTCACCTGGCGCCAGCACATCTTCAACTTGATCAACAAGAAGTACTTGGAGATCCTCCAGCCACAGCAGAACGGCCAACCCCCTGCGGGCTCATCGTTTGCGTACCGTGGTTTCCACGAGACCGCATGGATCATCAACCGCTTTGCTCATGTGGCACGCAAACATGGCTTGTCTGAAGTGTGCATCAACCAGCTTGGACGTATCTACACTTTGCCCAACATCGAGATCCAAGAAGCCTTCCTCAAGCTTAGAGAGCAAGCCAAGTGCCATTTCCAGAACCCCGACGAGCTTACCAACGGACTGGATGTGATCAACAATACCAATCTCAACTACTTCAACCAGCAGCAGAAGGCCGAGTTCTACACCCTCAAGGGCATGTTCCTCGAGCGCCTCAGCCAGAAGGACGAAGCCAACACTGCGTTCGGTACGGCACTCTTCTATGACATCACAACTGCGAAAGCCTGGGCCGAATGGGGTTTCTTCAACGATCGCATGTTCCAGGCAGAGCCTACAAACCATACTGTGGGCCGCCAAGCGCTCACCTGCTACCTCCAAGCTGCGGCCAGTTACAAGAATGCCAAGGCGCGCAAGCTCATCGCGCGCATTCTGTGGCTGCTCAGCCTGGATGATGCGAACGGAACTATTGCCGGTGGATTCGACGACTTCAAGGGAGAGATTTCAACGTGGTATTGGATCACATTCATTCCCCAGCTTCTGTCTGGTCTCTCGTACCGGGAGGCCGTCCGGACTCACGACATCCTGCTGAAGATTGCAAAGACGTATCCGCAAGCACTGTACTTTGTTCTCCGGACAAGCCGCGACGACATGCTGTCTCTGAAGAAGACTCAGGACGCACGCGAGCAAAAGGCGATGCAGATGGCAATGGCACAGGCTGCAGCTGCAGCACAGCAGGCCAACCGCCAGGGCAGCAACACGCCATCTAAGACATCATCCCTGTCGCCTCAGCTGCAGACGAAGCCTACACCGCAGGCTGGCATCAAGATGGAGCAAACTGCATCGCGGCCTGGTACTGCCAATGGTGCTGAAGGTACACCAGCAGGCGCAACTGCTGCCAGTGCCTCAGGTACTCCAGTAACGGGTGCGGCGACGTTGACGCCTGCACCTGCATCTGCTACTGGTACCCCAGTGCCTGCCAAGGGTGAAGGCGCCGATGCTTCTGCTACTGTGGCAAGCAATAGTGCCACGCCGGTTCCAGTGGCTACCACGCCAACACCGGGAGCGGCGGGATCGACTCCCGCTCCTGGCACATCCCCAGCCCCTGGACGCCCAGCTGGAGCGAAGCCCGGTGGTGACCAAGCATCTGTGACAGCAGCAGCAGTTGCAGCAGCTGTCGCTAGTCGACAGGCTAATTCTGGCAAAAAGCATCCTGGAGACTATATGGAGGAGATTCTCGTGGTGCTCAAGTCGTCCTTCCCTCTTTTGGCCCTTTCCATGGAGACGATTATCGACCAGATTCAGAAACATCTCAAGTGCCCACCGGACGAAGATGCCTACCGTCTTATTGTTGCGCTGCTTAACGATGCGATGTCGTATATCAGCCGCTCGCCTGCATCGTACAGCCGCGATGTGAAGTTGCCCGCTACAACCGAGTCTAACATTACGCGATTTGCCGAGACCGTCTTGCCTACTCACATCCGGCCCATGTTCGAGTCCGAGTTTGTTGCTGTTCGCCCAACGATGTACGAGTACATCCAGAACCTACGCCAGTGGCGCAACAAATTCGAGGACAAGCTTGACCGCAGGACTAGCCGTCTGCCCCTGGAGCAAATGTCTCCCCACTTGTGCGAGTTCCGCTACTCCAAGTTTGATGACATTGAGATCCCTGGCCAGTACTTGCAGCTGAAGGACAAGAACTCTGATTTCATTCGGATCGATCGCTTCATCCCACAGGTGGAACTCGTGCGCACTGTTGGTGTCTCACACAGGCGCATCCGCATTCGTGGCCATGACGGTAGCATGCATCCTTTCTCCGTTCAACAGCCGACTGCTAGAAACTGCAGACGCGAGGAGCGCGCTCTGCAACTGTTCCGTCAACTCAACCAGCGCCTAAACCACAAGAAGGAAAGCCGGCGCCGCGACTTGCAGTTCACGATGCCACTTGTGGTCCCTGTTGCTCAGCACATTCGACTGGTTCAGGATGACCCGACCTATGTGTCGATGCAGACCATATACGAGGAGCACTGCCGCGAGAACAACTTCTCCAAGGACGATGCGGCCATTCACACTATGGAGAAGCTTGCCGCACTGATCGACCCCAAGGCGAAGCAAAATGACGCGCAGGTCATGTCTGCGCGGTCCGAGGTGTTTGAGGCAATCCAGGCGCGCCTGGTGCCGAACATGGTGCTCATGAACTACTTCCAGCGCACGTTCCCCGACTTTGGCGACTACTTCCTGTTCCGGCGCCGCTTTGCTTACCAGTATGCGGCAACAACCTTTATGACGTACATCCTGTGCGCCGACAAGCGCTACCCTCACAAGATCAACATCAGCCGGGGTACGGGCAATGTGTGGAGTGCTGAGCTGATGCCGTTCATGCCGATGAACCAGCCATACTTCAAGAACCCAGAGCCGGTTCCCTTCCGTCTGACGCCCAACCTGCATTCACTCATGGGCCCACTGGCTGTTGAAGGCATCTACAGCTCATCAATCATGGCCATTGCACGCTGCCTTGCCGATTCCGAGCAAGAACTGTCTTACGCTCTGACGTTGTTCGTGCGTGACGAGATGATCTACTGGTTCACAAGTAATAGACATGCCCAGCAGATGACAGAGGACAAGCTGCGGCGGTCTGTGCTGGCCAACGTCGACCTGGTTGCTAAGCGAGCAGCCAGCTTGGCGCACACCCCCTCCGGAAACCTGCCAGCTTACCAGACGGTGATTGACTTGATTGCTAAGGCCACAAACCCAGTCAACCTCGCCATGTGCGATGTTCTCTGGATGGCGTTCCTTTAAAGAAGCCACCAAAACCACCAAACAAAAAAACACCAAAACCCTTTTTTCAGCAACACCAATGTTGTGACGGTTCTGTTTCGTCATCGTTTCTTCTATTCTTGTATTTTTTTTATACCCTATGGGGTTCTCTTTAATCCTGTCCCTTTGCATTGTTTACTAGCTTTTTTTTTGACATCTGGAGGCATGGTTTGTTTTGCCGGCTTGTTTGTTGCCTCTTTATTTTTAGTTCTGGCGCGCTTGCGTGTTTTTGTTTTCAGGAGTACGGTTGAGGAGGAAAGGATTCCAAAACACAGAAATGAGAAAAGTAGATAGGCCTCTTGTATTTTACATTGACAAGACGAGAACAGGTAGCTCTCGAGGGGATGGATTCGATGGGGGTCGAATCTGTCTACCTCAGGCTTCTTTGCTTCTTCTCTTCTTTGTTGATAAATTAAATAATACTTAATCCAAAACAAACCTTGCAAACGGTGAAGGCCCAATACAAAGAGCAGCAGTGAGAGCATCCATCTTTCAATAGACAGAAGACAGTGCCCGGCCATTTGAGCTTTCAGCCAAGGGCAAGATAAAACCCATGTAGAGATCGGATAAGCTGATATTAGCAAGGAACCCTAGAGATCGGATAAGCTGATATTAGCAAGGAACCCCGATTGGGAATGCCTCGGCTCGGTTGGCCTGGGCCGAAACTGTCCAAGTGAGGAGGAGAGTGGTGAGGAGTAAGATGCCAGCCAAGTGCACTGGAGGAGTCAATTGCTTAAATGGGACCCTCGGACTGCGAAGCCGTACTCCAAAAAGTGGATAGCTTCAATAAAGAGCTGAAGACTCGACAATAGCAGTCTATATTCCTTGAAAAGAGCTGGGATAGTCCTAAGCCTTGGTGGCCCACTTTAATAGGGCATAGGCTTGGATCTCGAGGAAGAAATCCGGGGAAGTAATGGCGAAATTGTTCAGACGGAAGGAACGTCGGAGAGAACCAGACACAAGCGGTAAGTGCGACCGTGGCCTGATTCAAGAAGATGAGGACTGACTATTACTGACCGCTTGAGGAAAGAGCGACTGGACAACAAAAACATGGAAGCCAGCTTGTTAGGAAGGAGCCGATAAGGTCCGGCCCGTCCACGTTGCTCACGTAACACAGTGTCACTATTGAGGAAGGCGCGTCTACATGTCTTGACTACATGTCTTGACCTCAACATCAATTCATAGTACAGCTGCATCAGACACTGTGATAGACATATCCGTAGTACAACTACCAGGCAGATACTTGCCTGCTGTGATATACTAGTGTAGTAGTGTGATGGCGTTCTTTGCCGGCCACGTATCATCACAACGTAGTGTATATTACTTTGCACACTGCATGGAATACAGCGTCAAACTATGTGCTATCTTCGAGCTGCTAAGCTGTTGGAGGGAACGACTATGGATCTCGATATTCCTTTGACGTGTTGAGTTTGATTCCTTCTCATTCTAGCCAGTTAGGGCGCTTCCCGAAGAACTAGCAGTAGACCATCAAGAGCCGGTCCGGTGGACAACAGTTGCCCCCCCCCCCCCCCATTTCTGTCTCTTCCTGTGTGCTACCTTTTCCTATTTTGTCTTCATCGTATTTTACTTTGTTCTTCGGGCTTCCCCTTCTTTTCCCCTCTTATTAATTCCTGACCTCCTCCCATGTCTTCTGTATGTCTCTCGGCTTAGCTATTGCAGTCCGTCTGCGAACCCCGCATACCTAGCTAGGTCTTAAGCATATAAAACAATCGGTCTCCTCCATTTGGCTTCCTTCTTTCTATTCCTACAAGCTCTTTTAGTATATTCTTGACTTCTGCCTTTTCACTTGCCTTTGGTCTATGCGAGATCTCTTATCTATCGTCGGCTGGCTAAACAGTACTTCTTTTCAGGAACTTGGTGCTGTTGGTTGTTATTCGACCCTTGTCGACACACTTATCTCAAGCCTCTATTAGTTTTCTCGCCTTACTTTGACTTATTGCAAACACGTCCATACTTCACCTATCTACTTCTCTCAGCATGGCCGACAAGCAGGTCGAGACGCCGCGCAAGCTCTGGGAGCACCCGGACCCCAAGAACTCAGCCATGTACCAGTTCATGCAAAACGTGAACAACAAATACGGGTTGAAGCTAAAGGTAAGATTTGAACCACCATTGTTATGGTCAAGCTTGCTGACCCTGCCATCCGTTTCTTTCTAGAATTTCGACGACCTCTATAAGTTCTCTATCCAGCGCCGCATCGATTTCTGGAGCCTCCTCTTCGATTCGACTAACTACATCTATGAGGGCGACTACCGGCCCAGCCATGGAGGCGGTGGCGTCGTCGACGAGTCATCGACCATTGCCGACATTCCGCGATGGTTTGACGGCGTGCGCCTCAACTTTGCAGAGAACATGCTGTACTCTCGCCCAGCCGGTAGTGCTCCGACCATATGCACCACGACTGGGAAAGAAGACGATCGCGTAGCTGCCACTGAAGTCCGTGAGGGGGCAAGTCTCGAGCACACTCGTCACATCACCTGGGGCGAGCTCCGTCGCCGCGCTGCTGTGCTGGCAAATGCCATGGCCACGCGTGCTGGTGTCCGCCGTGGCGATCGTGTTGTTGTCGTCGGCTCCAACAGCATTGACACGCTGCTTGTTTGGCTGGCTACGTGTTGGCTTGGCGGGCTATTCAGCAGCAGCTCTACCGACATGGGCGCGAGTGGTATATTGCAGCGCACAGTTCAGGTCAACCCCAAGCTGCTGTTTATGGACGACGTCGCTGTCTACAATGGCAAGACGGTCGACCTGCGTGAGAAGCTCGGTGCCGTTGTCAAGGGATTGCGGGCCGAGTGTAGCGCATTCAAGGGAGCCATTGCCATCCCACGATTTGCCGACGCCGCCCGAGATGTTTCTGGTCCATCTCTTGGGATTCCGGACCTCCCTAGTGGTATTGTGACACCTTGGACGGACTTTATCAACAGCACTGGCCTACCAACAACACCACCGCCCTTTACGCGCGTCGATTTCTCCGACCCCTTCTTGATCTGTTTTAGCTCTGGCACTACAGGCAACCCCAAGGCTATTGTGCATTGCGTGGGTGGTCTTCTGCTCAACTACTACAAGGAGGGTCGCTTGCACGAGGGCATGACTCCCGATTCTGTCACCTTGCAGTTTACCACAACCGGCTGGATTATGTATGTCGCGGCTATAGGTGCGCTCGTGTTTGGCTGCCGCACAATTCTCTATGACGGCTCACCCTTCCAGCCAGATCCTGCCGTCCTGATCCGCTTAGCTGCGCGCGAGCGTGTCACCAAGCTGGGCCTGAGCCCGCGCTGGATGCAGGAGATGGTGCGCCATAAGATCTCGCCCAGGAAGACGGCCGACCTCTCGGCTCTGCGTGTGGTCACCTCCACGGGCATGGTGCTGTCGACCGAGCTGCAGCACTGGTTCTATGACGAGGCATTTGCACCAAACGTGCACCTCGCCAACATCTCGGGCGGTACTGATATTGCTGGCTGCTTTGGTCTAGGAAACCCTCTGCTTCCCGTCTACGCAGGTGGTGCACAGGGCCCGAGTCTTGGAATTGATGTGCGCTTTTTTGACACCACGGCCGACCCCGAGAGTCCGGGGTCCGAGTACCTCAAAGCCGTCGAAGTGCCCCGCGGCGAGCCAGGAGAACTTGTCGCCGTCAACCCCTTTCCCAACATCCCATGCTTTTTCTGGAACGACAAAGGCAGCGGCCGGGTTGGCATGGACAAGGCGGGTACAATGGTTTTGCACCCAGATCGTCCAGCCGCCCCAGAGGGATCGAGGTACCATGACGCCTACTTTGGACGCTTCAGGAACGTCTGGGCACACGGTGATTTTTGCGCGTTCCACCCGATCACAGGCAGCCTTGATTTTCTCGGACGTGCTGACGGCGTGCTCAACCCATCGGGTGTGCGTTTCGGTTCCGCCGAGATCTACGCCGTCGTGGAACGACTCTTTGCAGACATAATTGCGGACTCGTTGTGCGTTGGTCAGCGGCGGCCCGGGCGTGATACGGATGAGACCGTGATGCTGTTTTTGCTGATGCGACCCGGCAAGGAGCTGGATGGCAACCTGAGAGCAGAGTTGCGCATGGCACTGGCGCGGGACCTGTCAAAGCGGCATGTGCCCAAATACATATTCCCAACACCTGCGATCCCGACAACGATCAACATGAAGAAGGTTGAGTTGCCGGTAAAGCGTATCGTGTCGGGCGAGCGGATCACACCAAGCGGGACGCTGGCGAACCCAGAGAGTCTCGACTATTTCTACCAGTTTGCCGAGATCGAGAAAGTAGTAGCAAACCAGACGATGGCCAAGTTGTAGAGTGTTTCGTTTTATTCTTAGCTATTTCTAGAATTGAACATACAGTCCAGTGTCGACCCTTAATTTGGTCTCTCGTACTCATAGCTTAACTTGGTCATTTATTTAACATGATGCTCGCTGTCCGTAAAATAGTCCGTATCCCCAAACAACCGGCCCGTATGATGTAGCGTTTAAAGACGCAATGCAATGCAATATATGAAATTAGAATGATAAAACCCGAAAAGATTGCCCGGCAGCTCAACTGAAAGGATCTCGTGACGTCGTAGGCGTGCCCCCGTTGTCCATGCTACCATCCATGCCCATGGACGTGTCTTCACCCTCACCAATGGACATTGTCCCTCTGGTTTTTGACTTCCCCTTTCCCTTGCCCGTTCTTAGCTGTTGCCGTGCCGTGCGTGGCATTGCAGCCTGTGCGCTAACGGCTTCGTTGATGCGCTGGCGGGCTGCACGCCGCTTCACGAGAAGGTCGTTCTCGAAGCTTGCAACGGCATCGGGGTCTACCTCTTCGATGCCATCATCATCGCCTCCAGGGTGAAGGGCGTTGGGTTGGTGCGCAGCATCCATGTCGGTGTCGTCGTCCTGTTCCAGGCGCTCGGCCTCCTCATCATCCTCGCCACCGGGCCCTAGTAAGTTGTTTTTCCGAGACATCTCGTCTAGAGCCTTGTTAAGGAGCTCTGTCGCGATCGAGTCTTGTGGGCGGATGGCCAGCGCTTCGTGCAGTACAATAGCTGCCTCGTTCGGGCGGCCGCGCTCTAAATGAATTAGACCCTTGGCACAAAATACGGCAGCACTCTTGCCTCCCAATCGCAGCACCTCGTCAAACTGCGCTAATGCCTCACGGTACAAACGCATACGCCGGTACGCATGGCCCAGATTCGTGCGCGCACTCAGCCATGCTTGAGGATCACAGTCCATATCATCTGCGACCTCGAGTGCCTTGCGGAATAGCGTCACAGCTTCGTTAGGCCGGTCTTGGTGGTAGAGTACGACGCCCATCTCATTGAGGAGAAGCGGATCCTCACGACACAAGCTGTAGGCCATCTTAAGGAATTCCTCTGCGACAGTCATATTGTTCATTGCATGGTGTTGCATTCCTAAGAAGACCTGTGGAAGGTGTGTCCCTGTAAAGAGGCGTGCTGCTGTCGAGTATGCTGAAATCGCCTGGTCATGCTCGCCTTCTGCAGCAAACGTGTGTGCAAATCCGATCCATGCAGGGCCGTAGTGCGCGTCCATCATGCTAGCTTTGCTGAAGTAGCGCCGTGCCTCTGCGATCCGGTCTGTTGCAAAGTAGTAGACGCCCACAGCAAGCCACGTGCATGGCTCCTCAGGATGCTGATCTGCAAGGTCGTGTGCCACAAGGAACAGCACGTTCTTCATGCGCAGCTCAAACAAGCAAGCCAAGTGCAAAGGGTACGCTCCAAAGTTGTAGCGATCTTCCTCGAGAACTGTGCTCGTCAGCGCCAGCGCATCCTCGTAGCGGCATTGTGTGTAGGCCAGGTCCGCACGCGCGAGCAACAAATCGGCATTGTTGCCGAGGTGGTAATGCGATGTGAGCGACTCAGCTGCAGCTGCAAATGCTTCCGGGTTGCGGTACTTGGAGAGGCGTGTGCTATAGAGCATCCGAGTGAAGTCGGCAGCCTCCTGGATGGCGTCCTCCTTTCGGGTGCCTGTGCTGTCTTCGCCAAGCGCACGTCTAGCCATGGGGCCGAGGTGGATGCTGGTAAAGTCTAGCGATTCGACAAACTCCCACTCCTCGTCTGGCGACATGAGCTGGTTCTTTGTGAGCTGCTGAAATGCTTCAAAGCATTGCACGTCAATGCGCACAGCATCCTTATAGCACTCTTTGGCCCGGTCAAACACGTTTTGCTTCGCATAGCAAATACCACGCAGATAGCACATGCCGGCCTCATAGCGACGGTTCGATGCGTCGGCCTCAGCCATAACTTCTGCTGCTTCTGCCGCCGCCGCCGAGGCTGCTGCTGCCGCCGCTGCTGCCGTGGCTGCTGCTGCTTCTGCTTCCGCGCTGGCCTCTTTTTCTTTCCGGCTAGCTGCCGCTGCTGAGCCGGCTCGTTCACCTTTGCCCAGATTGCTGCCACCTATTGACCGGCTGTGCCCAAGCTCCTTGGCTTTACCTCCGGCGCCGAACATGGAAGTGCTCTTAGTACCGCCATGGTGCCCAAGAGGGTTGTTGCTAGTGCTGGAGCTGGCGGCGTGGCCATTAGCTCGCCCGTCACCGTTTGTGGTGCCCCTCTCGCCGGCGGACAATGTGTTGGCAAGTCTGGACCCGGCCCCCCTTGAAGCTCCTGGCGCTGCTAGTCCTGTCGGTCCCCCTGGTCCGCTCGGTGCTTTCCGCTTGTTTGCTGATGAAGGAATAAGGTGTGTCGGGTTCCGCTCGCCGAGGACGGCCAGCGCGTCGTCGAATCGAGTCTGCTTGATAAGGCAGTGTGCTGCGAGATACCGACAGGACGCGTTGCGCGCAATCAAGTCGGATTTTGACAACAGGGCCTGGGCGCGCGTGTAGTTGCCCATTGCAAAATGGACCTGCGCCAGCCAGAATGCATCCTCGTCGGCGCCCGTGAGCGCCAGCAGCTTGTCGCCCACAAATATAGCAGAATCATACTGGGCTTTGTTGAGCGCGTCCTGGCGCCATTCGCGCAGGAAAGGCTCCATTGCGAGCTTGATTCGTGAGAGGGATTTGTTCGTAGGAGGGGGGGATTGTCGAAGAAAGTCGTTTCCAGTTGCCGGGGGTCAAGCAGCTTGGGGCGAGGTGGTGGTGATGACTTGTTGACTTGGTGAATTATGTAATGTCAACAGGCCTTTTTGCCAGCGATAGTAGTTAGACGCGTCCCCAGTTTCGCGCTTGCCTTTCGTTTTAGCTAGGCTGAGGCCTGCCAACCCCGCTGTTTGCCGTACCTGCCCTGCAAATACAGCCTGTTATTATTACAGGGTCGCGCCTTCCTGAACAAGTAAAATGGCACCACGACATTATATTTGCTGATTCAGCAGTCATCAACAGAGACCACGACATCTTTCGACAAGACTAAAGCATGCCAACAAGACAGCGCTGCTAGATGCACGAATACCAAACTGCGATGCATGAACAATGACCGGGCACTTTTCACTTCTGCCAAGGCAACAGCTTGTATTTGCATCTTCCTTATGTGTGAAGAAGTCCAAACTAACAGATGATATACTAGTAAAGCAATGCATATAATGCGACAAAGAATAAACGCCCTGCGCCGAATAGTCGCCCAGAAAAACAGATGTAAAGAGGCCGAAAGAAGAAGCGGATATGCAAAGTTGCCTCCCTCCTGGTTTTATATCTTCTCCCTCCGCCGCCCCATGAAACTTGTAGCTTTTGTTATGCTTCCATCCCATCCGTCGCCTCTCTATGACGAGCGCGACACGGCGCCGCCCTTGGAGCGGAACACGGCCAGTCGCCGCCGCAGGTCGTTTGCCGTGCGCTGGAAGGCGTTGCGCCGGCGGTCACGTGCCATGCGAGCCAGCATGTCGTCGTTGGGCTCGGCGCTGCCGTAGTAATCGACAAGGTTCTGCAGCCAGTCGCGCTCAGCACTGCTCTGGTAGCGAGGCTGCTTGGGTCCCACGGGCTGGTTAGCCATGCGCTCAAGAGCATCGACGACGGGCGTCTGGGCAAATGAGAGGTTGGCGCCGGCCTTGTTCTTCTTGCCAGGCTTGGTCTCGTCCGCGAAACCACCCCACTCCTCGTAGACCTTGCCGTTGTCTTTCTCGTCGTCTTCGGATTCCTCAAGGTCGTTCAGGGGATCGTTCAGAGGGTTGTGGATGGGAGCGGCGTCATTGATGACACGGACGATGCGGCCATCGGCGTCACGCTCGACACGGACTTCGGAGATGGCGCTGGTCGTCTTGGAGCCAACACGGGCGCCTTTGCTCGTGCCGTTTGTGGACAGGTCGTAGCTGCTGTTGTCAATCTTGAAGGGGTCGGTGTGGCGCGACAGCTCCGAGGCCTTGGGGTTGGCCGAGGTTCTCTCGCTGACGGCATCGGCACCGAGACGCTCGACACCACCCGAGGGCAGCTTGAGACGGTTCATAAGACCGAGGCGGCGGTAGTTTTGCGTGAGGGTCTCCTCCTTGTTCCTGAAGATTTGGTTAGTATAGGAGCACCTCAACGGCTTTCGGCAAAGGAAGAGCAGCTTACCAGTTCTCGGCAATAATGGCATTGCCAGTCGGGTTGAGCGGCCGCTTGCGAGAGTTGGACTGCTTGATGACCGGGCGCGAGGACCGGCCCTTGCGTTTTTGGCGGACTGAGCGACCCATTATGTCTGTGTGTGTTTGGAATCAAATGGTCGAGAGAAACGTAGTAGTAAGCGCAGAGTATCGACGATTTCGGATGTGCTGCAAGAGAACGCTGCACTGTAAAAGTGAAGATTTTCTGCCAGAGATTATCTCGACTGTTATCGAGGAGTCCTAGTTTTTTTTTGTTATCGCCGCTCTTATCTACACGTGTGTGTTATCGATAACATATGTGCCATGGGCTCCACTTTGAAGTTAACTCACCACATCACCACATTTACGTCTCTTTCACTTCTTTCCCCTTCTAATTAGTCTTATTTACCTCTTCGGTAAAAGAAAAGCAACTATGCCATTTATATACTCTAGTCTATACCTTGAATCTCTTAGGATCAAACTTGGACACATCGGCACTTTTTGCCTCTCCATCGAGCAGCATCTCAGCCATCAAGCAACCGGTCGCCGGTCCGTTCTGAATACCCCAACATGTATGGCCCGATGCCACCCATAGGCCAGGCGTGCTCGTCTGTCCGATCAAAGGTCCTCTCTCGTCACCAAATCTCATATGTCGCGGCAGATAGCACGACTGGTTTGTCTTGATCTCCGCCGTCGCTAGGACTGGGCTGAACGTGCTGACGTAAGCAGCAATATCATCGCACTGGGACTGGTCGCACTCGACGAGATCGGCAGTTGCTGGGAGTGGCACACTCGAGTCTGGTTCGCCGCACGCATAGACCTCGCCAAAGGGTCGGGCATAAATCTCAGGGTCTACACGGCCGCGGTGTCGACGCCGCTTCTGGCCAGCCTGCGACCGGTGCTCAGGAACATATGTCGAAGGCAGGCCGACGTCGGTGAACACGGCATAGGCAGACACGTCAGCAGTCCAGACGACACTGTGCGCACGCAAGCCTTCGACCTTGCTCCGAGGCAGAACGACGCCTGTCCAGGGCCCTGCCGATACGACAACATCGGTGACATCCTTCAGCACCTCGGTTGTGTCTGTGTTACGGTCGAGATACTCGACCGTGTGGAGTGTTGGTTTCTCCCCAGAGCCATTGCTAGAGCTGAGGCTGTCGGTTTGTGCTTCGATCTTGGTCACTTGTGCTCCAAGGCGAACCTCGACGCCGCGCTCCTTGGCCAGCTCTGCCATGGAAGTTGTAAAGTAAAACGGGTGGACCTGTGCCGTGTCAAAGGCATCAGGCACACCCATGCGGTCGTAGGACTGTACAACAGCCGGGTCGATCCAGTCTAGGTCGGCTGGCAGCACCGACGAGGATAGCAAGCTCGAGGCATGTTCATCCTGCTTCGGCAGCTTTTCCCATTCCTTTTGGTCATGCTCTGATTCTGTCTCAGCCGCCTTGGGAGCTGTGGCGTTTGCAGTGCTGGGTTCAGTGCTGGGTGCAGTGCTGGGCTCAGAGCTGGGCGCAGAGCTAGATGATGATTGCTGCTGTGCATCACTTGTCTTGCTCCTGGCCGCCGCTGCTGCCTCGACTTCTTTGGTTCTCCGGTCTAGGTCAGCCTGGGTGACTTCAGCCTGGATATGACCGCAGCCAACACTCCGGTAGCCCCAGCGCTTGGCACCGCCATGCTCCAGTGCAAGTTCCTTGTGCAGACGGTACGACAAAGGGACGAGCTCCTGGGGATATGCCCACAAGCCCAGCAGGCCGCCCGCCTTTCCGGATGCACCTGCGGCAACAGTGGCAGCCTCGAGGACTGTGATTCGATGTTGGGTACGATCGTATTTTGGGTGACGGCTCAGAAAGTAGGCCGTAGTAGAACCGATAACGCCGCCGCCTTACGATATTAGCTTAAGCACCACTAGTTTTCGTCAGAGGGGAGCTGCAGGCACTCACCCACGATAACGATATGCTTCGTCTGGCCCACTGGAGCATGCGCCATGGTCTGCCGAATGTTGGGAGATGCAGCTATTCCGGGTGCTCGCAGATAGTGGACTGTAGCACAGACGTGGCTGGGTAGCTGGATGTAAGGCTCAGGCGAAGATCGGCTCAACAAAGAGCCTTGGAGTCGAGTTGGTTCGCTATTCAATGCGAGGCAATTGTACCAACGATAGGTGATGTACTATGTCATCAGTAGCTTGGTGTGGTGGGGGAGTTTGTAGAATCACCAGTCATTCTTATGTAAGACACTACGAAAAAGGTAATGAAAGTGGGTCCACTGCAAACAGTAGGCAGCCTGACAAGATCTAGTCTGCCAGTCACCCAGCTCAAGCAACTCTATTTGTCTCGGCGAGATAGATATTAAGAGCTGACCAGGATATCGGATATATTGCAGTGCACGGCATTCTTGCTCCATAAACCTCGAATCTGCAGAAGATCCTCGAAGAGCTCAGCTCACAGTCTGAGCGCCTCGGAACAAGAGAGACGGTATATGAGCGTATGCAAGAGCAACATTAGCAACAAGCAGTACTACGGAGTACAGAGGAGCATGCGAGGCTGCTATGCAAAAGCGGGAGACGGGACACCCTGGTCGCTGTCTTACACAAACATTAATTCTCCTTCCAAAGCTCAATGGCTCCTTCCCGAGCTCGTAGTTTCCACTCAGCTACAGGGCGTCAAGGGTCCAACGTCAATAGTATGCAGGCAAGTGAACGAGGCGCTACGCAAGCGGGCAGGATATGGAATCAAGGTGTGAAATAAGGTGAAGCGTGGGCGATCATTTCGCACGCACTACGAAGAAGCAACTAATTTGAAATAGTATGGAAGCACGTCGTACATGAACCTGCATAGTGGAATATAGATATCGAGCATGGTTTTTTAGTGGGGCCGAAGCACGAATCCCGTTTCTCGAAGACGGAGGAAGGAGCGACGGACAGAAACGCTGTCAGCGGCAAGTGCCGTCGACTTGAACACCAGCGATGCCAGAATCATGATGGCCCTTCTGATGTGTTTTGGAACCTGTAAGACACTGCATTTGCAAGCAATATATGAGATTTACACACGTATCACCTGCCCGTAGGAGAAGCTATACGGCGTCCGGAGCAACTCTGGGATCCGTCTCGATAAAGCATATGATATCTACAGCGAGCTCGCCGTCCCAGGTAGCATAAAAGTGGGGAGGAGGGGAAGAAGCGGCTCTCGATCGGGTGTGTACCAGGAGCGATTCCAAATATTCCATGGCAGGTGGGGCACCGGGCCAACTGGTGCTTCCTTCCTGACCTGTATGCTTAGTTCCTCCATACGACGTAGTTCTAGGGACAACGGGAAGGAAGGAGGGAATCACGTCACATCACTATCAGTGGGCTTGATCGAGCTCGAGTTGCACAGTCGCTCGACGCTCGCCCTTGGCAGCACTGTACGATGTGCGATGCTTGTGCACATCCCCAGAACCAACGCACCAGTATTTGTCATTCACACGAGGCTTCCCAGGCACTATGATGTATGCGAAGAACGAAGCCCTACGAAGTTCAGCCTCGGAGGTTCTGTTGTTCTGTTGTCTGTTCTCGTCCTCTAAACCCGAGATGCGGCTGCCAGGAAGGAGCGGCCAAGAAGCCCCGGCCTAGCTGCAATGATTACAGATTGTGTGTTTCCTAAAACAGAATACGGAAGGACTGGCGATATAAATACGGGGTTAACGGACAGGCTCAAACGCTGCTCCAAACCGGCAGGGGCGATGAAACGGTCATAGTACGACATGCGAGGCAAGAGCGACCAGGCAATACTGAAGAGTCTGAGAGTGTCAGAGTGCATGACAACACAAACATCAATAGCCAAGGCGACGGCGGCAAAGAACAAAGCGACAAAGTAACAAAGTATCTCAACAAAGAAACCGGTCGTTAAACGAGCACGACGAGCCCGGCCACAGTGTGGAATGATATGGGTAAGAATACGAGTAGCACCGTTTCCAGACGTCGGCGACTAAGGACAAAACTGGATATGTGCGCCGTGGTCTGGGCTGACTAGTAACATCGTGTGTGCTCCGTTCAAGAGAGGTACACTGAGCAGTAGAATAACTACGGAGTACGGAGGGATAAGAGGATCGAGGGGAGTCGGGGACGGGGAAGGATGAACGAAGAGAAAATGAGTGGCGAAGAATCGGGCAAAGATAACTGAAAGAACAGGCAGAGGGAAGGGGAAAAGGGAAAAAGGAATGAAACAGGAAAGCCAGACGGGAAAGAGACTGAGAGGCACACAGGCACACAGGCTAGACAGGTTAGTAAAACTGCACACCGGTAGACGAATTGCGCAAGATGGAAAAAGAAGAGGAAGAAGAGGATGGAAAACGGTAGAGCTCAGCATAGTGGAAACGGCACTTGCCAGTATTAGTAAGGGCGATCCCGAGTATGGGGATACTTTGTGGTTAGCATGGCTCCATGGCCCTATTCGGTACGTACGACGTTTGCGCACCTGCTCCGTAAGGTACCTCGATACCTATGACGGGCCGCTCCTGCCCATGCCCTCGAACAACGTAAAAGGCGACTGACGTCCTCTTCCTGTCGTCTCGATTGTCTCCTCCATTCCACACACACCACTTCCTCACCACTCTATCCCCCATACTCTTTCGCACTCCACACACCAACAAATACAATGTCTTCTTTCTACGATTTCAAGCCCGTCGACAGTATGTTCCCCTCATCTGTCCTTTCCCCCTCGCCCTCGCTATTTTCTACCTGACTGCTAACCGAAACAGAGACCGGCAAGGAGATTGACTTTGCCAAGTTCAAGGGCAAGGTTGTTCTCATCGTCAACACCGCCTCCAAGTGCGGCTTCACCCCCCAGTACGGCGGCCTCGAGACCCTGTACAAGGACCTGCGCGCCAAGTACGGCGAGGATGTCGAGTTCCTCGGCTTCCCCTGCAACCAGTTCGGCTCCCAGGAGCCCGGCACCAACGACACCATCCAGGAGTTCTGCCAGCTCAACTACGGCGTGTCGTTCCCCATCATGGGCAAGATCGACGTCAACGGCGACGACGCCTCGCCCCTGTACGCCTGGCTCAAGGAGCAGAAGTCGGGCCTGCTGGGCCTGAAGCGCATCAAGTGGAACTTTGAGAAGTTCCTGATCGGCCGCGACGGCAACGTCGTTGAGCGCTGGGGCAGCATCACCAAGCCCGAGGCGCTGGAGAAGCCCATTGTTGACGCCCTTGCCGTCAAGGCATAAGCATTAATATGGCGAACGACTACGGAGGGGGAGCGCTGTGAGCTATGAGCTGTAAGCTGTGAGCTATGAGCTGATTCATGATGATGGAGTGTTCGACTAGATGAAGGAATGATACCACGTTCTACTCCTATTATTATAAGTTTCTGCAATTGAATTCTATGATTCTATCCTTGCTGCTCTGCGTTATTCTGAATTTGCATGCATGACGTCTTGACAAATCCAACCACCTCGGCTCCTCTATGCCGATGTATCACGGCATTTCAATACGGCATACAACTCTTTAGGGCTTCGCTTGTGTATGGCCTGTACAACCGGGCCCAGCCCATTGACAGCTACGTGTCCTAGTTAATCTGAGGAGAAATTGCTGTACGATCAACGTGCTGGCAGCAGGTCAGAAAATAAATAAAAAGCTGACTCTGCGGCTGATGCGCGATTCGTCGGCCTCGGCGTGCATCTGTGTAAGCCAAGCAGATCTCGTCTCTTCATTGGACAGGCATGGTTGGCGCATCCTTTGCATAGCGTCAAGTCTTGCAGCTGAATGTGCACTTGGCCCTCTGGCTTTATATGAGCAAGAAAGATAACATCAAGCCTATTAGATGCGCTATTTACCCCACGGCATCACGACGTGGTAGATCATGGAATAATACTAATATATCTACAATATACTGAACGGCACACTCTCACAACCCCGACACGGGGCGGGTCACTATCACAGGCATACAGGTAATACCAAAACAATATTACCACGCATGACAACACCAGAAAGTCTACAATCCCTATACACACGGAGAATCATCATGAGGTCGATTCCATGGCCACCTCCGATCGCCTATACCGAGTTTGATTGGCCTCCGGATATCGGCCGACGTGTTTTATCTACGTAACGGTACACACCAGCATACACATAGTCTCGTGTATCTCTATGCATACGCTCGTGCATCGCACGAGTTTGTCAAGGACCCAAGCAGAAACACTCGCCAAGTATATCTCTGGGCCATACACATTGATGATATGTGGTTCATATGGTGATTATCATCCATATACGTCTGCGTATACGCACCATTAGGCGTGCCGGGGAGCGAAAGGCTGATCGATGACGACTCCATTAGTAAGGCATCAGACCTGCGGGTGATGGCGAGCAGCCGCGTACGCATATGGCTATCATGCAGTCGCTTGTAGGACCCTCGCAGCCTTCCTCTGTGGCAAAAGCACCACAGAAGAAAGGGAGGCCATATCAGGATATAGTGGTCTGACATGTGTCTTCCAATAAAAACAAAAGAGGAAGATAAAGGGTTGACGGATTCTTTAGGCAGCTTGCTGTTTTCATCAGTCATCCAAAGAACAATCCAGAGGCGACACAATGCTGCAAGGTAACATAACTACCGAACCATTGGCATATCATGGTCAGAATGAATATACGAATATACGTGAAATGGCTTGTGCCCCTTGCTGGGTGAGAGCGTCGGATATCGAGGTAGCGCCCACCTCAGGTATGCTTGTGATGGTTGCTAAATGGGAGCTGTTAGTAGCCTATACTTTTTTGGGGTGAGATGTTGCCTTTACACCTTTCTCGGCCAAGCTGCTATCTTTGGTTTCGCCCAGGTTAGACTTAAGTATCTTAAAGGGCATCAAAACGGTTGTTCGCATGATCTGATGCCCCTCGAGAAAAAGCCTTGATTATGTTTCACACCAGAATCGTATAACAGCATACTTGAAGAGTGTTTTTGGAACAAGTGGTAAATTCATTTTGTTTTCCTCCTATTTCGAATGGCGACCAGAGAAGCTATGCTGTTTCATATCCACCGCAAAATGCCCGACAAACAGAAGAAACGAGAAACAAGAAACAACAGGAAAGGAATAAGAAATAAGAAACAATATATAGTAAGCGTTCAAATAGATTCAGAAGAATAAGTAATAGATAGAAGAAGACATCCAGCTACAGAGTAGTAAAGAAAAGAAGATAAGACATCCCACCCAAAAACCAGGCAATGTGTTGCCATGCTAAACCTTTCGAATCAAAAAAATAGAAGAAACAAGACACCCCAGTTATACATGAATACAAGAACACAGCAAACACCTCCTGACCTCCCAATCCTAAACGTAAAAATAACTGTTCCCAAAAGATACAAAACAAGAAAAAAGAACCAAACCATATAAGTATACATTATGCGTGACGACATCAATCTCGCTCACAACGAGAGGAAATATGTGAAATAGGTATTGTAGATGAAGAGTGGTGAAGAGAGTGGGGTGAGGGTAGGCCGACGTGCAAGTGCCGGGATGTTTAAAACATGATCCATTCAACCTCGACACCGGGACCGCCGATGCACCGCGCCCAGTTAAAGGGGCAGCGGCGCTCATACTCGTCTTCCTCCTGGAAGTCGCCAACCCACAGGCGCTCGAGGACGTCAAGAGCCGCGAGATTGTTCATGTAGCCCGACCGCGCCATAATGTCGCGGCACTTGGACCGGATGATGTTCTGCTGCGGCTCGTTGACACACTCGCTGCCAGCGACAAAGAGAGGCCAGAGCAAGAACTTCTCAGCGGAAGAGCCGGCCTCGAGGCTAGTGGCGTAGTAGACAACCTGGCTGACGAGGTTGCGGAAGTTGTTGTGCGAAGACGGCACGTGGGGGCTAGCCAGGCGCTCGGTGTATAGGAGTGCGGCGTACCGGAAGGCCTCAGAAAGAGAGCCGAGGTCGCGCACTTGGCCGCTAGTCGATGGGGTCGAGCCCTGTAGGGAGGCGACCAGTCTCTGAGGGTCAAACTCCCAGGACTGGAGAGCAATACGCGCCTCCTTCCACTCGCGCCAGAAAGTCGACCGGTGGTCGTCAAGGGCGGAAGCTGAGGGGGCAGAGGTAGGAGACAGCAGCTCCTCCTCAGTGAACCCAACCGCACCTCTGGCCCGAGGGCTCCGGCGGTTCGAGCCGCTCGCAACAGTGGCAGGGACATTGCTAGGGCTGGTGTTGCCGCTGCCTCCCAGGTTCAGGAGGTCTTGTACGGGCCGGTCCTGCGACAAAAGGTTCAGCCGGCCGAGCTTGATGATCGTGCGGAACAGCTCGCGGTCGCAACCGACCAAGTTCTCAGCACCAGGGGGAAGAAGCTGAGTGTCGGGCATAACGCCGTAAAAAGAGGTGTTCAGCTGACCCTCACGGTCGTTAATGCTGGCAGAGATGGCGTCAAAGTAAGTGAAAATAGCCTCCATCCAGGCGCAGTCGCGGCTAGGGGGGTAGGGCGAAGAGCGGCGCAGTGTAAGGATCTTCTTGACGCCGGCAAAGTGAGTGTGGAAGCGAGCAATGCCGGACTCAGCCATGCGGTAATGGCATAGAAGAAGAATAGTAGCCAGGACAGAGTCGTGGCGGGACTTGACCGGGTCGTTAAGCTGCTCGTTGAGGAGATGGACCGCGAGGTTGCGGTGCTGGTATTCCTCAGACACAGAGTGATCCTCGGGGCTAGCAGAGTCATCGACGGCGTCGGACAGGTCACGACCAGCACGACCCAGGCTCAGCTTCCGCTTCATTCTCAAGTTGCACGATGCCAGAGCGCAGATAGCGTGCTGCAGGCTGCGGCTGCTACGGGCCAGCTGCATGATGTGGACCCGGTATGGGTTGTTGGGGCCGTCGATGAAAACCATGGACGGGCACATTGTGTTTTCGTAGTAGTCCATCAGATACGGCATTTTGGTGACAAGATCGCCAGCCGGCGGGCCCTGATCGTCAACTGTTCCTGGCCAAGACCCAACAACAGATGTCCGGTGTTGTTGAGGTGATGCAGGCTCGCCCTCAGTAAAAGGGCCCCAGAACTGGCGGCTCGAAGGAGCGCTCGTACGGAAGGCGTCCATATCCGAGTGAGTTCCTATGATAAATGTTAGATAAGATGGTACATTCATGAGAGTAAAGGAGTTACAATTCCTCCGATTTTCTTTGCTCCCCTCAAGAGGTTATTTGACCCGTAAGTAGAGAAAAGCATACATGTAAAGGAACTCACCCATCGAGTCACATTCACGCAGAAGCTTGGCGCTCAGGTTGGCGTCCAAGTTATCCGAGTGTGACGATGTCAAGCTCGAGTCCTGCTCCGAAGGAGCATAGACCAGACTGGGGCAGGAAGTGGGCGCCGGTCTCTGTTCCATCAGCATAGCCGCAATGGGGCTCTGAGGAACGGGCGAGTTGTTTCCGCCGAGGTTTTCGTAGATCATGGCGGTTGGGCTCGGGATATAAGGCAGGTCCTCGCGGGACAGCGAGTGGCTGATCGGGGACATGTAGTCGACATCACTCAGCGAGTCGATGGATGCCGAGAGGTGGTGCTGAGCAGCGTGCATGTGTTGCGAGGCGTGCGACGGGTGCTGAGGGTGCGAACCATAGGACAAGTGCTCCGAAGTCAGGCTGCCCGAGTAAGACGAGAGGGGGCCGTGAGAAGCGGAACCCCAGCTCGACTGCGGAATGGTCACCGGCACAGACATGGGAACAGACATGGGACCAGACGATGACAGGGCGTGGCTTGTGGGAATCGAGGCGTACTCGTAGCCGGTATACGAGGCGTGAGAAAGAGCAGGCGAGCGCTCATAGAGGTCGGCGTCGTCGTGGAAGCGTCTCCGGGGCGAGATGGGAGAGTGCTGGATGGAAGAAGAGAGGGCGGCGGCGGCAGCCAAAGCCTCGCGGTCCATCCAGGCACTGAGGGACGCGTTGGCAGACTCGGCGCGAGAGCGAGCAGCCGAGGAGACAGCCATCTTCTTTGAGATGGCAGCGTTGTGAGCGCCGCTGTGGCTAGTCGAGCCAGCGGCGGGAGGGGCCTTTGCAATAGGCAGGGAGAGACCACGAAGCTTGCCGCGGCTGGCGACACCAACGCCCCAGGTGAGCTGGGTCTTGTAGCCGGAGCATTCGTTGCCGACCTCGAGGCACTGGGAGCAGTAGGGTCGTCTGCGGTCGCACTTGACGTTACGTTTTGAGCATGTGAAGCAGTCGTCAGCGGCACCGCCAGCAGGCGTGCGCCGTCTCCGTTTCCGAACAGCAGCAGCAGAAGCAGCAGCAGCGGCGACCTCGATGGCCTTGGGCGGTTTGATGTTATCGGGGACCGTCATGGTGGCGGATGTCGAGCGTGAAGGATGAGGGTAGTGAAGTGAAAGAAGAAGGTGGTTAAGAGAAGAGAGAAGATGAGAATGGAAGTGGATTGCAAAAGGTTAAAAGCAAGCCTCTCAAAGAGGACATAGAATAGAGAGAGGGAGAGAGCGGGTGGGGGGGAGGGGAGGCGAAAGAGAGAAATAAGAAGACGAGAAGCAGTGGATGGGGGTGATATATGAGCGAGATGGAGAGGAGCTATGGGTCCGGGTCCTCTGGGTAGCTGGTAGCTGGAGTAGGGTATCTGGTGTTTGGTGTTTTGTAGGTCTTATTCAAAGCATGATTTTGAAGATTGTATACTTTGAGACTTTGAGATACTTGAAGTTTGATTCTTGGCTTGTGAGATTTGCGAGTTGAAGAATGAGGTCAAGACGCAAGACGTGGGATGTGGGATGAGAGCGAGGATCGAGAAAGGCTGCTGAGACTGGTCTGGTGATTCAGCCTTCAAGATTGTGATCTCGAAGCGTGGGCAGATAGAGGATATTAATGCAGAGACACGGACGGCCCATATCAGGTCGAGAAGGAGCTGCGAGTGAGCGTGGTCACCGGATGAGGTTGTTGTCGGGGTTGCAAAAGGTGACGGCGAGGATGTCGATATTGGCACTCAAGATGGCCGAGATAACGACGAGGACGTTGGTTAATATGCAGAAGGTTGCAGAGAGGTTGTAAAGTAGGCTGTGGATGTTGTTACGAAGAGGTTGCAGGTGAGAGCAGATGAGGAGTGAAAGGGAGGAAGAGAGAAGAGTGAAGATGAAGGGAACAGCTGAGCACGACAAGATGAGGCAATGCGGCGTAGATAAACTACAAATAACAAGACGGAAGAGGAAGGAACGAGGGTGGTAGTTAATAAAGAGAGAAGGGCATGCGAGGAGGGTTGCTCCTACCTCAGACGTTCGCTTTCGCAGTAGTTGCAGTAGCAGTACGAGTAACTACGTATCTTGCACGCAGATACACGCACAGAGAAATACAACGAGGACACCACAAACGACACACCACACACCCCTCCTCTTGATTTGCAGGGTCGAGAGAATACCAGATGATCTCGGGCTGCTGGGTCGTGCTCTGGCTCGCTGCAGAGGCACATCGTCTGGCCGCGATAGGTACTTCAGTACAAGGGTACAAGGGTACATGTGAAGAGCCCACAGCAAAGGTACAAGGGGGTACAAGTAGACCATCGCACGGGGAAGGAGGGGTGGGCTTAAGAGGCAAGAGCGACTAGAGGGACAGGGAGGGGGCGTGTTGACGACAGGGGGTGGGGTGTAGACTAGAGATATGTGCATCCACCAGCGGAGGGGGGGGGCAAGGGAAAAGCGACAAGGAAAGACAGAGGGACAGAGCAGGAGGGAAAGGAAAGAGCTAGGGGACCAAGGTGCCAGAACGAGAAAACGGCCGACTACGTTGTACGGAGTACAGTGGCAGAGAGGCAGAGCGGCAAAGTGGAGAGGCTCGGGTGCTGTAGAAGCAAAAGAAGGAGAAGGCGCAAGGCGCGCGGTTGCCGTGTAAGTAGACGATTTGGGTCCTGTAGAGGAAAGCACGAGAGACCTGGGCAATGGGAGAGAGGGGGATGCCCGTCCGCCCCTTCGTCCACGGCGAAAAGCAGCGGGCTTGGTAGTATGGAGTGAGGCAGGAGCGACGGCTTGCACAAACGCACATATTCACACCGTTCTTGCCGTTTTTCCTCTTGTTCGTGCTTTGCTTCTCCTCTCCGGCTCCTCTGCCATGCCTCTGGTTCTGCCCAAACACCGTCGTAAATACACATGGGCAATTCTCGAATACGATCCAGCGGGGCGGCAGATGTAATAAGGTGGACGCAATACAAAGAAAGCAAACATATTTACACAAAGAACATGCAGCAAAATACCGGGAGCCCCCAAATCGAAAGAGCATCACGAGATGCCGGCTTATGGTGCACGTACGGAGTGCGGAATCTCGTGCTCGTGCTCGAGCAGACGGAGTGTGCATGACAGTGCGAGTGCCTATAGTGCCGTATCATACGGTGGCATGCCGTATCAGTTGATGAATGCAACTTGCACCGTGCTGCGCGATCAGCAGAGGGGGTTATCCATCAAAGACGCTATACACAGCAGTCCGTAGTGTGTAACGGAGCTCGTCGTAGCGACTGCTTTCTCTTCTTTATTCGATGTGTCTAGGAATAAGGCTCTAGGATGAGCAATGTGGTCTCTGCTTATGCAATTCACCGACGACTCTTTGAGAGACAAGACCGTCCGTTTTCAAGTGCTTGACGTGCACGTTGGCGCCGGTGGCCGTAGCTGAGCCCTACGACATTACATTGTATCACAAGGTATCACAAGGAGGGCCACCCAGGAGATCAGCTCAATAGAGCAGTCCTCCGCGCAGTGCATTGCTGCATTGTATCTTAGCATGTAAACCGGTGGTCGGGCGCAGCAGCAGATGGGGGCCACGGAGATGCCGTCATAGTAGGGCAGAGGCTGGTAGGGAGAGGCAAGCGAGGCAACACAGGACAGCACCGACCAGCAGGATCCGTGACCCAAACGTTCCTACCATGGAATGTCTCGCGTCGGCCCTGCATTGAACATCAGCCAGGACAGACCAGTCCGGGCACGCCTTTGACGCATCTGTATGGAGCAGGCAAACGGCCCTATTAAGATATCTTACTACGAGTATGTACAGCCACTATCAACATGCACTGTTCTGCAGTATTACAGGTCCGTCGAGTAGATAAGATAAGCAATGACATGCCGTGAGAGTGAATCAACTGCAGTGAGGCTGCAGCATGATGCTCGTACAACAGACCGTGCGTTTTTGCCTCTCGAATTTAAAATTAAGAACTACGGAGCACTCGTACTAGGACAGTACTAGCACTGCCGGTAAAGCTACCTCGGCCGCATAACAATGGCAAAGGCATCGCCGTGTCTTGTCTCATTGTGCATCGAGTAGCACGGCATTTCTAAGCGGTCAAGATGCAGGTGGTAAGTTGAATAAGGGGTATGGAATAAAGAGAAGTGAAACCGGTAAAGGTTCCAACAAAAGTAAAGTCGATATCAGAATGTAAATATAGTAGATTAAATAACAAAAAACGTGGAATACCGAAGAAGAGGAGAAGGAAATAGAATGGTGAAATAAGAATTAATAAGAGGACGGAGAAAACAAATGGTTGAGACGGAGAAAACATGGGTGTTAAATGAAGAAACAGTACGAATCCCAAACATAACATGACAAACAGAAACAAAGAAAGGAAAAGCTTGCCTGCAAATGTAAGAACAGTACGGGCAAATGAATTAATTACGGAGGATTACTCATAAAAATACCAAAGGGCTTCAGGCCTTGGGTCGCTTGCAGTCGTGACTGACGGTGAACAAAGAACAGCACCACTACAAAGTAGAAGAGTAACTCGAATGGTGCGACAGACCCGAGCTCTGAGCAATTGGATATGTATTTACTCTGGTGAGGTGGATGGGAATGCGAGAAGCCGGTGACAGATCAATGGAAATGGAATAAGTATCAGAGCAAATATGCCAACGGAAGTTGACGAAGATGCGGAAGTAAAAGTACTCCGTGATGAAATAAAAGGTATAAAAACAACTGAATGAAATAAAGGAAGAACAAAAGAAGAACAAGAGAAAGAAAGAAGAAGCAGGGAAAACACCAAAATCAGGACAGTGAATCAAAGCAGCAAGTAAGATATTACCACCGAGGCCCGACGAGAATAGAGCATGACTCAAATTATGCACTGCACAGCCGAACGGAGTATCGAGATGCGGATGGTAATATAGTGAGAACAGACCACATGTGAGCAGAGGCCAGAGGCACAACACACTGCTTACTTATTTTTAGTTTTATTTATTTTGGATATGACGTGATGATATATGTTGGGGCTGTCTTAATTACAATTTACTGTAAGGCAAACTGGATAGCAGGCCAGTAGGTCTGCTCACCGAAGTCTCCCGGAGAAAGTACAAGTATGCATCGGCACACGCGAGCATGTACTGCTGATGGATGGCAGAAAACAAAGTAGGCTGAACTGGAACAACAGACAAGCCCCTTGTGCTTATGGTACTTGATATACCTTATATGATTTATCTTACGAAGGGATGCAGTGATCAGGAGGAAGCCTAAAATAGAGACTATAACGACCAACGAAGACGATATAATAATAATACATTACAAAATGATACTTGATGCAGCCTCGGTGACTCGTTCATACAACAGCAGTCTTGGCTGCGCGGCAGTGCCCGTCCCAAGAAATAAATGAAGAACAGTTCGTCTCGAACCTTCTAACCCGTTACGCGCCGTTAAGCCTCATTCGTCTGAAAGTGCCGCGGTGCGGAATTATCAAACGTCCACCGGCCTAGAAGGCGATGTCGATATCTGCTTGAGGGGCACGAGGGGATGCTTCAGTCAAGGTCTAACTGAAAGTAAACCAATGGTCCGCATGTTGTATCTTTAGGCAAGCCTGGATCTGACATGAAGATCCAAAGGTGTAGTACCCCGTAGTTAGTTTCTCTTTGTGCGTATTATCATTAAAAAAAAAAAGGGGGGGGGGGTTATTATTCGATATAGAGGAATTATCCAAGGTGAAAATATGGTGAAGACCAAACTCAAAGCCCGAGTTGGGTTAATTCGCATTACACATTTACATCGAATGACCTCAACAAACTCATCCACTGCAGACTGGAGACTCGAATCACTTCGGAGGTAGCCGAGCCTACAAGGATGGCTGAGGATCAAGACGGCATACCCCAAAGGGTGATAGCGCGATGTGGCTTTTTCGTTTGTTCTTTTCTTTCTTTCCTCCGTTTCTCAATTCTTAGATCTCGCTTTCACATGCATACATGCCCAGCCTCTAGAAAAGCAGAGAAGAAAAAAAGAAGACGAGACGAACTAAAGTTTGCGAGTAGGCTGACACTAATCAAAAGAGCTCCCGCTGGCGCATTGTGGCGTTTTTCACAGGAGGGTATTCGCTGAGCTAAAGCAGCCGACCCATCAAACCAGGGTGGCACAAGTAAATATGGGTGACGAGGGGGACCACAATGTCAACCGACTGGGTCGAGAGAGAACGAGCACTCTCGAAAGACAGGAGGACGAAAGACGTGAGACAGAAGACGAGAACAGACAGGAGAAAGAAAGACCAGGGGAAGGGGATAGGCGGAAGACGACGGATCCAGCGGACGACGGCCAATCAGTTTGTCCACTGACGCTCACTGACCACCCTGAACTAACACGGGCACTACGCTTGCGCGGTCATAGAAGGTGCCCGACGGAGTCCGACAAACGGCCCTAGTCATAATGGCCGTGATGAGCAGAGTGATGCGCGATGGCTTGGTGAACTAGTGGACTGGTGGGCTGGTACGAGTAGACTGGTGGACTGGCGACTGGCGTGGCGGACGTGATGGAACTGATCAAAGGAGGGGCGTGTACGTTGGAACAGCACTGTATCAGTGCTGCAGGTTCCTTTGGCTTTTGGCCATGGGCCAATCCAGTGATGCGGTGAGCGGTGTCAGAGACAGAGGCGAGCACGGGCGGTCACAACCATTGCATCATGCAGTCCTTTTGACGGACATGACTTGGGTATCTTACTGTCTCTGTTATTGCGTTTACGGAGTACTATTGCTTGCTATGGCATTGCTGTAAGTCTGCTATAAGTCTGCTATTGCTCGTCTTCGGCGACGGGCCATCTTTCGGGGAGAGCTTCGGGGTACCTCTCGCGCGTCGGGGGGTGGACGGGTGGGATCCAAGACCCTCACCCGAGGTAGTCGTCGGATGTTGTCATCGGGGACGGAGAGAGAGCCTTTGAGGTAGAAGCCCCGAGACGTTGTCCAGCATATGTAAATATAGATGACAAAGGCGATGCATGAAAAGGATCTACCAATGTCTATATTTGTGAAATCCATGCGAGTTTGTCTACCGTCTGGACCAGATGTAAATATAGGAACACGAAAATCAAAATCAAAATAAGAATAAATAGGACCTGGCCCGATGCTGGATAGGATAGGCAGGAACCGGGATCAGCGCTGCCAGACCGGGGAGCGAGTAAACGAGGAGTATCAGGCTATACGACTGTGGGCTATGCTTGGGCAGTAGAGCTCGGTAAACCAACCGCCAAACAGGACAGCTCGACAGCTTATCTGCGGACATGCGGGCAAGTACGGCAAACGGCTCCCCGGAGAAGAGGGTGGCAACGGCGATGCAACCAGAAGAGGGCTAGGTACAAGCGCCGCCGTGCAGACAGATAGTAGAAACAAGTATCTCTAGGCCCTGGTGTGGAAAGCGAGCTTCCCATATAATAAGCTTTGGTGGACTGCGGTTGTATTTCCAGTTTGCGAGTGTCTGCTCAACTGGTAGGCATCGACAGGGAGTCGAGCTCGCAAGATACGGATTGCATATCTAAGCATACACAATACGATGCAGTGCCACTGTTGTGGTTGCATTTTTTCCTTTTCAATTATACGATATTATATACAGTACACAATGCACAAAACACAATACACACCCAACGGACACTTGCACACTGGTCGAGATGTATCCTCTTCCAAACGGCTTGTGCACCGAGCCCCGGAGCAACGTCCAGAGTTGTCTGCCGCCCCGAACCGAGTGGAATACGAGCGAGCGCTGTGTTTCTACACATAATAGACGGAGTACATGCCTGTATAATAGTGATGTGATGACGCTAATCTGACGACGGTTGAGCTGTGGCTTGCGCAACGGTGTGTTGTGTTATTATCCCGTATTGTTGATGCTATTGCTATGCTATTGCTGCTATGACATTGTCTGATATTGACGTGTCTATTTTAGTTTGTAGTGCTTGGATGCAATTTGAGTCCGACTGCGAGCCTGATCGCGAGCGCGATACACGTCCACCGCCTTCGATCTGTAGTATCGTATTTGCTTATTATAGTATCTTATTCTCGGGTTTATTCTCTATATCTTAGTCTCTATGCTTATATCGTATAGGCCTTTTTTGTTATTCTCATAATGCATGTCGCTTGTTGACTCCAGTTGATCGATGGTGGTCAAAGAGCTGCTTCTGTGGCGTTGGCTCTAATTTCTAATTAGCCATTCACTTCAATCTTTTTGCCTCTTCCATAGGCTCCCAAGGCTCATGCTCACCATCTCTCATGCCCTGTGCTCTCCCTGCTCCTCTCGGCCGAATCCCCTCTCCCTCGCCGTGGTCTGCTTGTCCACCTCTCCTCTCCTTCACTCTCGTAATCAGCGTTAGCTTTTGTGTCAAGAGCCGGGACTACGACCAAGATGGAAGGCAGAAAGGAAACGGGTCTTCTAGTCGTTATTTATTTATATATAATTAATGGTTTTAATAACAACAACAATAAACAAGCCCATCAATCCCTGTCTGCTCATCGCCCTAGCCAGGCCCTCTCTGTCTATGGCTCTACAGCGTACAGTACGGAGTACGGAGTCGTACTAGCTACGAGTACACACAGACCTGCTCTCCCAGTACGAGTCGCTGCCCTGTGCCCGTATTCTTCATACTGTCTAACTGCAATAGCAATAGACAAAAGCTTCACCGACGCCCGATTAGGACACGCATGATTGGTCTCTACTGTTAAAACACCAGAGCACCAAAATACCAAACCCAGGAGACTGTCAGCTCTTGGTCACCATTTGCATCTACCATTAACCATCTTGAGCTTCAGTCCAGCATTTCATGATCCGGAATCCAGATATCCATTATACTTTGCCTTATCTCAAGTTGGGTATCAAGCACGAAGAAATGTCCGTGATGGACATCCTAATGGAGCCGGTGTGATATTTACACTCGAAGCGCCGTCTATGGGGTATCGAGTACGGAGTATGAGCTCGTTTTACGAGCAAGACTACTCAGTTCTCAGTACTCCGTACATACCCAGTACGAGCAGCGGATGCGAGTGCTCCGTACTGCGAATTCAACAGAAAGCAGGGGTGTGCCACTACGGCAGGCGATGCTGCTCAACGACGGGCTAATGCAACCGTAAAAGAGTCTCTCGAGTGTCTCTCGCCCATAGAAACAGGCTTCTGTTAGTGGTTTGCTAGCTCCAAGGTCTTCTTTATTCCCATTGGCAGACGCGGGGGTCATACCTGTATCTTATGTGTATATATATGTCAACGGAGCACTTGTCCTCGTACACCCCATATTACTTGTGATCGTACCCAGTCTGCCGATTTCTACTAAACCCCCCCCTTCTCCTCCACCTGTAACCCAGCACCTCGACCTCCTTCTTAAAACCTCCTAGCTCGAAACGAGATGAGATGTAAGATAGATAAAATATGTAAAATATGAAAAGCTGTGGTTGGTGAATAGCAATGCGTATTGACGGACATGCTGATCACCACACGGTCGTCTGTTCTTCGATTGCTTCTATTTCGCTTCCACCCTGACCACGCACAACATCAGAGAAGAGGGAGGGCAGATGCGACACGCCCCCTCCTTTACAGTGGCCGTGGCTAGTGGTTGATGTGACTGCAAGCACAATGCGTTGTCTTTGTTGTGTTCTTCCTTCTTTTCCCTTCCTTTCTTCCTTTCTTCTTCTTCTTCGACTTCTCCTGTCTTCTTTGCCTGTAAACGCGAGCTGATACAACACACCGCACAGCACCCCATGCGCACCTGATGATGCATGGACATATGCGTGGTCTGCAGGTCTCACACAGTCGAGACTCCTTTAATTTGACTTGCATATCGAATACACAGTCAGTGCAGGCATGCATCTCAAGTTGTTCACGCAACTGCATGTGATCAGCAGCCCTGTCAGTTTCCGACTTATGTCCTGAATATCTTCCCTACCTTTCTTTCCGTTCTTTCTCGCTTTTCTTCAGTAGCAGCAGAGCTGGCTGTTGCTAGTTAAACTTTGATGACAGCTCACCTTCTCCAAGGAGAATGGTGAATATGCTGATGATATCAGATTTCAGATACTAGCAAGTCCTATCTTGTATGCATGGAGTGTACATTAAATACCTCTTCGCCTCTTGCGTACACCATCCTCTCATTTGGCAATGCTCTCGTGCTGGATGAGGTGATTGCCTTTCGTATTGTCTTATTTTCTTGCCATCTTACCATTCGCTATTCTTCCCATTTTCAGCTTAAATAAGGTTATGGGTAGTCTCAGTTTATTCTCCTATTGTGTTATCCTCGATTTTGATGATCGTCAGATGATCTGTTGCAACAACAACGTTGCTAAACGCAGTGCATATTTGGTACTGCTCCAAAGTAAATAAGGGGGGATAGAGCTTAAAGAATAACGAATAAAGAAATAAAGAAATAGAGTAGTGGAGAGACGGGGAAGAGGGGTGCCAAGAGCCCAGCCTGCCTCGACCTTGTGAAGATAGAACAGGGGACGGCGATCTTGAACCCAAGTCTTGCCGTTTGTATTTTCCCTCTCGCCTCACTGTTTAGCTCTCTCCTCCTCACTGTTGAATCCCTATCCCATGTAAACACATTTGTGAAGCCCCGCTCGATTTCAGTTCGCCCGTCACCGCCTCTCCTCTCATTTCCTCTCACGAACTCTTAGCCAATATGCACCTGTAGACGAGCCGACAAGCATATCCTGTGCCGCAGCATCCCGGCTCTGTAGAATTCTCCAGTACTTCGCTATCTCGGTATCTTCAGTTGCTTCCTCCCTTGCCTCCCCTGTCTTTCCGTCGTAGAGTCAAACTCGGAGATGCTGATACCCCCATACGGAGTACTCTCTTACCCCCCCCCCCCCCCCCTCCTCCTCTTTATTCCCGCCATCGAGTAATATAGCACTTCTCGATACCTCTATTTCGTATCAGTTCTTAGTTTCCGTTTTCTGTTTCTTTATTCCGTACTCCGTATTCCGAGCTCTGCCCGTCTGGCGTACGGAGTACGGTCTACCCCCTCCTAGTCCCTCCTTGTCAGCTGTCGATCATGTCTCGCCAATGCTCTCTCACATCTCTCCTCCTATCAGAACATCTGTGTTGTGTCTTCAGAGTGCTTACACCGTCCTTTTAAGTGATCGGCATGCAGTCTACTGCTACTGCTACTGCACCTGGGCTTCTCATTTGTTCGTGTGCTCCTGTTCTGATTCCATTCTGTTCTTTTCTTGTTCTTTTTTGTTCTTGTCCCGATCTGGTCTCCTAATCTCTTCTTGCCGCTGTTCTTAGCCATATTCTTATGCGTTCTTAAGTTCTACGGTTCTTCCATCCATATCATCCGATCATTCGTCGCTGACTCGGCGCCTTGTCCATCATCATAGGTGGCCTCACCAATAGTATGCCTCCCCATCGCTCGGCTGTCCTTGCGCGTAATTTCAGGAGCAGAGGACCCGGCACCAGCTCGTCTGTTGACGTCTGTTAACGTCTGTTGACGCCATTATGACCCCCGCAGCTCTCACAAGCCAGTGTCGACGCCTCGGCAGCATCGTGGATGGGTTCACGTCGGAGACGTGCTCAGCGCAGTAGTGTGCCTGGGACTACTCCTGTAGATTACATAAAATAAACCACCCTGGGGCTTGACGACTGCCATCGGAGTACGTCGTAGTACGGAGCGCGGAAAACGATCGTCACGTCTAAGAGACGCCGGAATTATCAACACGAACGGGATAACCCTTGAGACTGCGGACAATACTGATAGCACTTGATTCGATATCTTACTCCGTAGATGTATTGTATCCTACTCCGTATGTCTCTTGTCTAGTATCTACGTTTCAACGGACTCCCGTACATTAGCTTGCAGTCGGCGTCTCTGCGCTTTCACCAAAACGAAAGGTGGTTAACCCCTGTAGTAGTATTGAGCATCGCTGATTTGAGGTGCGGAATGGTTGGTGTTGAATCTACGGATTTAGAGTCGTAAATCACTATCGAGTTTCTGAATCATGATCTCCTAATCGTCGTCTTGGTACATAGTCCCTCTTCTCTTCTTCATCTTCATCTTCTTTTTCTTTTGTCTTCATCCTCTCTTCTCTTCTCTTCTTCTTATTCAGCTTTGCTCTGTTTTCCATAACTGAATCTAGACCAATGATCGCCTAGATCTCTCCTGTCTCGCCTCCACCCGCCGCTCTTTTGTCCCCTTTTTGTACATTTTCTCCCGCTCCTCAAAACCGACGGAGCTGGGGCAGAGGGTACAAGTTACAGAAGCGCCACCTCCCTTCCCAGCCGCTAGAATGCGCAAAGAACCTGCATAGAAGCTTTGATTGACTGGTGTGCACTTCTGTCGTCTCGTCTACTCTCGCTCTCGCTTCTCGTCTTCCAGTCCTCTTATTCTACGACTGTGCATATGCAGCTCTAACCTAAGAGAGGCAATCTACACCGCCCTCACTGTTGTCAGACTGAACACTCGTTGTAAATACTAAATCAACTCGATGCTTATACTGATACGGTTGTTATGTGTCGCAACATACAGCATATATCATACCTAGTTGCGATTATTAACTTGAACTAATCCTGATTTGTGCGCCGAGTCTTCAATTTTTTACCGCATTTCTTTCTGCCTTTGCCATCTATATTTTCTCTTGTCCCTCTATTTCTCTCTTCTTTTTGCGCGTATCGTTCCATTGGCTAAGTAAGTATGGGTCTATAAAGTGGACTGGGTGTGTATATAGTAGGTGGGCTAAGCTGCGCTAATATAGTCGATTCTCTTGTAAGTGCGTCCGTGTACCCATCTGTACCTAGAGAATGCTACGACGTATGAATTAATACGAATTTTGAGCACAGTTACGGATTCGTGGTTTGTGGTTGTCATGTTTATTGTTGCTTTGTATGAGGGTTGTATGAGAATTGATGAACCGTTATGCTTTTCATTAATAGCTTTCCATTTAGTTTCTTTCCGAAGTCTTGCCGTTCTGTTTTGTTTTAATTGTTGCTACTCAAGTCATACAGAACTCTCTTCGTTATACACACACGGGATTTCGTCATATCTACCACCCATGCACTCTAGTGCACATCAAACTTCCAGCTTCCTCATTGTCTCTAAAGCCTCGCTCTTCTTCTCTCTTTTCTCGACACGGCACCCCGGCAGTCAAGCATCGGATATATAACAACCAGACAATGAACTTGTTTAAAGACAATAGCGAGGAAGGTGGTGTCGTTGTTCATGTGGGGGTCATCTTTAACGACTGTAGTGCTCTGTATGCTGTATGTGCTGTGCTGTATGGTGTACGGAGTACATGCGCGCGCATACATTCACAAACCTTTACATATCAAGTGCCTATTCTCTACATACTGACTTGCCGTCTTGGACAACATGCATCAGGTCGATCCGTGTCGGGTGGGATACACAGCCTGCCAATCTTTCACGGTAGAGCGGTATATGAGTCTTGCGTATATTAGCGGCCTTCTAGAAGAAGAAGGCGAGAGACGAGCTGGCATAATACGACACCAAGATGGACGATCATGGGCTTGCGAGTCTGCATTGCAGCCGTGTCAATGTAGTCTTAGATAGTGATGGATTGCCAGTGACAGCCCTGCCTGGTGGCCGCGACCTGCCTGATGTGTTGACACTCGTTTCTTTTTGATCTGATTATTCTTTTCTTCCATGACATACTCGTAATCTGTTTACCCCGTGTTATCACCAGACACGACTACCCCGGCAACACGGGAAGCAGCCGTGCTACTTACTCTCCTCCCTAATTTGGATAGTAGCTCTTCATAGCTTAAGTGGTACACCGCCGTGTCGTTGTGCTTGATGGGTTCAAATAAGAGGTATCTTACATTTCGCAATACTGCGTATCTGCATCTACGACGTACAGCCCAGTATTTCTACTTCTCTTCTTTCCCAGTACAGCAAGCTTATCCTGGGTTGCTTGCTACGGCTATCGCTCGTAGCACACTCGCAGTTGTCGATGCTTTTGGGAGAATTTCTTCTTTTATTTCTCTGATTATATATGGTGACCGTTGCTCGCAGTTGGAAGGCCAACACTAAAAACTACTTCGGAAATATTCAGACAACGAGCCTAGCTAACCACATAGGGGTACATTATTCTAAGCCGTACACGCCATTAAAGATTCCCGAGATGGTGGCTCAAGCCCGAAGTAAGCCGCCATGGGAACATTCCGCTTGTACAGATGTACTCTAGTCTGCAGGATAATGCTATTACATAATCAACCGGCCCGTCCATCTTCATAGTGTGATATATTCTGTGTATTTTTGGCTTGGCTTCTCGCACTACATATTGCATAGAGTGTTGGAATGGGAAGTCGCACCAGTCATTGTAGAGATGAAAAGAGATGGGATGAGAAAGAGGACACGCGACCTTGGCGATCTTGGGACCCATTGTGAAATACTACAAACTAAAGGACGCAAGATATCAAATACCGAGAAGGATGAAGGAAGCAAAGCGAAGGCAAAGTGAAGAAAAAAGGCCCCCAACAGCTTAAGCATCACCCGGCAGGTTTTCCGAGACAAAGAGCATCCTTTACTGGCTCGTTGCATTCACCGTCGCTCACGTGGCCTGTAGCTGATGGCCTCAAGCTGTGATTCAGGATGCTCTGCAACGTCGAGTTGATCTCATGCTGGCCAGCCTTCCCTCCTCTGTCCAGCAGTCGCGGTTCTGGTCGGGCCATTTGCTTCCCATCTGTTGTTTTGATTTCTTCTTATCCTACCCACGCAATGTGCTACGCGCAGATGACGTCCTCATTGACGTCGTCCCCGAAATTACATCTACTTTATTCTGCGGGCTCCTTGTTATTCTACTCTGTATATCTCTACATAATCTACATTCGCATCCCTTTGCAACATGCTCGCATTGTTCGATACTTCATTGCAGAACATCGAATTTCCTCTATTAGGGCTTCTTAACCTAACTACACGCCGGCGTATGCTTTTGGCGACCTTCACCCATCACTAGCTGCGGATACCACGGCCCAGACCTCCGTCTGTACTATTGCCAGTCTGTTTTCTTTGTCCAACTCCCGGCTGCAGCTGCGCTAATCAACGAGAGAAGTACTGTCGTCCCTTTTTTGGGTGTCTTTACTTAATATACGCTGTTCTTTGACAACTACTTGCCACAACCGGTCTGTCACTATTCCGTAATTTGTGCTCGCTTTCGGACGGCCTCCTCTGATTCCACTGGACCACTGGTTCTGGGCCTTTTAGGTAGAACTGGCAGCACGGAGAGCGCGGGCGCAACAATGCTCTTTGCTCTTCGCTATACACATCGTATGTCTCGCAGCTAATTATAGGATCTCACGGTGTCGGGAAACCCGATAAGAATATTTTCTGCATATATCACTGCGCAACCAGGAAAGAAGATAAAGATCGACCTTTGGCGCTCATCCCAAAGGAACAAAAACTTGTCTCTTCCCTCTGCTCTCCTTCTCGTCTGCGCCTGTATTCCTCTTGTATTGCTGCACTTCCTATTCCTTTCAGAGGCAGCGTTTGTCTCTCGCACCACACGTCGAGACGAACCATAGAAGCGTGGTGTGGTGCCATGGAACGTTACAACGTTCCCCACCCTTACCTTCGCTCCCTCTGTGTCTTCATGGAGTACAACATACGCTCATGTGAGATACCTTTCCCTAATCTGTGATGAATTTTTTTATTATAGATAATAATATTCAAAAATAGGTTTCGGTTATGTAAATAAAGTTAAAGAACTACTCGCTTTCAACTACAGGCTATATTGGCATTAACATACTGTATTTACCCGTAATGAAGGTTCTCAACAGATCAAACAATGGTATTCGAATATTATCTTATAGTAGCTGTATGGAGGCAGTGTTTCGATATTGTTAGATGGGATGCCAGACGCAACCGTAGAGCTAATAACGAGGACAGAGCACCTCTTCACTAGTATCCACAGCCTGATTACAAGTCAACAAACAACGGGTTTACTGCCTTACATCACAATATAACGAATTTGGCATGGATGCAACACTGTCAAGCCTGGCCAGGGTGCGGCGGCTGTTCAGATTGTCGACAAATCTGACAACGCTGCCATGGCCGAGAAATATGGTCAGGAGGATGCTGAGATACATGAGCTGTCACTGACTGCCCAATGACCTTGCAACGACCTTGCTGTCTGTCTGAAACATCTCGCAGGCTGTATTATGACGAACAGAGCCATTGTCTGAGCCCATTGGCTCTGGGCGTACATTACTAAAAAGCAAAGGACAAACACAGGGAATTGGACAGGAGAAAGAAGCCCTCGGCGGCACAGCCAAAAGAAGCAGACACCGTAGACAGGTATCTGCCATACAATGAGTTCTCCCGACTGTATTGGTAGAACAACTCTTAACTACCCGTTCCCGAACAGGGGCCACGAAAACTAGATTAATGCACTGTCAATAATCAACGAATAAAGCAATAGACCCTCCACGTACCAGTAACCAGGTACAGAGAGGGGAATCTGTGAGAGACCCCCATCCCCGTCCCCGCTCCGGCCCCGGCACCACCTATTGCCCCGCCGTCACTTGTGAATATAGGCCAAGCAAGGATAGTGAGAGAAGTATCGTACATCGCACTCGTAGCGTTTATGAAGAGATGCCTCAAGCGTAGTTCTATCTATCATGTATCCAGAGCTACTCTCTCCAGCAGCTTCAAGCATCTCGGTCATACTGATCATGATATCAGCCGTGCTTTATGTGTCAACTTGCACAGGTTTAGGGAGCATTGACACCAGTGCTGCGCTACACTTTCACATGCAAGAACAGAGCTATGGGGTACAAGAAGAGCAAGGACTCCTCGAAGCCATGATCCCTCCGCCTTCTAGAAAGGAAGAACCTGTGGAGTACTACAACGTGCTCGTACAACGACGAAATCCGATCGTGTAACTTATGTATCTGTAAGTAGGAATGCAGGGTGTGGTGATATCTCAAGCAGCGCAATCTAATCTCAAACTCGAGTAAACAAGGCCAACCAATCCGAGTAGGTGTCTGCTCCAAGATGCCCAGTCGTTATCTGTAGAAGGCCAGGAGGTGGCACTCCGTTGTGGATGTCATGGAGACGATAGTGGCAAGACGGATGTTGTAATAGAAAAAGGTTTACCTCGTTGATCCGAGTGGTTGATGCACTGGCCAAGCAGCGGAATGAGCTGGTAGGGATGAGATGAGACGAGACGGACAGGGACGAACGGGGACGAAGAAGGACGAAAGGAGGCCTTACTCTCGGCTCTTCTATACAGAAAGGCAGATCTAAAACGATGGTTTGAACTCAGACTATCGAAATCCAGAATAGTAATAAACAAAAATAAACAAAAGAACAGCCGGATTACACTCGAGCCCATGCACGACATATTTATGCACAACACGAGACATGGTGAAGGTGTACTCCGTATAATGACAGGTGAAAAGTGAAAGGTAAAGCAGGCGGTGAACAGTCCACAGATATGGTATGATACACAGCGGAGGTAGTGGATGAGTGGGCGAGAATGAACATAAGAAGAGAGAGTAAGAAGACGAAAAACAAAATCTCCTACTGTATGCCGTCGATCACAAATAAGTCTAAATGCTTAACCTTGTTTTCTCTACCCTAGGTGCTAGGTGTGTGATTACTGATTCCAGCTCACGCTTGCTCTTTACATCTCTTTTTGGGGACCGACACTTGTTATCGGTCGGTGGCAGTACGGAGCAGCTGTTCATCGATGCAACCCATAGTCCACTCCGGCAGCAAGAAGGCGGTAACGAGGCGGCAAACCCGTAGAGGCTCAAGCGATGGATCGTGACGATCGGATACACCATTTGCCTTACGGAGTACCCTAACCCTTCCAGCTGTAGTCCGAGTGAAGATCCTGTATACACGACAAGCAATGAAGAACTTGGGGGCGAGGTTGACAACCGACAACTCAACAGGCAACGATAATCGAGCATTTGAAGACGGTCTGATTGCCATGGTGTCTGATGTATCGGGATCGGGCGGATAGGCAGTCACAAAGATGCCCATGGAAAGACGGTGCATGGCATTGAAGCCTTGGCCATTTAGATATCCGCCCAAAGGAAGGATTCGTTCCAGGGATCTGAGGTTGGCATCGGGCCTAAGTGACATCTGAACATCTCGGGATGTTGGATGCTCCGTCTGATGTATCACCATGCCAATGTCTTGTCACCGTCTTGTCAACTACTTGCAGCTACTTGTCATCGACTATTGTCATCAACTGCTGTCATCAAACGTGAAGCATAGATAACGAATCAAGGAAGTAACGAGATCGCCATGACCGTGCCCGACTATCTTGACACCAACCAGGCCGACCTGTGAGAGTCATTAGAAGCCATCCTCGGTAGACGGGTCGACTGACGCAGTAACTCGGCCTCTATAATTCTGTATGGACTAGCCGAGAATATCGTGATGTGCGTGCACAGGTCTATGGGCATTTCAGACGTAGTATGCCTTTGTCCTGCGGTCGAGCCGGTGATGCTTCACGATATAGTAAACACAAACAAGACCCTCATCCTCCTGGTCGAGATTTCTTGCACTCCTGCATCATATGCAGTCCTGCATCTTCAAATCAGTACCTCTACGACGGCAAGCGAAATGAACCCTACGGTGCAACTCTCAGCTCGCTCACGATCCTCACATATGCCCATCCTACATCTCATATGCATATACCCTTCGTCTATCACATGGCATAATGAATTGGCAACAGAAGCGTAGGGTCATGGCCCCAGCCAGCCTTGCCCATTTTATTTATGTATTTATGTATGTACTCCTGTGCCGCTGTATGTTTTGCCAAGTCGCAGTGGTTACGGAGAAGGACTATGGAGTCCGTCGATTATCTACGGAGATGGACGGATCCATCGCTGCATCGCGACCCTCTTTGTTGTTGTCATCAAGACGTTATCATGATGTTATCAAGGCGCTTTGAGTTGCGTTATCTCTGGAGAGATTGTATGATCTTCTTCTGTGCTTCAGTTCTCGCCCGCATCTCATCTTTGCATGTGCTTGCATGTGTGTCTGTTGCCTGCTTGCTTGACTGTTTGATCTTTGCTTCCTGGACTCTGGTGTTACGCTTTCCCAAACACGATACTGGCAACGCCAGCCGCGGGATAGAAGCCTTTCAACAAATCAACAGTTGCCTACACCGCAGTCTTTGTGAGACATCAACGCCACACTGATATATGATCGAAAACCAGCTCATGAAACCCCGAGTGGTTCTCGTAGGCCTAGTCACTGTGCTCCGTGGCTTTGTGCACCGTAGTTTGACAGGAGGACATGACCTTTTTTCCCCATTGGCTCTATACCTTCGCCGTTGATACCATCAAGAATACGTCACTTCGATGACATATACCCAGTACCGAAACGCATAACGTATGTCACGATGACAGCTAGTCCAGTGCCACCCGATGCGATGCTCGACCTGCCTACCGGCTGTCCGGATTGCCGCCGGACTTTAACGGACACATGCCTAATATAGGCAAACGTAAACGTCTGCTCGTGTTATTCTATAGCGGCGGCAATTAAGGGCGTTGAATAAAGTAAATAGGAGATTCGGTCACACTCACTGTTGCATCGTGCCTGGGAAGCAAGAGGGAAAAGCATACACCAGCAAGAAAGCTGAAGCACAAGCAAGCTTTTGTCGTCCTGCAATAGGCATAGCTTTTCAGGTACGCAAGTGGAAGATGTTAGTCTGTATGGACGAGTGGACGGAAATGATGATGGCATGCTATGCCGGAGCAGGAGGCTGCCGGAGGACGTCCAAGAGGTGTGTATCTTATATTCTGCATGATTTCTAACATGTGGCTATCGAACTCTTTCTCGCCCATCTTCTTCCGACCTTGTGCTATCTGAAATAACAGCACGAGCGCATTATCTGCCGACCATCAATGGCATATCTTGCTTCGGCTAGTTTCACGGTTCGATTTTTGAAGATACGGCCAACGGCCGTGATGCCGACTTTACGTCCTCTTGCGTGATGTCCCACTCCTACTGCCGCGGCGGTAGTCAAGATTAACAGATTAGTATATATCCCACGTTATTACTGCAACTTCAAACAGCTTCCGTCAAAACCTCCGTTATGCAAGCTAAGGAACAAAAGAACATGAAGCGAGTGCCATAGCACCTCCGATGCGGACGGTGTGATCAGACAAGCCACAAAGCCCGGCCCGCATTCGGACTCCATGTCCGGAACCATGCTCTGTGAGAGTGGACTTAGGAAGAAGATCTTACTGCTTTACATCAACGATACATAACCTGTACCAACCTTCCGGCATCGTTTATGCACCTCAAAGGGAGATGTGTCAAAATCAGCAACACCTGATATATGATGACCCGAAGAAGCACAACATTGAAAGGGAAAATAAACACAGAGACGACATGATGAGTGCTTGATTTATTGTTTAAGCAAGGCTAGATACGAGGTAAGCTCGTCACCTACACATTATTCTTTACAGCGACTTTTCAACGGCCATGACCTCAGCTATGCCCTCCTTGATGGCATTAATGCGTGCCTCGGCGGTGCGCGGCAGCGGCCGCCGCGGGTAGCCACCATAGCCGAAGTAGGCTTGGATGGCCTGCTTTGTGCCTGCCACCGCCGCCTTGGTCAGGAACCAGTCGCCGCGCGACAGCACTTTTTGCAGTGCAGCCGCCTCTTCTGTCTTGCCCTCCGCGTACAGGTTCCACACCCGCGCGCACACCTTGGGCATCACATTGGCGCCTCCGGCGATAATGCCGCTGCCGCCGCTCACCAGCGTCTGCACAGTGAAGTCGCACATGCCGCCAAAGGCCATGTACTCGCCAGACGACTGCGACAAAGGCGTCTTGGCATTGGTAGCCAGCGCCACTCGCGTCAGCTTGCCCGTGTTGCCGCACGTAAACTTGGTGCCCACAATGTTGGGGTGCTCGGCAAGGCGGATCAGCGTGTCCGAGTCCATGTCGATGCCGGCCACGGCGCCAGGGTAGTTGTACAGGACAACCGGTAGCGGGCTCTTGTCGGCGACGTCCACAAAGTACTGGTAGACGGCGGCCTCGTCCATTTGTGCGCGGAAGTACGAAGGCGGCAGCAGCAGAACGTAGTCAGCACCGACGGTCTTGTCAGCGGCGAGGTTAATCAGCTCGAGTGTGCCGCGCACACTGCCCTCGGTGGCACCCAGGATGATAGGGGTATCGACGAAGCCGGCCTCGTCGAGGGCCTCGCGGGTGGCCCGTGTGACGGCGAGCTTCTCTTCACGTGTGCAGTGGGCAGCCTCGCCGTTGGAGCCCATGGTGACAAGGCCAACAAGGCCATCACGGATCAAGCGCTGTGCGTGCTTCTTGATGGTGGGAATGTCGAGGTCCTCGGTCTCGGCGTCGAAAAATGTCATGGTCGGTGCGTAGATGCCGCACGGCAGAGGCCGTCTTGTACCGGTAGTAGCCGCCATTGTGCAGATGTGATTATGTATTAGGCTCTCAAAACAAAGAGGGATACAAGTTGATGCAGCTTTTATGATAAGGAAACAAAGCAAGCAAAAGGTCAAAAGAGCAGCCAACCTTGCTTATAAGCTTCGTCGTGTTCTCCAACATTTTACCTTTGTACAAGTGCGGGCTTGCCTGATTTCCGTTTCCCTACTATTACGGCACTACCTCATACTGTTTTCTTACGTAGCTCGCCAGATATTAGTCCGAGGAGGTGGGCAGATGTTGGGGTAGACGATGTTATGTGGAGTACTTGTTTCTCCTGTATTTTATTCATTTATTTCCAAAGAAGGCAGTCTGGCTGGTATCAGTGCAACTTACAAGAACTAATACTGCTGTTCCTTTTCTTTCCCCCGGTGCCATACATCCATACCCCCCACTCGTGTTGTAATGTATTGTTATATTAATTGTACGAATACAACAGACAGCACATATCCCGGATGGTAAGATGTAGGATTTTGGCACACACGGAATTGTTGCCGGCTTACTAAAATATATAATAAATGACTAGAGAGAGCCTGCGGCGTAGGTGACAATATTCGGAGTAAGCACCCATGGAGTACCGCATCTTGGCCGACAGCCAAGCATTGATTTTGCCCGGTCCCGGGTGTTATAGACGGGACACAGGGGGAGAGGCATTGCAGACTACAAATATATAACAAAGCGGTGACAATGTATTATTTTCGCCAGTTTGACTGGGTAATAAGGCCGTGGGGTTGAGACCTTATGTAGCCAATTTATATAATGCCAGCAGTCGAGAGGACAGCATAATTAAGTATATATTGCTGTATATGTATCCTCTCATATTTCCTTATTCTTTTATTTTCAGAAAAAAACAAGACAAAAAAAGCAATGAAGATATCAAAAATAAGTACAAAAAATAGAGCAAACTCCCGAGTACATTTTAAACATTTAGAACGAGTACATGATTGCCTGTCTCGGAATTTCTAACTATGTGCTGTGCAGTGATGCTATCACATTGAGGCAAAAGCCGTTACTCCCATGACCAAGCCGCATGAAAGATCAGGAGACGTCCTGATCTGCACGAGTCTTGTTCGGGAATTAAATACCACTTATAACGAAGGTGGCATAACACAAATCATAACAACGCGGCCGAGAATAGATCTCATTAATTGTAGCTAGGAAACTTCGGCCTATCCGGATACAATGTGCACAGCAGCTTGATCTCGCTCCGTGATCACAGCTGTTTGTGCCTGAGATTATTGCACATCCATGGACAATGTAGAGCAGCAGGCATGCCATACAACTCGCTCCGTTGTCGCTGTACACCTCATGACCGCGCCGGACTGGCGACGACCTTTAATACACCTGTCTTACACGCCGTCGTGGGGTTAGTGCTCTTCCCCGTACTAGACATTGACGGAAAAACAAAGCAGGCGTTTTTTCCTCCAATCACTGTGAGCCCGATCTACGTACTTGCGTCTCCGTTGCGCTGGCAATTGGAACCATAAAGTAGGCAGCCGTGTCAGGTTAAATGCGAATGCGCAGAGTTGTATATCTAACAGGTGAGCAACCCAGAAGAAATAAAGACTGAAGGACGATATCGAGGGATGTCCATTTATACTATATGCTTACTAACTCGCTCTTTCCGTTTGGGGCATCAAAACGAAAGGGGGAAGAGCGACTCGGACAGTAGCCGGTTCGTGTTACACATACACGTTTCTCCCACGCACAATGCGGGGTTGCCCGTCGACCACCGGCCGTAAAGGGCAAGTACCACAAGGCGGACAACGGCATCTTCAAAACAGAATATAGAGAAAAGGAACTGTCGAGATCCAGGCGCCTATATGGAATACATGCACCTCAAAAGGTACTGCACATAACTCGGCAATGGACGGGCAAGCTGACGGGTGGACTTGTTTCGACCGAACCCCTCTATGGCCGATAGCTTTGTAGCTCAGGATCAAGCAGTTCTCCACCCCAGCGAGCTCCCTTCTTGCCCGTACTTGGTCTGTCCTCGCGTCTATGGCCTTTTGTGCTCCCATTTTGTGTATTTTTTCCGTCGGCCGTCTCTGCGGGAGTGTACGAGGATGTATGGGCTGCGCAAGTGCTCCGGATTCTCCAGGTTTATCCAGATTTCCTCCAGTTTATCCCATTGGCAAGATGGAAACAAGGAAACATGCCAGGAAGGATGTATAAATGCAAACGCATCTTTTTTCTATTTTCCCAGAGATTCCAGACGATAGGGTGCAATCATATGACAGACAAGTCGTAACTGTTGTGCAATCTGTGGCTTTTGACACGACAAGACTGCTATTACACGGCGCCTCAAAGCTAGAGCTTGTCCTCAGCACACTTGCCCGCAAGCTACAGTCCCTCCCCTTTCCCACCTAGCTCTTCTTTGGACATCTCCCAATCGAAAGGATCATACAAGCATTCGAAAGGAAGCAAACCCCAAGATGGCTACTCTCAATGTCTTGATGGTCGGTACCGGCGAGTACACGACGGGATTCGTCGGTGGCGGCGCTTCGGGCTCTGACAAGAAGGTCGGCGTCGTCGGCCTCAGTCTGTTCGACCTGCGCCGCCGCGGCAAGGTTGGCTCTCTCTCCATGGTCGGCACCTCGGGCGGCAAGTTCCCTGCCATTCGCGAGCACCTGAACAAGAACATCACACAGGCCTACAACGGCCTCGACACGACCTTTACCGCGTACCCGGCCGAGGACGTGAAGCGCGACCCCGATGCGTACAAGGCTGCCATCGACCAGCTGAAGCCCGGCGATGCCATCACCATCTTCACACCCGATCCCACACACTTCCCCATTGCCATGTACGCCATCGAGCGCGGCATCCACGTCATGATCACCAAGCCTGCCGTCATGACGCTCGAGCACCACATTAAGCTCATCGAGGCGGCGCGCGCGCGCGGCGTCTATGTCTACATTGAGCACCACAAGCGCTACGACCCCGCGTACGCCGATGCGCGCCACCGCGCCAACAAGAACCTGGGCGACTTCAACTACTTCTACTCCTACATGTCGCAGCCCAAGTCCCAGCTGGAGACCTTCAAGGCCTGGGCCGGTGTCGAGTCGGACATTTCGTACTACCTCAACAGCCACCACATTGACATCTGCGACTCGATGGTCTCGCCGCTTGGCTACGTGCCCGTCGGCGTCTCGGCGTCGGCATCCACCGGTGTTGCTACTGCCATTGGCTGTGCGCCGCAGACCGAGGACACCATCACGCTGCTGGTGCGCTGGCAACACAAGACCGAGCCCACGAAACGGGGTACTGCCGTGTACACTGCGTCATGGACAGCACCCCAAAGGGCGGGCGTGCACTCGAACCAGTACTTCCACTACCTGGCACAGAACGGCGAAGTCCGCATTGATCAGGCCAAGCGCGGCTACGATGTGGCTGACGACAGCGCGGGCCAGCTGATGTGGTACAACCCCTTCTATATGAAGTACGCCCCAGACGAGGACGGGAACTTTGCCGGCCAGTCCGGATACGGCTACGTGTCAATGGAGAAGTTTGTAGACGGTTGCCGCTCGGTCAATGCGGGCGAGCTGAAGCCGGAGGATCTAGACGCCAAAGCCCTGCCAACACTGGCAAATACAATTGCAACAACGGCTATTCTCGAAGCTGGCCGGCGGAGTCTCGACGAGCGCCGCGAAGTTGGCATCTCGACTGAGGGTGGTGCGTGGAAGCTGGTGTAAGCCACGAACTGTGTATATATATGTATGCTGCAAAGTAAGTATTATCTGGACAGTGCCGTGAATTTCACTATTTAATAAGAGGCTGAAAGATCAAAGTCGTCGCTGAGAAAGTGATACGTATAATTACGCAAGCTTCATGGACGACGTCATAAAGAGACCCGTTGTTTTAAGCTTGCGATTCATTCAGCAGTTGCCTCTAATGACAAACGAGCAAGGGGTGCATATCAAGGAAACTAAAATCATAGCTTTGTATGGATGCCTAAAAAACAGAACGCGCTCTTCCAGATGCCTCTAGATCCCGTGGACAAAAAAATAAGACGACAAATATGGACATGAAAAATTGTACAAACGTAAAAACGCCTCATCCCGAGACTTACAAAATCAAATAAATAAACATGAAATCCCAGTAGATGCTCCGCGCATAACGATAAAGCGGAAGTAAGAAACAAGGAGGCCATCAGTCTGTTTGCTTAAGCTGAATGGAATTAAGCTGGGCAGACACCTCTTCTTGTCTTTCTCCCGCTCCTCCGCTCTTCCGCTCTGATGGATGGGCTGCAAAAAAACGGCAAGAACAAAAAGTATAGAACAAAACCAAAATTAACAGTCATGAAGCGCGTGTCGCTCAGTGGCGCTCGTAGTTGGCATCGGGAAACCGTACTGGCCGGTCGTCGTCGTAGGCGTCATGCACGGTCGGCGGGGCGTAGCCAGAGTGTGCAGAGGTGCCCAAGGACATATCGCTGGCGGCCGGGCGCAGGCCATGGTGGTCATCGTCAAATGGATTGATTGTGCTGCCACCACCATAGGAAGTGTTGCCAGCGCCCAGATAACTGCTGTCCACGTTGCTGCCAGCGCCCAGGTAACTGCTGTCCACGTTGCTGCTAGCGCCCATATAGCCGTTATCCACGTTGCTGCCGCCAACGACGCTGCTACCACCGGCACCCAGATAGCTGCTGCCGACAGCTGATGCACCCCCGTAGCCGGTATCGCTGCGGTAGTCGTGGTGGTCATTGTTTTCGTAGTCGGGGTCCATGTTGTTGATGCGAGCGTAAGGCTCCTCGTCGTGAGGGGCAGTCGAAAAGGCAGCCATGTCGGGGTCAATGTTTTGGGCCTTGGTGGTGTTCTCGTAGCCGGGCAGGTGGCCGTTGAACTGGTAGTACTTGGCACAGTAGATGCTGAAGAAGGATGTGACACCAAAGAAGAGCGTGACGAAGACGTCTAGAGCGACAATACCCTTGCTCGCACCGCACTTGCCACCACACTTGTTGGCCGAGTTGTACGAGGCCTGGGCGGCAAAGGCCGACAGCCACAGAATACAAAAGAGGACGTCGATGGCAACCATGGCATACGGCTGAGCAAGGCGGCGAGTGCGAGGGAAACGAGGCACACCAACTAGGTAGATCCAGGCGGGGATGGACAGGAAGCACTGGAGGATGTTAGCATTTTTCTTGTCCATGGCGCACCCATCATCTCTAATGTACTGATACGTACCACTGCAAACGCCCAACCGCTAGGGCCGGTGACGGACGAGTCCTTGTCATGCCAAACGACGATTTCCAGACACCACGACACAAAGGAGAGGACGATCTGAAGGATATGGAAGATGAGCTTGTACGTCGGAAGCCTGTCCGGGTTGAGCTGCATGTCTTCGAACATCGTGACAGCAGGGAAGAAATCTGAGGACGTATCGATGCGATGGCCGTGTTCTTTAACTGGATGTTGGACGAGTCGCGGAGAGTGCGGAAGGATATAATAGAGGGTAGAAGCTTGCTTCAAGTGCGCTTCAGATGCGTGCGAGTAACACTTTGTCTGTTGTGACACTTCGAAGTAGATCGGAAGAGCCGGTGCAGTTGATGTAATCGAGCAGTAGGGTAACTGCGAGGCTACCAAAAGAAGAGTGGGAGATCAAAGGCGACGTGAGAACTTGGTGATCGCGCTGCAAACTGGTCGGAGAGGAGGGAAGCTGGAGAGTGTTGGCTTGGTAGGATGACCCGGAGAAAGCGGTAGTGAGAAGGTATCCGATGCGAAAGAAGAATACGAGCACAGGGGAGCTTCGTGTGTGTTTTTGCGAGTCTCCTATTCGATTTTCTTATTTTTCCTCTTTGTTTTTGTTGGAGGGCGCCTGGTCAAACTGTCCACATAGGCGCGCAGGGTGGGACTGTTCCAAAATACAGGGAGGCAGATAGTGGATAGATGGGGAGGAGAGTGGGAGAGTAGGAGAGCTGGAGAGGATGAGAAGATGAGAGGATGATGAAATGATGAGATGGAGAAGCTGGAAAGGAAGCAGAATGAAAGGTGAAGAAAAGATGAATAAAAGGAAGAAGGAGGAAAAGAAACAGGTGACAGAGAGGTCAAGTACGAAGAGAGTGAGGCTGAGCGGGAGCGGAAGAGCAGGAGACCACCGAACAACACACGAGATACAAGAGCAGACGCAAGTAGACGGAGGGATCGGGATTGGAAAATGTATCTACGACGTAAGAAGCGGCGAGGGGCGGAACCCAGCGACGCAACTGTAGCAACAGATGCGTTTGAGGGGAACCGAGGACGTTGAACGCGCGGTTTGGGGTGCGTTGCTTGGATGACAGTGTGGCTTGTTTACTGTATTTTATCTAGGTTTATTTTAATTGCCATCCGCCTGGGGCCAGGGCTGTGCTGTCTAGTTCTGTCTACCATGCATGGCCCCCGTCACCTGGAAGGTGCGAGGTGCGGTACACCTATAAGACACAAACAGGAAGGCGTGCCCAGGCTCAACGGAGTAGAAGTAAGGATACGAGGCACGAATATGGCAGGGGCGACCGATATTATTAGGGGACGTATCTCAATATATTAAAGCGTTCAGCCGCAGGTTGAACAGTGAGATGAAGAAGGAGCGACTGACAACGAGTGAAACGCACAGTAATAAAAGCTGAGAGGAGACCAGGGGCCCAAGTAAATACACAAACATGGAAGGAGCGACTCACTCGCAACCACGAGGAGAGCTTGGGCATACATCAGATCACCAGCAAGAAGTCTGCCGAGAAGCAGCTGACGAGCCTTTCTTGGCCTTTCCAAGACCCAAGTTTTGTTCCAACTCCGCAGGACAACAGAACATCCCGCATTATTCGCTTGCAGGCAGCCTGTGGACAGCTCCGCCACTGCACAGCAACGACACGAGCAGCGCGTTCTGCCAGGAAGTGGGGCTCTGGGTAGGGATAAGTAGAGAAAGAACGGACGAGGAGACGAGGAAGGAACGAACGGCTGGGCACAACGGGCCAATCACAGGCTATGCGCAGAAGCCACGACTGCACGCAATCCAGTAGCAAGGCAGACAGATAGGGCAAAGTCAGACATGGCCAAGTTGAACATGATGGCATCTAAGCTCTTGAGGAGGATGGATGCAGAGGCTTAATTGCCTAGCCGGCGGATGCACAATGGCAAAGAGCGCCACTTGTGACGAAGACGGTGAGCCAGAAATAGAAAGAGCCTCTGATCTGCATTACGCACGGCAACTACGTCGTAAGCCGGTGGCTGCTTGGAGGGAAGGAGCGACTGCACACTGTTAGGCATCGCTATCGCTATTGTCGCCTACAAAGTATCTCTCCTTTTTTCGCAGTCAAGTTTTCGTGGAATATTCTATCTCTGCTTGACAGAAGCCCCAAACTGCTCCGTACGATCTGGTCTGTATTGTTGACAAGAATAAGCATAAGCCATCGGCCTTAGCCTGTCATGTCATGTCCGCTGTCTTGCCACGTTCTCGCCTCTTGCCCGTGCTTGCCTGTTTCGGTGCAGTGGGCGTTGGACCTCGAGCAGCCTCATCAGATAGCCGTACTGTATCTCATATGGCGTGCACTGTAAATGCACTGTGCTGTAATCTCTAGATATAACATAATTCTCGACATCGAAGCTCACGATGTTTGCAAGTGCTACTACACTTCCGCGTTTAGATTTGCAGACCAGACAACAGTATCAACTATTTCGGGTCCTTCCATTGTCAGGCCGTTATCCCGTCGGCGGCGATATGCGCCTGCGTTATCTTTGTAGATGGCTTAGTCAGCAGTCAACGTCGTTGCGGGATTGGCTGTATGGATGGCGTCAATACAAAACTGCGGGGGCCCTGTATTAGTCAGTCATACTCATAGTACGGCTCAATTCAAACTCGCCGACGACAACGGCAGCCGCTCCGACATCCTACAAGTGGCCCCGTCATGATCCTATTCCCTAGATTTTCAGTTTTTAGAAATCTTTATCCCTTACATTCCTTCAATCCTTCATTCCTTCATTCCTTTACCTACGTCCTAGACCCTATTTCCTCTATTCTCAACTCCCGTTATCAGGCCCTACTCCGGCGACATCCGACGCGGTAGCGGCGAGGACAGCTCGTTAATAATTCATTAAAATCCCAAACTCAGTCACAAGGTAGACCGACTCTGTGAAGAAAGGAACCAATGGCAGCCAGTGAGACTGCTGCTGCTTCAGCAGCTGCAGATGAGCGGACACCGCTGCTGGCATCGAACGGCACCGGCAATGGCAAAAGCCCCGTGGCCGGCCTCGCCAGCGAGGGCAGCGACCTCGAGCATGCCTCTTCCTCCGCTCCCAATGGCGAGGACGGGGACCCTCTGCTAGGTAACGACGACAGTGAACAAGCTGTCGTCGTCGAGGAGTCGTCGGCCCGCATTGCTATCATCCTGGGAACTGTCTACGTCGGCGTCTTCGTCGGTGCCGCCGACGCCAGTGTCATTGCCACGTTATCTGCCCCCATCGCCAGCGAGTTTCACTCTCTGAGTCTGATGTCATGGCTCGCTGCCGCGTACCTTGTCGCCAATGCTGCCTGCCAGCCTGTATCGGGCCGTGTCACGGACGTCGTCGGCCGCGGCCCTGGCCTCGTCTTTAGCAACCTGTTCTTTGCCCTCGGAAACTTTATATGTGCCGTCTCTAAAGATGCCACCACCATGCTGATCGGCCGTACTATCGCCGGCATTGGCGGCGGTGGACTCATGGCCATTTCGACGTTCCTGGCCTCGGACCTCGTGCCCCTGCGCCGCCGCGGCGTGATCCAGGGTGTCGGCAACATTGCCTACGGCGCCGGCGCTATGATGGGCGGCGTGCTGGGCGGTGCCACTGAGCACATCTGGCAGGACCGCTTCTACGGCGGCTGGCGGCTTGCATTCTATGTGCAGGTGCCCATATCGATCGTGTCTGCCATTCTGGTTTCCATCCTTGTCCGCGTGCCTCCGCACCAGGCCGCCGACGACATTGTCACTGCTGCCGACGGCTCCACCGTCCGGAAAAATAACTCTGCCCTGGCGCAGCTGGGCCGCATTGACTTCCCGGGTGCCGGCTTCTTGGTGGCTTTCCTCTCTCTGCTTCTTCTGGGCCTCAACGCCGGCGGCAACGTGGTGCCTTGGACGCACCCCCTCGTGCTCGCCTCCCTGCCGCTCTCGCTGGCCTCGTTCGCCGCATTTATCTACTGGGAGTCGTACCACGCACATCACCCCATTATTCCTGTCCGTCTCGTTGTCAGCCGCACTGTCATGGCCGCATGCATCACCAACCTCGTCTCCACCGCCGCCATGCTCATGGCTATCTTCTATGTCCCTCTGTACCTGCAAGTCCGAGGCTACACGGCTGCCGACGCTGGTCTACGTCTGCTGTGCTCGCCGTTCGGCGTGTCTATCACATCCGTTGGCAGCGGCCTCATCATGAAGAGCACGGGCCGCTATGTTAAGCTGGGTATCGCCGCGCTTGTCTGCTTTGTCGGTGGCTATACCCTTGCAACGGTCGGCCTGTCGACCGCCGACTCTGCCCCGTGGTACCCTTTCGTTGCATTCTTTTTCATTGGCGGTGGCTACGGTGCCATGCTGACCATCACACTGTTGGCCTGCATTGCCTCGGTGGCTCAGACCCAGCAAGCCGTCATCACATCGGCGACCTATGCATTCCGGTCGGTGGGCGGTACCCTGGGCCTGACTATTGCTTCTGCCGTGTACCAGAACATTCTACGTGAGCGCCTCTGGGACCGCTTCGGCCACCTCCCTGGTGCCGCCGAGGAGATCGCCCGTATTCGTGACGACCTGGGTGAGCTGCAGCACCTGCCACCTGGCTGGCACGACGGTGTCATCCAGAGCTTTATGGATGCGTTCCGCGGTGTCTGGCTGACTGGCCTGGGTCTGGCCGTCATCGGCCTTGTTTCTGTGGCTCTTATGAAGCAGCACACCCTCCACTCGACCCTGGCCCGGTCACGAGAGTAATGGCTCCTCGACGGCACGATATTGTCATCGCATCTACCGCGGTCTCCTCCGTGTCGGCTATGATAGCTCTCTTGAATCGTATGTACAACGTGTTTTGTTATGTTGTGGCCGGTGTTAAAAGTTTGTATATTAGCGAGCACAAGCAGACAAGAGTCTTTGTCAATTAATATCTTAGCATGGTACAAGTCTCCCTGATTGCGATTGTATAATTTCTTTCATGAACTCGTAGACTGGATGGGTATTCTGCTCTCTTCTTTCATGGCGAACGGTCTATGCATAAGCAAGCTAAACGCTTCAAGATAAAGCGATGGCAAATAAGCTAAACTGTAGAAATGGGATGATGTAGGAAAACTGAGCGTAAAAGTAGTCTCGTGGAAAGTAGAATAGGACGCTATCAGATATATAAACGCTGTGGCAGATAAGGAAAGATTTATGAGAAGACATGTAATAGAGAGTAAAAAAACGAGGTATCGAGTGTTGGACATAAAAAGACAAAAGGCAATAATACAATGAATGCGATGAGAACAAGGCGCAGTTTCTTACTGCTTGCCATCCTCCTTCATTATGGCATCGTTAAAGTCACTCCACATCGACTCGCTGACCTCAAAGGACAATGAGCCGCCAAACGTGTTTTCGTTGTCGTTCTGGTGCAAGTGCTTGTCCAGGCCCTTGTGGGGCGATGAGCTCGACATGACCATGTTTGTATCGAGATACGCGCCGAAATCAATGCCTGCTGAGCTCGAGAACTCTGCTGCCAGCCCATCACTGTCGAGGTTGGCTAGGCTGGCAAGATCAAGCTCGGTCAGCCCGTGCGAGGGTGATCCAGTCGTGAAGTCGTTTGCCTCGGAGAGAAGTTTGTTCAGCGTCGACGTAAACGGCGTATCAAAGTGCATGTTCTCCAGGTTGAGAGGCACAGTGTCAAGCTGCATCGCGCCACTGATTTGCGGCTGCTGGGACTGGGAATGGTTCGACCGTCCTGGCGTTACCGCTGCCAGGCGTCGTTGCTGCTGCCTGGTGGTAGTTCCAACTTGTACGGAGCGTGGTGTCTTGGATGGTGTGCGCTGAATCATCAGGCCACCATCCATCAATGGCGACTTGGGGAATGACGCTCCAGATGCTGACACTCCAGATCGGATCGTCTTAGAGACGCTTCTGGTGATTGGGCGGTGGTTAGGAGTCGGTCTTGTCGGCGTCTTGAAAGGACCTGATGAAAATTCGGGAGAGCCTTGGCCGCCCGATCTAGGTGGCGGTGTAGAGGGTCGAGCGCTCGCTTCGGAAGTCTTGGGCGGAGGTGTTCCAAATAGGTCTACCATGTCGTCTTGCTCATCGTTGTCCTCATTTGCATTTGCACCCTGCTTCGGAGTTCCAAAGCGGCTGGAGTCCTCCTTGTTGGGTTTTGGGGACCCGAGCACACTGCCAATGACATTAACAGCCAGCTCACCGAGCACCTTGAGTACACCATCTTTGCGAGGCGACGGGAACAGAAGCCGGCGCGTGGGGCCGAAGGCATCGTCCACAGCGATTGGGCTTTTCGCAGTACCACTTCCTCTCGAGTGTGTTGAGCCAGCGCCAGCGCGACTTGCCGAGCCGTCGGTAGAGGCAGGTCCCTGGTTAGACCCTGCCTGAAAATCCGCCTGGTTAAGACGGTTGTCTACCGCGCTAGGCTCAGTTGCTGTTTCTGGCTGCTGCTGTGCGGGCTCGGATGGCGACAGTGGCGTCGGCGCTGACTGTGCGGAGGATTCGGGGATAGTGACCGAAGCGGATGGGGCTGCAGGCAGCATCGTTTGTGTGATAGGTGCACTTGGGGCTAGGCCATCCTCTTGGTCGTTGGGGCCGGCCGGATCAGTCGTGAAATAGGCTTCGGATGTAGGCTGGAACGGCTGGTTGTCACCCTTTGCTCTAGGCTTTCTTGACCGGCTCTTTCTGCCCTTGGGCTGGCTTAAACGAGAGGCATCCTTATCCCATCGGTCTGATGGGCGGTGACTCTTGCATTTTCCAAGCCAGATCCCACATGCTGTTTGAATGTTAGAATGCTGTACAATATTAAAAACACATCGCTGCAGAAACGCGCCGACAGCGCAGTCCAGGCACTTACGATTGCAAAGAAGCATTAGAGTCCAGAGCTTGCCATCGTCTGTGCTGCTGAGAGCCTTCTTCACGAGCCGGTATTTCTTGGCTTTGCCGTCTTCATCACGCTCGAGAATATCGAGAGCTGTAACATGCCCAGGCTTCTCTGAAAACTCGTACTCTTCCGGCTCACCATCACGATCTTGTGTCCACATTTTCCGCCATGTTGGAGTTTCAATAGCACCACAATTCTGGCAAAATGTAGGCATCTGCCCACTTTCAATAGCCTTTTGGAGCTTCTCCTTGATGGCAGCCTTGCGCACCCGGTTTTTGTTGGACCGGCTATTGGGGATTTCAATATCACTAGGGGGGCAAGGCGCCTCAGAAAATGCCATCGGGGGCAATGGCAAGCTTGGAAGAGGAAAGGGAGGAAGAGCAGGCGGGTCACTAGCAGGCACAGCCGTGGCTCTTGGTAGGGCTAGATGGGTAGAGCTTCCCCGGATCATCCTGGCCACTTCTGCTGCCGGCTGCTGAGGCAAAACTGGCTGCGATTGGCCAGGTGATTTACTCGACTCATCGGCGACGTTTGCGACATCAATCAGCGAGACTGCATCCTGGTCATTATCCGCTGATGCAGCCAAAAGTCTTGCCAGCTCCTTCATATCGTTTGGTACATCAAATTGCGCTGATGTCTTGTAGCGGGGCTTGCTTACGGCCGGTGGCTGCGTCGCTGTTCTTTCAGTCGAATTACTGGCATCCGATGGCAAAAGAAACGGCAGCTGCCTCGGTTGGCCCAGTTGGCTGGACTGGGCGGGTTGGGCAGGCAGAAGAGGGCAGCTTGGTGCAGAGTTGGAGCGCTCAAGATGAGGAGGGTTTGACTTGGCAACCATACTGCTGGCTCTTTGAGTTTTGCCCCGTGCCTTTGGTGGAGGTGGGGGTGGGTTGTATAGTATAGTTGTTGGGAGAAGCTCAGGTGGTCCTGGTTCCATAGATTTGAACTCAAACTGTTCTGGAGTGCCCGTCTTGTTTGCCCGCTTGGTTGACTTCGCAGGCCGAGTTGCCGTCTGGGTGGAAGTGGCTGCTGCTATATGTACAGGCCCGTTCGAACCTGTTGTCTGCCGAGGCTGGCCGGGCTGAGGATTGGCCTGTTTTTCAGCCTGAGGTTGAGCTTCCGGGGGCGAAGGAGCATGCGGTGGTTGAGAGAGTGATGGCGAAGGAGCGGCGTTGATAGCCTCAGATTGTGGGAGTGGTAAAGCAAAATCCATACTTGGTGTTGGTGCCATAGTATCTAATGGTGTCGGTGGCGGGTGGTCCTTTTCCGTCATGCAATCATCATCATCGAAGAGACCTTCAACACCACCGCTCATAAATCCGGAATCTGGCTGTGTACGGCGCATGGGAGGCAGGGGCGGGCTAGACGGCATCGGACTCGACTGCGGCACATAGCTCGTAGTTCGCGGGACAGGCGGAGATGAGCCAATATCAGCTGGGCTATCTTCTGGGGTATAGTTGTCAGGGGACGGTGCCAAGGAGTCGGTAGGTGAGTGTGCGCCTACAGAGCGCGTGTAAGAAGAGTCGGGGAATGTTGATGAGTCAAAGTCGGCCATCGACTCGCGCCGTGCTTTTTGGGCTATTATTTTCCTTGCGTGTTGCTGGCCAAGCCCGCCACCAGAACCCTGGGGTACGGGTACGGGTGTAGGAGCACGCGGGTATTCTTGCAAATGAGCACCAGCAACAGGGCCATCAGCCACAGTACCCGGTTCAAGCATCACAGGGCGCATAGTACGAAGGGAGCCGTTGGTACTGGCTGCCACGCGTAATGAGTCTGGGGCCGTATCGAGAGACGTCCGCGTAGGGTAGTCAACCTTTGTTGTCTTGACACGCTTCTTCTTGTGGGCGTCTTCGCCATCGTTAGTATCGGCAGTGTCGTTGACATCGGGGGTCTCCGTAGTCTCGTTGTTCTCGTTCGCGTCGTTGGTATCGTTGGCATCGTTGTCAGTCGGCAACTCTTCGGCGGCTGATGTGTTTCCGTCAGTTGCTGGCCGCTTCTTTGGGCGTCCTCGGGGTCGGCCGGTTGCTCTCGAGCGTGGCGGGCGTGTACGTGGCGGGCGAGCAGGGGCTTGTGACGAGTCAACTGGTAATGCAGACAAGGCCAGTTGGCCAGAGTCATCTCCCAAGGACGGCGATGGCTGCGATAAAGGTGTTGGTAGGTTGGGTCTGATGTTTGAGAAGGAGCCTGATCTGGCAGAGGGGCCAATGGATTGGCGTGAGTTTGGCCTGGATGCTGCTTGCGACGCAGGCCTTGAGACTGAGTAGGACATGGGTTGAGCACCCGAATCGAAAGAGGGACCTTGGCCAGCCATACCCAAGGTTTGTGTGGCGGGGGGGAACCCAGACAGCTCTGGACGAGCCGGCATCATATTTGGTGACTGGTACATGGTTGAGATGCTCGCAGACCGGCCGAGGCCTGGATTTGACTGCATAAAGGAGTTCCACTCGGTTGTGTCGGTAGGTGTAGGGGCGTTGCTGCCAGGGGCGTTACTACCGGCGCGGCCGCTATAAGACGCCATCGCGCCATCATTCGGCATCGCATTGTTGTTGTTCATCATGCCATTGTGCATCATGTTGTTTTGGCTCATGTTGTTGCTGCTGCTATTGCTGTTGTTGCCCATGTTTGCAGTACCATGTGTGCCTGTTCCGGCTCTGCCCGCACGGGGGGATTCCGACAGCTTGAGACGAACCTCAAGCGTCTCGCGGGCACCGTTGCCAAAAAGCCCCAGCACATTCTTTGTGACACGGCCTGTGACCATCTTGGGTGCGTCGTCCATCATCTGAGAAGCACCGGGCTGTAATGAAGGATCCATGACCCACGACATCATGCCTTGGCCGACTAATGGAGTATCAGGCTCAGAGAAGTCGGTGGCGTAAATAGCGTAGTCCAGTTCGTTCTGGGCGAGAAGCTCCGGGCTACCCTGGGCAATAGCCTGGATACATAACCGAATGTCGACGATGCCAATCCAGTTGCGTTCGTCCAGGGGAACTGTCTGGATTTGAAGATTCTGTGGTAAGCGAGCCAGGCAGTTGATTTTGCTGTCCTTGTCGAATGTGTAGTGGACTTTGACTATAGACAAGGAAAACAGAGTTCATATTAGCCAAAGGTAGGGGGACAGAAAGGCCAAAAGGCCTCAATATGCGAAACCCAGTGACGCTGTCACCATTAACACAATAGAGAGGAAAACATACGGGTCATGGGCCGGACTTGGACGCCCATCTCGCCAGTTTCGCTTTGGTAGGAGTTGCCCATCGGTGGCTGATTTGTCGGCGCCGGAGACCAGCCGTAGCCGGGCTGGCCACCAGTTGTCATGGGCGACGCCATGGTGTTTGGGAGAAGATATCGGGGGCGGCTTCAGGAGGAGAGGGCCGAGAGAGATGACGAGACCATGAGCACGACGTAGAGCGTACGGTGTCGAGAGGTGAGAAGGGCGGTCGTGTGATAGAGTTGACTATGATGAGCTTGGGATAAGGATGCAGGAGGCGTCGAAGATGAAATTGGCCAGACCGAAGGAGTCGACGAGGATCGCGAGGCTGGAAGAGAGGAAGAAGCGAGGTTGCGTGAGAGAGTGACGGGATAAGAGGGGAATATGAACGCGAATAGAAAGAAAAGGAAAACTAAGAAGAGAGAATCGACACGGCCACGGCCAACTCCAAGCAAGCGTGGTTTGGTCAGTTGCAAAGTGGAATAGAAGAGGCTGGCTGGTTCATGGTGTCGTTTTCGTGTCGTTTCTGTGTGGATGTGGATTGTGTGGTCTGTGGTCTCACAGTGGGTATTGGTGTCGCTTTCTTTCCTTCTCTTTTTTCCCTTTTTCTTTTTCCTTTTTAGTTCGTTGCTGCGCGCGTTGTTCGCGTCAAGCTGCGGGTGCGATGTATGGGTCGCACCTGCTGTATCTGCTCTCCTGTGCCTGGTCCGGGCGCTAACTTGGGCGGGCCATGAAAGGCCCTGTGGGGGCCGGAGTTCAAAAGCAGAAGGAACGACTGGGAAAGGCAGGCGGTCTAGTACGGCCTGGTACGGTCTGAGACGCTGTTTCCGTGGCAAGCAAGAGAACACAGGGGTACTTGGCAGAATAGAGAAGGCACGACCCAGTAGCAGGAGCCAGGGAGGAAAGAGTGACAAAATGTGGATGCTTCAATTAAGAAGTAATGGGTCTGATGCAAGGATTGGCGGTGGAGAGAGAGAGGAATGAAGACGAAGTGAAGGTCAAAGGAGACAAAAGGAGACAAAAGGAAACAAAAGGAAAAAATCAAAGTGAGGAAGGGCAATAAAACTCAAAAGAGAACTGTGCGAGATCTGAGAGGGAGCAAGTATCGAGGGTGGGGAGTGAGGCACGATGACGAGATAACAAAAGGAAGGAGCATTGGAGATGCATTGAATAGGGAAAGGACACAGCAAGGTATCGTGAGGAGGAAATCGACTTTGAACCAGGGGGGCGGCCGCCGTAGTCAACAACAGCCGGTCAGCGAAGCAAAATATGACGAGGCCGAGCAACAGACACACAAATTCCCCTCGGTGGAGCGCAGTCTCTCCCTGCGAAACGATTTGAAGCTGGAGTAATATGTCGTGCACGTAGTGACGCGCCGGGACACGTGAACGCGCTATCTCTTTAACCTCTTTTACACCGTGCTGGGGATAAGTGGGGCGACGTGCAGTAGTACGTGATGGCAAGTAGGCAAGCACGACAAGTTATGGAAAGTAGACCCCGAGCGACTCTTCGACGGCAGGTGCAATCCGCAGCTGGGGCGGCGAATGGGAGATGGGACTTGCCGGCAAAGGACAAATCAGAGGGCGAATCAGAGGGCAACGACGGAAGGGCAGAAGGGGTGACGGCTTGCGCTTTCCCTACCAAACTGGCTCGCCATCTGTGACTCCCAGACCCGACTGAGACCGAGGGACCGGGCGAATATGAAGGGCAGAATCCAGATAAAGTGTGAAACCAAAACGAGGAAATCAAGAGGGGAAAGCACTTTGAAGCAAGAGAGAAACAGAAACAGAAAACTGCGCTCTGGTGCCGGGCCGTGGAGGTATTTATACTGCCGGCATGAGAAGCCAGCAAGGTGGTGCGATGTGAAGCGAAGTGTGAAGCATGTATTGGTCGGTGCCGCCTTCCTCTTGTCTCTCAACGTCTCTCAACGTATCTCACCTTCTGCGGTGTTCAGCTCCTTCCATTCCCGATGCTGTCGCTCGTCGCACTTTCCTTTTTCTGTCCCTTTGTGGATGCATCGCTGTTGCCTCTTCGGGGCTTTTGTATTCTTACATCACGGAGCCACAAATGCCACAAATGGTGAAGATACTTTGAAACATTCCCTCCCCCCTTCAAGCCTCGTGATATGCTCGCTCTTCCTTTTATCCCCGATTTTGCCTCCTTGCAGCACTGCACCTTCGCTCCAGCCGTGTTGTCTCGACACGGCCCTAGCTATGGCATTGTGAGGCTATTTCATTTGCTTCCGCCCGTGGCTTTACCCACCATCATCGCCAGGACCATAGGTGCCCCCGCTTTTCGATCCAGTAACCAGTCGTTCCTTCCCATAGTTCTTTTGTTTCATTCTCGATGCAAGCACATGGACTTTACCCGTGATCCTCTCCAAACTCCGATGCCCCCAAAAGTGCCGTTTGACGATGACGCCACCCCACTTCTCCGTACACCCCCTTCTCTGATTTGCCGCCCTTCGTCGTGCCTTCCGTATATCAATCATCCCACCACGATGCCCCATCATTATGTCGGTTTTAGGAAAGCCTTATTCTCACACACCTCCAGGAGGCAACTACTATCTAGGCAACCACAGCCCCCAGCCAACAACACTACTCTACTAAGCAAAATAGTCACAAGTTCAGTCCTCCCTACTCTAGAGGTACTTTATTGCATTAATCAGCACTCGAATAATTCGCAACCGCCCCAGCATTTGGCCCCACGCCAATCACATAACACGATTCTCTCCTGCTTGACCAAAAATCAGTTCACGTGACCGAGTCTACTTTCTGCCTTCCTTCTACTACTCTTGAAAGCCCTCTACACTGTAGATAGACGAAACCTAACTCACAGCACATCGATAACTATATGCTATACTGTGATGATAATGTAGTAAATTCAATGTGCTCTCCCTATCGTATAAACAAAATAGATACTGGTGTCCGCCATTTCCTTGCCAAGCTAGACTCGGTGCTTCGTATTTTGTATAGTTGTGATTTGCGATATTTTCTCCCCTGTTTTTGTTACGCTTTAATGCTTACTCCGTCTGCTCCTATGGAGCACTTATGCTGACCACTCGACGTTGCCCCGCGAGGTCACAGTCGTCTTGCGCTCAACAATCTCGGCAACGACTTCCTTCACGCCCTGCTTACCCCGGTAGCGACCGACCAGCTGGTTGACCACCTCGCGCGGCGACTTGCCGCCTTCGCTAACAACCTCAAACACGTCCTGCTCAGTAGGCACGCCGAGTCTGACGTTGCTATCCTTTCCGGCACTGTACGGGTACTCGGAGTAGGTACGGTTGTTGAGCAGCGCCAGCAACTCCGGGTCCTTGGCCTCGTCACGGTCGCCGAAGAATGGGTCTGTGATAGCCTGTGATGCGGCGCGGCTGTCGCCAATCTCCTCCAGCGTCGATGGCTTCCAGTTGGGCCGGCCCTTCTCCTTGCGGATAAGCAGCGACGACACGCCCTCGGTGAAGTCGGGGTGCTTCATGAAGCGCGAGGCAATCAGGTGCTCGCGTCTAAAGGCCTGGCCGATGGGCCAGCGGCCACCGATGCGCATCTGCCGCAGGGCGACGTGCACGGCCGTCGGCGAGCGGTGCTCCAGCGTCTTGAGCGTCTTGGCTGCCCATGAGCGTGTCTTGTCGTCCGTGTACGGGGTGTCGGGGCTGGTCGCAGCCTCGGCCTTGAGTGCAGCCACGATGTCGGCAACACTGTCGTGGCCGAAGCAGCGGTCAATGGCGCGGCGCAGGTTGCCACCAATGAGGATAGGCTGGTCGTGGGGCAGGCCGGTCACAAACTCCTCAATGGCGTTGTTGATAATCTCCAGGCGCTTCTCGTAGGGGTCGTAGTCCATAAACTGCAGCTCGGCCAGACGGGCCTCGAGCGCTGGCAAGCTGGACGAGTGTAGGTAGTGCGACGCGAGGCCGGCGTAGAACACATTGGGGCCCGACAGGCGCTCGCTCGTCAGTGCCAGGTAGGTACCCACAGCACCGGGAAGGCGAGGCAAGAAGAAGGATGCGCCGACATCGGGGAAGAAGCCAATGTTTGTCTCGGGCATGGCAAAGACGGTGCGCTCAGTGGCGATGCGGAAGGGAGCGTGGACGCTGAGGCCGACACCGCCGCCCATGGTGAATCCGTCCATGAATGCGACGTAGGGCTTGCTGTATGTGGCAATGAGGTGGTCGAGCTTGTACTCGAGCGCAAAGTAGTCCGACGACCACTGCTGGCCCTCGGGGCCCTTCTTGTTGCTCTCGGCTAGCGCGGTAACATCGCCTCCAGCACAGAAAGCCTTGTCGCCGGCACCCTTGACGACAATGACGTTGGCCATGTCCGACTTCTCCCACTCAAGCAGCCGAGGGGCAATCTTGCGGATCATCGAGGCATTGAGCGAGTTGTACTTGCCGGGGCGGTTAAGCTCGACGGTGCGCAGGCCGTAGATGCTGGAAAACAGGACATCCTCGGCCTCGTCCTCGGGCAGCTCCTTCCAGAGTGCCTTGCTGGTGCTGGTGGTCGTAGACATGGCGCGGGCCATTGGCCGCGGCACGAGGATCTTGGCGCGCAGGGGCATGGACGCGGAGGTAGATGATGAAGAGAGGGTGCGGGTCGAGCGCGAGGCGAGTGAAGAGGGCGCGGAAGAGGAGGGTATCGAGGAGCGCAGGCTGGAGAGGGTAGCTGAAGAGAAAGAAGCGGAGTGGGACGAGCAGGTCGCGGCGACAGCGAGCGGGTGGCGGGCGGCAACAGGGCCAGCGCGGCGCAGGGCGGTCTTAGACAACATGGGATTCGGCAGTCGAGGAGGAGGAGCAGCAGGTGTCCTGTGGGTGTGTAGTCGGCGTCTATCTGGAGTCGATCCTCGTCGTTTGAGATGTTGTCGAAATGTCAAAAGTCGGCCACCAACGACAGATTTCAAAGAAAGACAAAGCTTTGATTAGAAACACAGCTGAGTCGTTTTCGGGGATAGGGCAGCGTTTCGTTGGTGGGGGGAGGTCGTAAGCGGTAGTCGTCGTGGTTGTCGTCGGCAATAGTTTTCCCTCGGGCCACCGTCCGTAAAGCTCTGCGTGAGGTTGAAAACCAGGCACACGGAGCGAGAAAAAGCTTCACCCGAGGTCGCTAGCGCTGGGGTGCGGGCGCATACTGGTGCAGGGCCCACTTTTCGATGACCAGCAACTTACAGCGGCCGACGCCAGAAACAAGGACAAAAGCACCTAACAACTCAGCAGCAGGAAGAAACCAGGTAATGATCGAAATAAACTCGGCAGTTCTGTATCTGCTGACGTAGATGCGCTCTAATACTGTGAGTGATGCAACGACTATCGAAGCCATTTTGAGTGTAATATAAATGTATTACTAAGCATCAGGCATCGCCTTACAGCCATTCATGCATCAACGAGGCGTCACTATCTACAATTGTGTCTTTTTACCTGTGTTTGAATACGTTTATCGTGTTTGTTATACAGCGGCAAGAAGTTCAGTATCCATATCGGTTATATATGTTCATGAGATTCCTTCTTAAACGCCCAGACCTTTACTTGGCCAGGCCCTCGAAGAAGATCGCCAGGCCCCATGCACCCGGGTCGGGGACCTTCTCGAAGCCACTGCCGCCAATGTACACTGTCCGGCCAAGGCTAGCCTTCATGCCCTTTGTGTGCTCAGCACCGGCACGCGAAGCCGCTGCTGCGTCCGCCAGGCTGCTTCCTGACTCGGACAGCTTCTCGACAAAGGGGTAAAGAGAATCTACCAGGGTACGGTCACCGGGGCGTGCCGGGGTGTAGCGTGACAGAGTATCGCAGCTGCTCTTCAGGGCAGCACCCCAGTTGGGTGCTGTTGCAGACTTGGCTGAAGAAGCCTGCTGGCGCAGGGCATGCACCAGGGCGTTGAGGAAGATGGCGTACAGCGCACCCGAGGTGCCGTCCATAGACCGCTCAATGACGGGCACAATGGCGGCAACATCAGCAAGGACATCGCCGGTCACAGCCTTAGGGTTGCTCAGGTGCTCCAAGACAGCCTCAGCACCACGCTTCATGCCCGTGCCGCAGTCACCGTCACCGACAACAGTATCGTACTGGGTAATTTCGGGCTCCGCAGCAATGACGCTCTTGAGACCGCTCTCCAGAGCAGTACGGAAGAAGGCCGCATCTGCCTGCAGAGTGCTAGAGCTTTCGACAGCTTCTGTAGTAGAAGCAGTAGCGGTTGTCGTCGACGGGTCGGAAGCGTAGGCCTTTGACGTCCAGCTCTCAGTCTTAATGGGCGACGCCCAGCCAGTGACCTCGGAGGGGTCGTCGAGAAGCTGGAGCAGCGAGGGGCCATCAGTGTCGACCAGCTTGAGCAGGGAAATGCTGAAGCCCAGACCGTTAAGACTGGTCATGTAGGTGCCGCTTAGAACACGAGCGGGCTTGATTTTGTAGTCACCTGCCAACTGGTCGACAACCTCGGCAGTAATACCGCCGAGCTCAAGCACACTGACACCACCAAGGTTGTTGACAAGCAGGGCAACCGGGGCGCCAGCAGGAATGTCAACAAAGGCACGGTCCTTGTCCGCCTGGTCTAGCAGCTGTTTTAGCATTGTGCGCACGAGTTCGGGCAGCGCGAGGCCTTTTGCGCGGCCAGAGCCGGGCTCGTTGTGAATGCCCATGCCAATCTCTACCTCGTCAACAGCAAGAGAACCGTCGTCGGCACTGTCGGCTGCGCGGCCAGGAACGTGGACGTGCTCGAGACTGGCACCAACACTGATAAGGTTGTCGGCAACCAGCTTGGCCACACCAGCCACAGCATCGAGGCTAGCACCGCGGGCTGCCAGGGCACCAGAGATCTTGTGCACGAAAACGGTACCGGCAATGCCACGGCGGCCGACCTTGCCAGCACGCTCACGGCCGACACCGACATCGTCAGCCACGACGACCATAGCCACGGGGACGCCAGCAGCACGGGCCTTCTCGACAGCCATGCCAAAGTTGAGCACATCACCGGTGTAGTTCATGACTGTAACGAGGATGCCGGGGTGGGCAGAAATGTCGCCGGACGGTGCGCGAGCAGCGAGCTGTGTGATAGCGGTGCGGATCTGCTCGGCAGATGGCGAGGCAAAGATGGTACCGGCGACAGCACCGGTCAGCATACCCTGGCCAACCATGGCAGCAAAGCTGGGCTCATGGCCAGAGCCGCCACCAGAAACGATGGCGACCTGCTTGGGCGAAGAAGCTGACGGCTTCAGGTAGACGATCTTGTTGGCTTCATCGAGCGTGACGGCTGGGTTGGTATAGGTGATCGCGCGCAGGGCCGAGTTGACGAGGGCCGTCGGGTCGTTGATAAAGTGCTTTACAAGAGACATTTTGGCTTGCTTTCCTTTGACTTTCTGATGCTACTTTGCGGGGGGGGAGATGAACAAGCTATGCGGAGTAGAATATCTCAAGGATTTCCGGGGGAGGATGAAGGAGGGTGGAAAGGCTGGAGAAGAAGAACCTGTCGATCTTGAGTGAAAGACAGAAGGATGGGGAGAAGAGGTGTGGGAGTTGGGGGGCTAGAAAGACGAAGAGACCCTCAAAATAAGGGCTGTGTCAGCCGATTGTTCAGTCCGATGCTCGGTCGCGAGAACACCGAAACGAAGAGCTATAAGCTGTGGAAGAAACGAAGGAACAATGGCACAGGGGAAAGTAGAAGAAACAGCAGCGAAGTGCACGCGAAGACTTACAAGCACGAGTATTACGACAGATGGAGCAGACTAAGCAGATGGAGCAATTTGGGCAGATGGAGCAAGAGAATCGCAATGAACTTGGCGGAGGTATGAAGCCGGAGTGGCTGGTTTCGGGAGCATAGAGGACGGCGTTTTGGAGGACTGGCTTGGCGGAACTGAAAGTATGGATTGGGGGTGGGGTTGTGTCGCTGTGACGTAGTGGATAGGTCAGACTAATACTCCGTTCACAAAACGCGAAGAACTAGTTAGTGTCAGGTGAGGGTTGACAGAGGCTTGAGCGAGAGGATGTGGTGATGATCGCGGGGCGCTAAACGTGGAGGTCGCGCCTATGCGGAGTAACCTTACTGGGAAGTGCGATGTACAGGAATATAGCGTTAGATGGGGGCGCTAGCACCTACCGTTGTTGGACACAGTAAGTAGAAGGGGCAGCGCTAGCACTTGCCGTTGCTGGAAACAGAGCTGTACCACTCCCAAAGGTCTCATGAGGGGGAAGGTGCGACCCAAGCCATGATTCTCGGGGCGGGTGTCCGAGATGCGCGAGGCAAGTGCGACTACTGAATGCCATGCCGTGCTAATGGCTTCACGTGGCTGCATCGGAGAACGTGGTGATACTCAATATAGCAGCCTGAGGGCTGGCTTGTTTATAAAGTGGTATATGAGTCTGAGAAGACGAGAAATTGAAGAGAATCGGCGAGAAGAAAAGAGGAAGAAAAGAGAAGAAAAGCGGAAGAAAATAAGAAGAACAAAGAAGAGCAAAAAAGAAGAAAGCCGTCCTAACGCCACCCAATGCCAGAGAGTCAATCCCATCGAAAACCCATACCGTCGTGTTAACTGAGCCTCGCCACGGCTGTTCATATCCTACACCGTCTACCGCGAGCGCCTAGATCATGACGAGTACGCTGCCGCCAATTACCGACATCACAATCGCCGACGTCAAAAAGCCGGCTGCCACCCGGTCGCCCGTCGTAATCAGTGTCAGCGCCACTGCTGTCGTGTTCTTTTGGCCGGCGTTGGGGTTGCCTGCTGATGTGCCACCAGATGTAGACGTCACGGCAGCTTGTGTGGTTGGCCGCACCAGCGAGTACATGAGCGCTGAGAGGGCGCTCATCTGTTCGCCGACGCCCACCTGGCCATCAAAGCCACCCGTTGTCCACTTGAAGCCACAGGCCGTGCCGTCCGTGCCCTTGAAGCCAGACGATGTGCCCGTGCACGCCAGCGCAGCGGCCTCGGCGTTTGCGTTGAGGAGGGGTGTGATCTCGGCAAACTTGTCGGGCGCCATCTGGGCCGTGCCGGACAGCCATCGCAGCATGTAGCCCTTGAAGCTTTGCTGGTCATTGTCACAAAGGCCGACAGTCTCGCAGGCCGTCTCTACGAGGATGCTGTCGTTGCCAAAGAAGTGGCTCTTGGACTCGGCCAGGACACCCTCCATGCGGGTCTGCCAGGCTGCAGACGTGGCACCGCCGGCTGTCGTAGAGCCACCGTCGGCGGTGTAGTTGTACATGACAGCGGCGCCGTGTAAAAAGATGCCGGCATTGTACGACCACTGGATGGTGTCGGGCTTGGTGCAGTTTCCGGGTGAGCCCGTAGACGAAGCACCGTCGAGAATCTTGTACTCGGGAGTGATGAGACCGACACCGACCTCCCAGTCCCAGACACGCTCAGCCCACTCGGCATATGTCTGGTTGCCGGTATAGCGGGCGAGGCGGGCGGCGATGTTGAAGAAGCAGCCGTTGGCAATCGAGTTCTTGTAGTTAAAGCCGTTGTTAAACTGGAAGATCTGCCAGCGCAAACCACCACCGCACGAGGTGGTATCCCAACGGGTAGTGTACTCGTTGAAGACGGCCTGGGCGAGGGCGAGCCACTGCGGCTGATCTGCTGGCGGGTTGGGAAAGTTGTTCTCGGCAGCCGACATGGCGGCCATGGCCCAGAAGCCCTGGTCGTCATTGCCCTCGGTACGGGTCTGGTTAGCGGGCATATAGTCGTTGTTGTCGCCGACCTGGTGCAGTAAAGCCTGCGAGGTGATGTCGTTGTAGGTTGTATCGCCGGTGATGAACCAGTAGTCGACCATAGTGCCAAACATGGCACCGGCCTCCCACCAGAAGTAAGGCGACGGAAGGTTGCCGGCAACATCGCCCGTGTTGTTTCCTGTGTAATACTTGAGCAGACCGAATGCCACTGTGCTTGCAGCCGACTTGATAGATGCTGTTTTGTTAGTTCACAATTTGCTATTTCTGATGTTTTGATTGTTATGATCTTGAACGGGGAACATACTGGTATCAGTTGCTGTTACTGTCAGGGCCTGTGCTGTCTGTGAGAATAGGCAAGCAGCGCCTGCAGCTTTGAAGGTTGACCACCGCATCGTCTTGATATGTGTCGTGAATGATAAGAAAAGAGAAGAAATTGATAGAAGTCGAGAAGTCAAGAAGTCGATTAGTCGAGAAGTCGACAAGACAAGACAAAACAATATTACAGACAGTAAGGCGAAGAAAACAAAGAGACGTCTCCTGGACGTGAGCGGTAATATGCAGAGGCGAAGCAACAAGTATCTGACAAAGGATCGTATAACAGGACTCGCTGGTTGGGTGTGAATTGTAGCTGTGCCGTACAAGTGCTGTGCTGACGGATCTTCCTGAAGATGCAATAATAGAAATACGAGCAGGCTGGCTGATCGGCTAGTAGAGAATGAAAGAGGCACAGGTCGGAACGAGAAGACAAAAGGAAACACAATGAAATGTCGTCGAGATGGTCGAGATGGTCGAGGTGGTGATCGATGCAGTCGAGATGAACAAAGGCGTTTCGAGATAAAGAAGAGAAGCCAACAGAATGAAAAGTCGTTACAAATTCGTCAAGAATGAAAGGATATTTTGAAGAGAGTCAACTCGTCAAAGAATCAAAGAATGTAAGAGAATTTCAATAAAAAAATAAAAAGATAAAAGATCAGTGAAGCTGAAGAAAGCCACTTGGGCGTCGTCTCACGCTGTGAGGAAGAGAAAGTAATCGAGAACGAACCAAAGTTGCACCAAGGTTGAAGAGAAAAGAAAAGAAAAAAAGAGAAAAGAAAAAGAGGAAAGGAAAGAAGAAGGAAACGAGAGACAAGAGACCAAGAGACCAAGAGACCAAGAGACCAAGGGAAATCAAGAAGCAGCAAAAAAGCTTAAAAGAAGGGAAACAGGAAAAAGAGGAACGGGGATCGGACACCCAACCAAACAGGAGGTTTGACGATGCATCAGGGTCCCAGAACAAACTCAAACATGCCGTCCAGGGGCAATACTGGGGAAGGAAACCGGTACCAATCACAGACAAAAATAACACAAATACGATAAATACATGGAAGATAAGATCGAGGCGAGAATAAAAATAGTATGGCAACTCAACACCGCCTCCACCACCATCGCTCTACGACCCTGTCATCCAGTAGTTTGACGTTTGAGCTTATTCTCCACGTTCTTGCGTATGTTATGGTTATTACCCGCCGCCGGAGGTCACTGGCTGAGACTGCTAGCTGGTCGCACTGAGGCTGTGTGGCCGGCTCAGGGGGCGTCTAGATGCTAGACTACATATGAAACGCTACGAGTTGGATGTTGAGCAATGCCCCCCGGAACTGGACAAAGGAGTGCTGGCTGATAGAGATGAAGATGGAAGCGACTGTGCTTTCGGAACAAGAAATAAAGAAAAGCAAAGCAAGGATGTATGAATTTAGGATGGAGAAGAAACGTGTATGTTGTCTTTCGCTCTTGTTCAGTAGATCGAGCCCGAGCATTCCCAAGATTCTCACATCGCTACTGTTTACTTCGATCTGAGCTGACGTAACAGGCCATGTCCGTCCTATATGTCTACAAAAACTCCATGTTTATTCAAGCCCCTCAGTGTTATCAAAAAGGTGATATTACATACTCCAAGTGTCTCACTTTACGGCACAAGCGCTGAGGAATCAACAGGTAACATTCTCGTCTGCTGCCATCGTCTACGTTGACGACCTTAATGCCAAGCATATTCAGTTTAAATTCAAGCTTTGGCCTTGTTCTTGGGTGTTCTTGGGCTTTCTTGAGTCCGCCCTGCCCGTTCTCGCTTGTTTTCAGATCTGCCGCTTTGTTCGAATCCAAACGCCCGTCCCTAAACAGCTGCATACTCCGTGCAACGTATGCATACAACAACGTCTGTCCCGTAGAGCTCAAGTGTGCCCGTTGCATTACTCTGGTGTCTGTGGTTCAAATATTTAAATATGTAAGATAAGATACATACAAACAGTTCTTACACTCGCTTCGCTGCACCATGTTACAAGGTCGTATTGGACATAAAGTTGAATAGAAGGAGTCAGCCATGCGCTACGGAGACCTCCAGTCCGGGTTTCGGACAGGCAAGCTGAGCCGTAGACTGGACTAATCAAATGGAGTTATCTTACTTGAGATTCCATGCCGCTGCGAGTGACATACTACATATATTGCAAGCGGAGGTTTCCCGGCTCCAACTCCCTGGTGCTAGATCTCACGCTTACATAATCTGTATCTATCTCACGATCACCAGGGCCCTGCCCGCATGACTTTCAACGACATGGGTCAGTCCATCCTTGATGGTCCGAGACAGTCTAGATGTCTGCAAGTTGAGAATGTAGCCGTCATCTGATCTCGTAGGAAAAGGCGCTGTCTGCAATATCACGCTAAGCCTATGCACCATTTTCCAGCTGTGAACGGTTAAGATCAAGGCCCCAGAGCCAAAATTATATTTGATCAAAACACTATATCAAGTCTATATTGCAGATGTCTAGATCCGAAAGACGTCCCAGATTGCATACCTGCACACTGGATCGGGTCCTTTTCAACCATTGCTGCTTTTCCCATCCAGAACGCCGTAAAATGCCCAAAGATAACCCCAGATGTGTATCGTGAAATGGCCAGTATCTTGGCCGTCATAACAGAAACAAAAAAAGAGACGAAGACAGAACAAATAAAAGAGGAATACCAACACAAGAATATCTGTCACAGTCTACAGAATGTCCTCGTCGTTGGTAGCCAGGGCAGCCAGCGGGACGGCCGCTGCTATCGGTGCAGCCTCGCCCATGGACTCGTCCAGGCCGTTATCGTAGAACTTGCGCACAGCCTCGTCACCACTGTCGGCATCCTCGACGTCGTCGTCGTCGTCTTCGTCGTTGGTATCGTCACCACCAGCCAGGGCGCCGAACATGCCCAGCTTCTTGGTGGCCTGGATATCAGCCTCCTTGGCAGCCCGGTTGATCTCGGTCCACTCCTTGCTGCGCGACTGGATGACGCGCGACTGCGACTTGCTGCGCTCGACCTTGGTTGCGGTACGCTCAATAATGGCTGCCGCCCGGTCCAGGCCCTTCTCCTGCCGCTTGCGTGCGCGGGCACTCAGGCTGCGGCCAGTCTTCTTCTGCTTCTTCGTAACACCAGCTGCCTGATGGATGCCGAGAATTGAGTGGCGCTCGTTGGCCGACTTTGTAGGTGCCTTGATGTCCTTGAGAGACTTGTCCGTGTCAATGCCGGGCGACGTGGCGCGGCGAGCAGCACGCGAGTGTTTTGAGGGGCCTAGCCAGTTGAGTTAGATTTCATGATGCGCAAAGATTACGAAGACAAGACTTACCCTTCTTTGCCATTGTGTATGTGTGGGTGGTGATAATCTGGAAATTGTAATATGTTGGTCTGTACAGTCCAAAAGGCGTCAAGATACAAATTTGCACTAGATATCGCAAGATACACAAGCAGCGATAGCAAAAGGCGGCGTAACGAGAGTTGGTATGAAAATTCTCAACCGCCAACTGCCTGCTGCCATCCCCCGCACACAAACTTGTAAACTTTTACACCGCCTGCGGCAGAATTGGTTCAGTTTTCTCACCGCCCAAAACTGGGCAAAGTGCAGCACGTGACTCTCCATGGTCTCTCAAAGCGTCTACTAAAAAGTCTACTAAAAGTCTACTAAAAGTATACTAAAGTGTCTACTAAGTGCCTTAGGCTTTTGCTTATGTAATGTTGGACTTAATAAATATGTAACCGCCCAGCTCTCACTCGTTCAGTAAAATCTTTGTTAATTAGTCCACATTGCAACCGCCCCTTCTATTTTACCAATTTTACCCAATTACAGCTTCACAAACCCCAAGACACTCTCTATTCTCAACGGCTCAGTCGCTAAAGCAAAGGGTCCACTAAAAAAGCACAGGTAAGCTCGCACCTTCCCGCTCGTGACTGCTGTGGTCCCCTGTCAGTTTTCGCGTCACGTTTCTCTTGTCACGTTTCTACATCCTCGCATATTATCTTGTGTTCTTCATTTCCTCGTCATTTGCATATCGCAGAAGCGCAGAGGCGCTTTCTCTCATTGATTCCCATTTTGGTTCCATTTGATTGCGTGTTCACCTTTAGCCTCATTCCCCGGCTCTAGGGCCAACAACCCATTTTTCATCACTGCATTTCACCCACAACCTCACTCATGATGGATTCTCACGACGCCTGGCGCCTGGGGCCACCGCCAGTCTCGCGGCATATATATTCTCATGATACCATGGGTCCTGATGTGCTAACATATATCCAGAGGAACCAACTGTGGCTGTGGATAGCCTCCAACCAGTCGGTTCTGCTGCCCATCGCCATACTCGTCGCATCGGTCCTGTTCAGCAGCAACATTTTGGATATCCTTGCTATATCGGCAGTCACTGTTCTCTCCAAAAAAACACAAGAGACGTTGTGGGATCTTCTTGTCACTGCTCTACCTGGGTCTTTCTTGTTTTGGCTTGAAGACAAGATGGCTCCCACAAAAGGAGGCCGCGCGCCCAAAAACTTTCACAGCAAAACAATCAGGCATCTGGCAAAGAGCGCTACTCTTAGCATTATTCTCGAACTAGGTGATCGAGGTCGGAGAACCGTCTTTACCAAAATTTGGACCGAGAGGTTCAACCGCTTCACCCGCTCTGTTATCACAAACGGTGACCCGAACGGTCTCCGGGGCCTCGAGAACCCGCAAAACAAGTGCTACCGGAATACCATTTTGCAGGGTCTCAGCTCAATGGATTCCGTGGCCCAATATCTTAGAGCGGCTCTCGACAGGAGGCCCGTCATTGGGGCCCCTAAAGCGCAGGCGCTCGCAACGGTACGGAGTCTCGATCACCTCGTTACTCTCCTTCGTGAGCCCGCTGGCACCACCCCAGTCCTTGCAAGCGATCCTATCCTAGAAATGATACATGGGGACAGCCAGCAAGATGCGCAAGAGTATCTTTTGAAGTTGCTTGATTCTATCGAGACCGAACTAAAAGTTGCCGCCATCATCCACACCAGGGCCAACCTGGTACTTACACCGCCTTCTACCACGATCGACGAGCGCCAGACGTCTTTGGAGGCCGTGTCTATGAGCAGGGCGGATAGCATAGCCAGTGGCAGCAGTGAAGCAACAGTCACTTCCAACACAGGCCATGCCAACGGCGACAGCGATACAACGGCACCGGCGCCTGACTTCCGGCTGCCTTTGGAGGCACTCGTGGCCGAGCGCAAAGTCTGCAAAGTCTGCAACTACTCTGAGGGCATGAGCCTCGACCCTACGTGCTGTATTACGCTGAGCTTGCCATACAAGGGTAGTCCCCATTATCAGGACGCGTACTACCTCGAAGAGCTCCTCAGCATCCACTGTGAAGGCGAGGTGCTCGAGGGTGTGAACTGCTCCAACTGCACACTCCTAAAGCTTCGCGACGAGCTCCTCCAAGAGAGAGAGTCCATCCTAAACAATGGTGGTGAAGGCGAAGACGAGACCGACACTACCGAGCTGGAGACGCGCCTTGAAGAAATCCAAAATGCACTGTCGACAAAGACGTTTGACGACAACACGCTCATCAACAAGTGCAAAGTCAAGAACAGCGACTACGTGCGCGCAGACAAGGCCAAAGAGATTGCCTTTGCGAGTGCGCCACCAGGTCTCGCGATCCAGATCAACCGGTCAAGCTTTGACTACCGCGCCAAAAAGGACAGCCGGGAAGTGAATTTTCCGAGACGCCTCGACTTCTCCCCGTGGTGTCTGGGCAGCTCATTCCCAGACCCATTGCACAGCATCGACGTCTCCAACCTACAAGGCACGGATAAGGAGACTGTGGAAAAGCTTGAGCATCGGTCAAAGAAGCCAGTATATATGCTCCGCTGTGCCATTATGCATCGTGGCGCGCACAATGGAGGACACTACTTTTGCTACAGGCAAAACCGCACAATGAACTCAGAAAAGGAGCAGGACACCGACCCATCGTCGGCACTCTCTGGTGCCGTTCGTTCAGGCCGGACGGCACACAAAGAACGCAGCCCTTCCGTCTTTGACGACAACGACAGTGTTACCGTGGCCGGCTCCGAGTACGAAGTCTCGCGCGATCGCGACTCCGCGGGAGAGGAAACAGATGAAGACCGTGAGCCAGCGCATAAGAAGCGGAAGCTGGTAGCCAAGAGCGTCGAGAAGCAGGAGGAGGAGGAGGAAGATGCTCCTTGGTGGGTTCTGAGCGACGAATCCACAAGTCGTCGACCAGAAGATGCAGTCTTTGGCCAGCCGTCGTTGGTGTACATGCTCTTCTACGACCGCGTTTTCGACGATGCTGAGGACTCCACGGCTGTCGAAGCCGAGGTCACCAAGATTGCCATCAGGCGGATGTCAGGTGACAGCACCAAGAATCAGTCCGTCGCTGAGAATCCGACTGTTGAGGATATCACCGTCGAGAATGCCACCGTCCCTGAGAATCCGACTGTTGAGAATATCACCGTCGAGGATGCCACCGTTGAGGATGCCACTGTCGAGGACGCCACTGTCGAGGACGTCACCACCAAGGTTGCTACCAGCGAAAGTGACACGGAAGACAAATCCCAAGACACCGCAAGCGAAGCTAGTGGCGCGATACGGTGGACCAATGACACTACCACGGAGGTTGAGAATGAAGTCGATCCCTCCGTGGACGACACCGAAGACGAACAGGAAGACGTCACAACGACGTATGCCAAGCAGAACGCCGTGACCGTCGCTGGGTACGAGTCAGAGGGCGAGCCTAAAGACGAGCCTGAGTATGGCACGGATGCCGCAGATGTCGAGTCTAATGGCGAGGATGATAACGATGAGGATGAGCGTGAGGATGAAGATCATCCAGGATGGACCGGCACGAAGCACACTTTTGATGGCCCGTACTAGTCTGGCCATCTCCTCTCCTCTCCCTCCTCTCCCTCCTCTCCCTCCTCTCCCTCCTCTCCCTCCTCTCCTCTCCTCTCTCTGTCCTCTCCCTCCTCCCCTCTCCTCTTTCTCTCCTCGTACTCCTTACGTGCTCCATGACAGCGCCTCATTTTACTCATTAAATTCGTCGCGATGAACACTTTTCTACGTCTGTCTTATGCCTTCTGCCAGCATTCTACGTTTCGTTTATTTCCTAGTTTTGTTCTGAGGATCTGGAATTCGAATCCTAATCTTGTTTTACTGGTTATCGATTTGTCTCGGGAGTTTGGGTCTGATTTATGTTCTATACCCAGGCTACACTGCCATGCTCTAATCGGCTCTCTTCTGTTACTGATGTCTAGTAGTTGCCAACTTGTTGGCTAGCCTTATTTTTCACACATAGGGAATTGACTACTTTATTTTTGCTTTGTTATACTGGTGATGAACTCCTCGTTGGAGGATATTCTACAAATGGGACATGTAGTATGATTTCACTGTGATAATTCTGTTTATATTTAGACAACAAATCAAATCAAATTGTGTAAAATTTCCCCTGAAAATATGCTAACACAAATGAGAGGACAAATACATTAGCAGTATCATTCCTTGGTCCTTATAATCTATATATTGTACAAAATAGATATACGATGCCACTTAGAATGTTAAGCCAAATATTTCTTTATAATTTACTTAGTGACGGCTTGACTCGAACCTTAGCGAAAAAATGGGCGGGCAAACTAACCAGAGCCGGTCTGTATGTAGTAATTATTAGATATATATATGTGAATAGTCGCTAGAAGGTCACGTATATTCTAACGAGATATCACGGTCTACGGCTCAAACTCTATATATCGAGAGATGTCGAGGTAAAGATGGCCAAACTAACGGCACTCTCGCAGAAAATATTCTGCCGGGCTAAAGCCATCGACTTTAAGGCGGTAAAGTGGCGGTGAAGCAAGATCTATATGTCTTTCCATTTCCACTATGAAAAATTTGCCATCCGACGCCGTACGGGCCAATCATAAACAGACAATACCCACTTATATTACCGCCACCTTTAGTGGGCTATTCTGGTCACCAAGTAGTATAAATACCGGTCGTTCCCCCTTCCCTTTCTAGACTTTCTTTTCTCTTTTTTTTCCTTATGTCGACAATACTTCAAAGAATCATTTCTATAGTTATTGTCCTCTTCTAGGTTCTCAAAAAGAGCCAGAAACCCCACCCGGGTTGA
>JANSLV010000005.1:600000-812712 GCA_029298845.1 Ophiostoma perfectum
ATAGGCAGCATATCTTTGGCGCATCCACGACGAAGCGCACAGCTGTACGCTGCCCCCTCGACCGTCACTGACACCTTCTCTTCTGCTCTCTTCCACACACACGCACACACAACACACACACGCGCCGCCACAATGGCAGACCAAGACTCATTCACACTCTACGCGCTGCACATTGACCCCAAGACCAAGGCGATCAGCAGCTCCAGCAGCGCCAAGGCCATCACCGAGCACGCAGAGAACGACAAGAGCGACAAGAACGGCACCGCGCCATCACCGCCAGCAAGAATAACAACAACACCGCTGGACGCCGAGCTCAATGCGCTCAACGAACTCCACCGCTCCATCCTGGGCATCGAGAACGGCATGCCCGTGCCGCCGCCGCCGATGCCCGTGAACCCCAAGCGCACGGCGCAGGTGCAGAAGCTGCGCGACTCTGGCAACGCCGAGTTCCGCAAGGGCCAGTTTGCCAACGCCATCCGGTTCTACACGCTGGGCCTGGAGATGGCGTTCAAGCGGCCCGTGTGGGAGCCGGCGCAGATGGTGCTGGAGGACGTCGTGAGTCTGTATGCGAACCGCGCGCAGGCGCACATGGCGCTGCAGGCGTGGACGGAGGGCGCGGCCGACGCGGAGCTGAGCGTGGAGGCGCGCAAGACGGGCAACGCCAAGGCGTGGTGGCGGCGCGGCAAGTGCCTGATGGAGCTGGGACGGCTGGGCGAGGCGCAGGCGTGGGTGAAGCACGGTCTTGAGATGGAGGGCGAGGAGCCCGACCTCCAGGCACTGCGCGCAGAGATCGAGACAAAGCTGATCAAGGCGACGGAGTCTCTGTAGTCTCTGCTGTTGGTGCAAGCCCAAAAGCATGGAAAGTCGCTGCATAGATCAAGCAAAGGAGCACGCGATGTTGTGGGATGGATCATTTACTTAGGCCATGTGTTCTACCAAAGGCGTTTTACCGGTATGCTTACTTTATCAATACACCCATCATGAACCGTGCTTGACCATGTTGCCGTCATTCCTCATTCCAGAGTGAGCACGTGGCGCCATTGCGTCGGTGACTGGTTCTGTAGCGGTGGAGTTGTCATTCCACCAGTTTATCGGCACCGCATGCTAGCCCGAAGGGGACCTGTCTTGGTATCTTACAAGAGCCTCCGAGAACGAAATGCAGAGCTTAATAGCCGTGTAGGCATGACAAGTTTCAGACTGTCGCATGGCAGCACTAGATTAATATGCAAGATACAGGCGAGATATTTCGATAAATCTAGTAGACAGTAGACGACAGCCGCGATCGCGTGATGCAACCAAACAGAACCCGCGTGGCCATCCTTGGATGGGACATGGCCAGAAATCATGCAAATAAACACATAGACACAGGAAGGACACAGCCCGGTGGTAGACGCCAAAGACATAACGTAAAAAGAAAACAGAAAGAAATCGCAAAGAGATGGCTGACAGAAGAGACATACATGAGGGGGAAACAGTGAAGGGGGAATAAGATAAAGGAAAAGGCAGGAAACGAAAGACCAAGGCCAAGCTTGATATCATAACATGGCGGGCTTTCTCATGATTGCTCCGCAGTAAGACGGGGACAGTGAGTAGATGTCGTAGAGAGCGTGTGAAAGGCGGAAGAGGCGAGGGGCAAAAACAGACAAAAGACGTGCAAGGACATGAAGAACAACGATGACGGAGCGGCTTCATAGCTATGTTGAGAGCCAGATATCCGAATTGAGTATTCTCAGCAGCAGGCACGGCGAAGTGGCCATCGCCGGGAAGAAGAGTTATAGAATGTGCCATGACATGAGTGGGAACAAGCTTAGATCTTCTCCTTCTCGTTGAACGTCTCCTGGGTCGTGGTCTTCTTGGTGCGCGGCGCGCGCATCTCGGCATCCTGGGCGGTCATGCGGCGGTCGAGGGCGCGGTCGAGCTTGGCACCAAGGGCCAGCTTCTGGAAGACGGCCGTCCTTTCCTCGTTGAGGACGACGCGCTGCTGGGACAGAGCCTTGTTCTCCATGCGGTCGAGGCCCTTTTCAATGTTGGAGATCTCGGCGGTCGCAGAGTCGGTGGAGCGCACGGTGGCGGCAAAGGAGGGAGCCATGCTGTAGGTGCTGTAGCGAACCGAAGTGTGAGCCTGGCGATGTTAGATGGATGTCATGAAGTTGCGGCCGCGAGTGTGTTTGTGTTTGTGTTCTGTGTCTGTTCTGTGTCTGTGTTCGGTGGTAGGTATCAAGGCAGAAGGAAACGTACCGAGGGAGCCATAATAGGACGGGCGGACTCTAATGAGGTAGGCATGGTGGATGTGAACTCCGTAGAGGGTGAGGGCTGAGCGGAGAGCGGAGAGGGCTGTCGCAAGAGAGACAAGGAGGCAGGTGAGAAGCTGCTGCGTCGAAAGAGTCGCTGCTGAGTCGAAAGTGGTTCAGATCGAAACGAGATGCCGATGTGCACGAGAGGTTGGTGCGTTGGTGGAGGATGCGCGCAAGAGCACGAATACAAAATGACAAATGATAAAAGACAGAAGACGGGAGACAGAAGAGGAAGAGTGCCGGTCGTGGAGCGAGAGTCCTTTGTTTGACAGCCGACTCGATGAGTAAAATACAGAAGAAAAAAGAAAATAGTCTCAGACGAGAAAGGGAAAAAGGGAAGCCGGAGAGAGCACAAAGCGAGGCGTGGGTTTGTTTTGCGAGTTGGATCTGACGGTGAGCAACGGCGTACTGGGTATGGGTAGGCAATAAGAAATAAGATATAGGAAATAAGAAACAAAGAGTAGAGATCGCACGAGAAGAAGCCGAATGGGCGTAGCGAGACAGAGAAGACGACAAAGTTGAGTGTAAATATGGAGAGCCGGCGGCAGAGGCGAGGGAGAAAGGGAGAAAGAGAGAAAGTGGGAATTGGGGGTGCTGGCGGTGGGTGGGTTGGGCGGAGTGGGAAGGGGTGATGGAGGGCAGGAAAGCGAAAAAGGCAGGGGCGCGGTCGCAGCCAGTGGGGGACGAGAGGGGATACAGAGAGGAAGGAGCAGAGGAAAGAGTGGACCTGACGCTAGAGGAAACGTGAAGAGGGCACTGAAAACACGTTTTTTCACTGGACTAGCTGGCTGGGCACCTCCTGGCGGCGCCTTGTAGCGGGCTATCAACAGGGGGCTGGCGGAGTTTCACTTGTGACTGCTGTGTCTCTCATTGCCCTTTTCCTTTCTTTTTGCAGCCAGACAGTCGGGACCTTTGGTAGCGGGGCGTCAATCTCAAACATTGAGGGGGCCTTGAGACAGGCGGTCATCGTAATGGCCGCAGAAGGGGAAGGAGCATTGGAGCATTGGAGCATTGGGAAGGGATGATCAGTGAGAAAGACCTCAGAACGGCAGGGGCGAGCTGGCTCGCTCTTCCCTTTACAAGTGTGCAAGATACAATGATACCGGACGTGCTCGTTGTTCCTTCCGGCTCGAGCAAGGTAGCTCCTTCCGCGTCGGTTGCGTTCTTGCCGCTGCGAGCGATCAGGTGTGACAGCAAGCGAGTGCACACACAACTCCACCGCCGTCGGTCGCACCCCCTTTAGCCATGTGACATCGTAAGAGAAGGCGGACAGCACGAGGCAGCCACGAGGCCCAAACGCAGCCATGCCAATAGAGTGCTCTGATACGGCCTAGTCTTGGTCTGCCTTGTGCATCTTGCACATCCTCGGCATCTTACATGCTGAATATGCATTCCAGACAGCGACTGCATTCCACCGGCTTTCACAAGATGAGCAAACGAAAAGGACGGGAAACAGGAGTCAGAAATTCAGGAATGAGCAAATCCCTCGATTTGCCCGACGTTCTCTCCTCTGACAGGTCGTATTGTCGTGTTGGCCTCGCGCGACAGCCAGCGTTGCAGCGTTGCAGCGTGCGACTCTGTCACTGTGCCACTCTTTGTTGCTTGGCCGTTTAGCCATGTGGACGCCCGTTGAAGACGGCCAACTCGTCCTCTCGAAGGCGAGCACGGTGACAGATACTTGGCTGCGAACCCACTGCATCTTGCCTGATAGAGGCGCCATGCCGCCGATCACAGCCGGGTTAGTGCGGCCAGAAAGAGGCGAGATAAAAGGACGGAACAGCTCCAGTCTAGCAGACACGCACGCTCTCTGGCGCTGCAGAACGAGGGCACTACGGGCGTTTCATTTTGTAACGGCTCCTGGATGGAGGCAGTGGGGTGTCCCTGAGATAGGCCTGAGCTACTCCGTGGATTGCTCCTGACATCACATGCTCTCCTCAGCGTAGTCGTCAACATCATGGCGACGCATCGAAGTTGGAAAAGGTAGTGACAACAGAGAATAGAGGTGACAATAGAGCAGCCCGCAGGTCCCGTAAGACCTATCTTACATACGCCATACGCCGTACGCCATCGGGCGTGTTGTCAAACAGCTCATGCGGACGAGGTCACGGAGCTTAAAAAGTACCACGCCGGACCCAGCTGCAGCCTGCAGGGTTGGCGACTAAGCGTCGGCAGCGTATCAGATAGCAAAAGAGGGGAAACATATGAGCACGAGAGGACAAAAGGACGAAGGGACGGGAAGATCCTGCAAGAAACAAGATGGCCGTCCGTGGCATGCATCGCAGGGGCCTTGTCGTGCTTGCATCATGTCAGACGATCCAACGACGAGCGGCTTAGTCATAGGCTCGGTGCCGATTTGCCAGTCAGAGACGATGCACAGCCAGACAGCAGCAATCAGGGCAGCCAGCTTGCTAACTATCTCCATCTCATGCATGCGCCGCCTACATCCTTCATCTTGCCTGCCGAATGGCCTGTGTCGATCTATCTCGTCTTCCCCTCCACCAACGACCCCTGCCAACACGAGATAGTGCCTAAATAGGAGTGTTTTTCTTATTTATTTTCTCTATTAATTTAACCCCACCACATGCTCGACACGTGGCGACACAGCCATGACACCACCACGGCCACATTGGGTTACCAGTCTGCAACTAAGTATCGAGCGATATTGGTGCTTTGCAAGAGACCAATGCTACGCACGACTGAGATTAGGCCATTGGCTAATATTGTGATATGTGTGTGTTTACGAAGCTGCCATGAGGAAATTCGATGTTATTGGGGGCTCTAAATAAGATGGGATTAAGAAATAAGAAATAAAAAATAAAAATAGTAATTCAAGTACATAAAACAAGAGTGTAGAAATAAAAATTAATATAAAACGTACAAAGAAACACATGATAACTATCTCTACGCGATACTGCTATTCATTGTCTAATTCTACCGAGAGTAATAGAAATACTACCGAAAGTAAGCGTCGGTAAAGGAAATGGACGAAATAGTAAAAGTGAGTGAAAAGGAAAAACAGAGAACAATACTGCTTTTCAGTCATCGCAGAAAGCAGAAAGGAGTGAGCTACTACGAAGCTCAAGCCATCGAATCGATACACAAATCAAACCAGTCTGGAGCACGAGGGCTACCAGCTTCCATCATTCCTGAGTGATGCAAATGTGATCAGAGTACGGCGAACCACGTACGCACAACGCACCCAGGGCCGTGTCACGGAACACGGCGTCGGGGACATCTTGTCCTGTTCACATCTCCGACGACAACTTGTCACACTGCACCACAGTCGAGCGTGGGATCTGGGGCCTGCTTGTGCGCTCTGTATCCCCCCATTGCTCGATGTCGGCTCATTCTTGTGTCCCGCCGATCTGGTGTTCCGTCGCCTATCTGCAATACCTTCCACGACATGCCGGAACGCATCGCGCCTGGCAAGATGGTGAACCCAGCACAGATGCTTCTACTTGCCGTTTTCTGTTCATTCTCTTTTACATTGTCCTACTGTTTGTGGAAATGGAATTATGGCTGTCTCTGATGCAAAGACAAGGCACGCATCAGCCATTAACAGCCATAGAATCGTGCACATTTCACAAGTCCATCAACGGCATGGCCTTGACAGAGAGTCTCCCTAGTCCGTAGTCTCGTCATGATTCATCATCGTTTTGATGACAACGGCCAAAGTGTAAATACTACAGTCGTGCACTCGGATGCCATCATCATGAGGGGAATCACGTGACCCTACTTCAAGTACATCAACCTCATCCTTAAACTGGCTATGCTTTTCGTCATGATACACAGTACACCACTGTCTCTATACCATCACCGACGTCGATCGTGTGGTGGCTGTGTCCTACCGTGGCCGGTTTGTTTCACTACAACGCAAATCCCGGCCCCGGCACCGAATATCGCCTCTGCAGCCTCGATTACACCAGTCCATGTGCCGCTTAGCCGGCTCGGGCATTGTCTTCCACAGCATGTATCATAGAGAGAGTTTGAGAACACCGTGAATTGTGTTTTGCCAGCTGAGTAAGATACACAATATGATAACGCACCGCCGACTCTGTCTACCGGCTCTTGTCTTTGCCCTTTCCCTTGCCATGCGCAGATGAGGATTTGCCGTGATGCCGCCCGGACGACGTGCTGGGGCGCTCGCCTTCGTACGCACCGCCGCCCGCATGCTCTTCATATCCAGCATACTCGCCGTACCCATAAGCGTAGCTGTCCGCGCCCTCGATCGGTCCCGACGACGACGACGAACCGCCGGCCGCACTGGATTTCCGAGCCTTCTTCTTCTTCTTCGAGTCGTCCTCTGGCATTGGCCCTGCACCCTCTACACTGTTAGCATGTACTCGAAGAAAGGACAAGGAAACAGTAGAAGACGTAGAAAGGAGGTAGTAGAAATCAGTAGAAAGGAAACAGCACAAAAGAAACAACGATGAAACAATACAGTAAGAAACACGGCAAAAAACACAGAACCAAAAGACATAAAAACTTACCACTGCGCGTGCAGTTTTTGCAGCATCCATGATCACACGTCTCGATCCATTCGTACTCGTCCTTTTGATAGTTCTTCTTCCACGACGGGTTCGAGAACGAGCACCAGCCCTGTGTATTGGGTCCCTGTTTGCACTCGCAGCAGTCCCAGACGCCGCCGAGCTCCTTGTAGTAGCAGTTTTTTAACGGGCACCGCGACTTGGCGGGCTGTGAGATGGCATACGTCGTCTTGTCGCAGACCGTTGCGTGGCCGGTCGTGACGTCGATCTTGGCCCGCGGACAGTAGTGCCACTTGACTGACTGGTGGCCACATGGATGGTGATGTGGGTGTCCGTAGCACATCTTGGTGCTTGTCGGCTGGCAGTAGGAAGAAAACGTCGTTGATGTGGCGAGACAGGCAACGTCTTGAAGAGTATATCAACTTGTTGTATGCACCGCTGCAGGGGTGGTGGGTAGAGTGGTGATGCTTGGTGAACAGCTTGTGATGTATATGGTACCGGCCTGATGACTGGTGTCCGAGTTTTGATACCAATGTGCTATGGAGAGTATGCTAGTTTGACTCGACTCAAAAAAGACAAGGCCACCATAGCATCTTTATATCTACAGGTCAGCTCAAGATGCCCTACTGAGAACCAAAGACGAGCACGTTTTGTTTGTTCCCCCCTTCCTTTTCGAGTTAACTATTTTGATATACCTCGTACAACCGGGACGCCATTTTCCTGCAGGGGACTAGCCAGGATGCGTTGTTAGCCACACCTCCAGTCAGAGTCTCCCGGAGCCAAAGCTATCCGGCAAACAGACTCCCTTGAGCACTGAGGGAAATTAGAGCGGGAGGCTATCCCAGGACCTTGGTCCTGGGCACGCATCTTCGTCTTCATATATTTCACCGCTCGATCTCTGTCCCGCGCTGCAATGTCTGGAATCGGCATGCAGGGTAATAAACGATGCTGGTCTGCATGGCCGGATTTGAATAGATTTTCTAAAGCACAAGGGGCTGTTCGTGCCAGGTCATCCGTTGACAACAAACGCAATATAACAGATATCCAGCGACTCAGTCTAGAGCATTGTGCCGGCGATATAAACTCTAAAAGCTGCTTAATCACTCTCCGCCTTAGCTGTCACATATCAGATTTATCACGTTTCCTCTCTGCACAGAGGCGGCCTAGGGACCCCCTGCCTTGGATGCAAGACACGCCCTGGGTTCGGCATTCATTTATATCGGCGATGCTGTGCTGTATGGCCTCTGCAATATTTCCATTCTATATACTGGGCGTCTCAATGCACGGCGCGTGTGGACCATGCACTTTTCCGTCTCGCCTGTTTACCATGAAGGCTGCGTACCAGCCCGTCGTGCTGGAAGACCAAGATGGCAACTGATCTGCAGCAGTCTCAGTGTAGCTTCAGCCTTTTGAATTATGAATTAAGTTGTCTCATTTATCCTTCAGGCATTCGATTGTCTGTCTGTAAATCGGGTGGATGTTGTTCATTGTTGCACTACTTTATCCCATCTATCCTATAGTGTTCTGTAGTGCCGGAGTTGCTGCAGCACTTTGTCCTGTCTGTTGGTGCTCTCCCTTGCAGTCCTAGCCAGATACGAATACATGTATGCTCGCTACGACCGAGCAATCAGCGACAGAACTCAAACAGGGAATATCGGCCTGCATCCTTCCCGTAGCCGCTGTCTGACATGCCCTCGTTTACAACTTTTAGATCGCCACTACATCATCACGGAGTGCATCTCGCACGAAAGATGACAGATATGAGTTAAGAGAGATGAGAAACATGGCTTCCTAGTGTACAGATCGGACTTAGACATAGATACTGAGCCCCTTTATTCCGTAGATTCAACACATCTGTTGCAACACATGTGCTGCGTCTACATAGCCGTCTGAGCCAGAATCTGTTCTCACCTTTCCCTTCCCCGGTCCCGGTTATTGGGCTGACCCCATTCGACGTTTCTTGTAGCCCAGCCTGCTTGATTCAGGATTCTTGATTCGTCCCATGCCGTCTTCTTGTGACTGACACATGCATAACCGGTGCCTGGATCTACGTCGCTAATCTCGTTTGTCGCTGACTCGTATGTCCGTGCCCGCAGTAGCACAGCCAGAGACATTCAAAATACCATGGGCATTGTACCATGGACTGCGGTGATTTTGGCCTTGAAACAGAGGCGCAAGCCCCCGATCATCGGGACAAATCACTTTCCATCAATCGTGCCAGAATCTGTGAAGAGTGTGGAGGTGAGTCGTCGAGTAGCTTTGGAGGTGGGTATTCTGGCTTTATCAGATTCCGACGAGGTAGTGAACGAAATTGGTTTATTGAAGGCGTGACACTGTTGCGTTACCAGGTGTGAAAGACACAAACCGGCTATCAAAAGCATGTAAACCACTATGAATGAGTATATATTGCTAGCCTGTATCGAACGAATACCAAAAGCAAACTAAACCACTAGTAATCCGGAAATCAAAAGAATCGAGAGAATCAACAAACAAGAATTAGAACAAAAAAGAAACAAACAAAAAGCCAGCGCTCAACCCGGCTCGGCCCTCGCCAACACTTGCCTTGCCACTTCCATTTGTGTTGGCTCTCGGCTGTCCACCCGCGTTTCCCCATCGGCAGCTGTTTGTGATCTCGTCACACCCCCCTCCATGCTACCCTAGCCCGCGTGCAGAGATCCATTTCCTCAGGCTCGTAGCCTATCTCCCCTTCCCCTTCCCTTTTTTTTTTGTTTTCGTGCTTGGATGTATATTCGTATTTAATATCTTTCCTTGAGCCTCGTCATGTTGCCGACTTCATCCACCTCCATGTTGCTGCCGACTCTGCAGAACCTATCTATCGGCTGCTTCACATTCCGGACAGCAGATATGCTCGCACTGCACGTAGTTCCCTTCAATGATCATCGTGCAGCTGCAGCGCCCATACTCGTTCCATGCCTTGCCGCACCAGCAGCAGTTCCACCGCCGGTTCTTGGACTCGAACGGGCAGTCTGGCAGTGGGCACTTGGGCATCAGCTGCGACGCAGCGGCCGTCTCCGGGTCGCCGGCAAAGCTGGGTGGTGTCGGATACGGCTGCGACATCTGCTGAAGATTGGCACACGGAATCATGTGTGTCGACGATGAGCTCGATGCCTGGTGGCGATGGTGGCTCGACGAGTGGCTCGACGAGCCTTTCTTTTTCTTGCTGCTGCTGCTGCTGCTGCCCGACTTGTCTCGCTTCGAGGAGGACGAGGAGGAGCCTGATGCCGATGCCACGGGCACAGCATCGGCACAGAACTTGATCTCCGTCTGGACGTGCTCGCACGTGAGCGTATATGTGATCTGAAGACACATGGCTGTTGTTGTTTGGTGTGCGTAGAAGTGTACTGAATAGTATGTGTGTTGTATTGTTTGCCGAGCCCAAAAAATAAGCCGTAGTGTAGTCCTTGCGTTTCGTTCTGTCGCTTTGGTCGATCGCTGGCTTGGAGTTGATGTCGTTGTGATATGTACTGTAAGATTGTAAGCCAATGTTGTAAAGGACAACGGCCGCTCGGAAGACATGATGTTCGTTACTCACCTCAGATGCTGTCTGACGGAATCTAGATGTTCTTGGGTGATTTACGTATCGACACAGGACCTATTTATCTTGCAGGATACTTGCTGCTTCTAATATCCATCCAATGCACTTGGATCTCTGCGTTTATATAGCCTCCTCGTTTACTGGTACATCTTAATTGGTATCTTGTCGTTTAGATATTTGATATTTGGCATTCGGTATTTTTAGCAAAGTTGTAATATCGCGTTCATGGTTCATCACCGAATGGGCCATGGCGAGCTGACAATGATCAGGATGGTGTTTGTTCAACTTCCCGGTTCCCGTTTTTCGTGCTGTGAATAGGCCTCGAACAGGTATCTTCGTGATCGTTCTCGGTTCCTTTCTCGGAGGCCTTGAGCCATCTCGCAACTCTTGCCATAACAGATGAAAACCATCGCTCTCGTCTGCTCATACCACCATGAGACACTGGATCAGAAAGATGTGCAAGATGCTTGACATCCAGGTAGATCTCCACCGGGTTGCAAGTCGAGGCTGAGTATGTGGGCGATGTCTGCTGAAAGTTGCAAGTTTGTGCCGAGGATCAAATTGAAATGTAACAAGCAAACAAATCGACAGGCAGACAAAGAATATGGAATTATTTTGGTTATCTAGGCAGTCTCTACAGATAGATCTTGTGCTCTCGCCTTCCAGCCCCCTCTACAGCTGGACATGACTGGTGGGGGATGAGGCGTGAACGGACCGTCCTCCCCCAGAATCTCAGATTATTCAGGAAATCCCAGAAAATCCCAGGAAATCCCAGACTTTTCCGATTATATCTCCGGGACCCACGACATTGATGTGAGAGCCCTCGGCAATCGGTATGTGGTGAGTACAACCATAGTGTTCATATGTTTTAATATCAGATACATCCGTGATATTGACCGACACCCTCGGCACCTGGGCTAGGCCTTTCGGCCATGGTCCTCCATGTACCACCCCTACCACTTCAATACGAGATTAATGATCGTGCAGAAGGAAATACGATGCAGTCAAGCATATAGCTCCGATGTCAAAGATAGCATCGACCGGGGTACCTATGTGCGGCCTTGTGTTGCACCATCCCAAGAGCCTGGTAATGCAGCCTCAAATAGATCCAGCCACCAGACAGGAAAAACAAGAACCCTCCACCGCCCGCGCTCTAGTCGGCGACTCTGGAAGCCACCCTCCACATACTCTCTCTATCTGTTCATATCTAGCTCTTCATCAACCACCCAAAGGGGAAATGCTTGCGTTCCTACGAGGCGGGTGCCGGCAATCTTTGCCGAGGCGTTGTCATGGCCTAGTTCATCCCATGTGCTGTTAGCATATGTTCGTAGAGTATGCATCTTAGAAGGATAACCACCCAGAGGAGAAAGACCACGGCGTTTGTCTGACCAGAGCTGACCGGCTCCGATGTAGAAGTGACGTGATATGCATGACTAGCCTGTTCGAATATTACCCCTTTTGAATTACACGTTATGTAAGCACTCACCACGTTCACAACGTACGCCGGTGTCTATATGACTTCTTGGCTTTTTATTATTTCTAGATGCTAAGGTAGTTGACTCTACTACAAGAGTCTGCAAGTGTTTTGTGTTTGTTCAGCTAATCTCTGCCTGCCAAGATAGATACTATAGAAAATGTGCACCGTGTGGGAAGATGCAAGCCACCAGCCACCCCCAGCTGTCCATGTCTGCTGTGTCTGCCATCTGCCTTCTCTCTCATGCCTACATCTTCGTCTACGCCCAGTTTTATCCGTAATCATTCGCTGGGTACGCACCGCTGACTCGGGGAAACCAAGCCATAGCTCCCCGGTCCTCACCTATCGCATTCATTGCCTCACTGATCTCGTCGAGTTTGTATTTTCAGTCTTATCGTCTGGTGTTTCACTTCAGCTCTGTCATGGTTACACATCTGCTGTAGGACTCCTTCAAGCCAATACTCTCCCCTTGCCGGCATCATCTTGCGCCGTATTACAGATCGCCACTAGCCCATTGGCTTGGCTGCTGCCGGCGTCTGTTCTCCCACACCTCGACTACACTTGTACTTTTAGTGAAGCCCAGCAGTGTTCGGTGAGCACATTGCGTTGGTGTGCCGGATGGACGCGCGGGCAGTTTGCCTAATTTATTTGGAATCATATGAGGCATGAGGCTTTATTTCAGCTGCCATGTCTAGTTCTCGGATATTTCGGGCGCCATTTCTAGGAGCATGAGTGTTCTGATAGAGGACATGTAGGATAGCATCGGCGTGTATAAGTAATGCATAAGTACGTGCTGAGGTGACTGCAAGGGATTTCATTATGGCATATATAAGATCTGGGAGCAGTCCTCTTCTGTTGGCATCTGAACAAAGACAGCGACCAGGTATATTTTAAAAACAAATGAGTAAGTCGGCAACTAGGGAAGCAACTAACCGGAAAGAAAGGAAGACATAATGAGAAACATATCGAAGAAGACACTTAAAACAACAGGAGTTGAAATTAAGGACGATAAGAGAAGACGAAAGCTGAGCAGAATGAAGAAAACACCAATAGCAGGACCCATCCAGGCAGGACTGATGCTTGCTCTGGTTTCGTGCAGATCGTGGAGTAGAATAGAGCCAGGCAGCATCAAGGCATGGTGACTCAAAACCCAACTGATGTGGCGATGGAGACGTCGAGACCGAGACCGATATTGATCTCGTCTGGCAGGCAGTTTTTGCAGCACACATGGTAGCAAAGCGTGTCGGGACTGGACCGCATGCGATGCCCGCACCAGCGGTAGAGGTTGGCGCCGCGCCGGCACTTGCAGCACACCCATACGCCGTTCAGCTCGGCTAGCCGGCATGCCCCCGAGCTGCAGTCGGGACTGGACGTGCACCCGCCCATAGCGCACGGGTTGTTGTAGTCGACGCTCTGTTCCTGGTCAAAGTACAGGTTTGGACAGGGCATGGCCACGCCCGTGCTGGGATCCATCTGGGCATGGTCGCAGAAGCCGTATTGCATGACATAGTCAATGTTCCGGTCACAAGGGGGGGTGTGGTGGCGATGGAGGTAGTAGTATGTGCACATGGTGGGCGTGAAAAGGTGACGTTTTGTTTTGATTATTGCTGTTGGGCACTTGTAAACATGTAATTATCTCTTGCTGAATCGTAACCCTGTCGTTTGTTGTCAGTATTTGTTATTCAATGTCCATCTCTGGATGTCTCTGGACATCCCTTGGTATTCGTCGACATCTGTAGACATTTGTGGACAAATGTAGATATCTCTAGGCATAACATAATTACTTAAGCTTCTACTTACCGTTAGAGTTGTTGGTGGTCTTGCTTCCGTGGACGAAGTGCTGATGCTTAAGTTTTCAACTTGAAAATGCTGCAATGCTGATATCAAGTCTATTTAAAGTTGATGATGTGATGTTGTGCTCCGCCGGCTGGTTTGAGCTCACTTCCAACACACCCTGAGCGGGCATCTCCTTTGACTTTATACACAACCGACACTGCCGATACTGCTGCGGCAGCTTGCTCTCTTTTGTCGTCTCGACCGTCTCTGTATTTACAAACCCCCAAAACGGACGCGATCCTGCGTTGTCTCTCGCCTTTGGTAACGCCAACCCCAACGGCGTCATGATGCGCGACTGGAATTGTTCTGCGAAACGCAAGGGGCAAGGGAACACAGAAATCCCAATTCTCTTTCCGGAAGCCGTTTTGCCTTGCGCGTACATCTGCTTTGTCCTTAATTCATCCTTTACATTTATATATTTTGATTTATTTGCAGCTTGGGAAACACAAAGTTCTCCTTTATGGGCCGTCAGTAGAAGCAATAAAGCAAGAATAAATCAAAAATCAGACGACGTAGTCGGGGGGAGCACGAGAAGAGATACACAGACAGAGACATGCGAATGGAGATGTACGAAGGAGCACGTACAAAGAAGGCATACTAGCACAAGCACAGAGCACGGATCACAGAATACAGAGCACAGAGTGCAGATACAAAACACATGAAAGTGCCGGATCTGCATGGCATACCGCGGCTTTGGTATGAATGTGCGCGCTCGGTGTATGTTTTTATTTGTTCTGCGATCCTGATTCTGGCGTCAACGCCTCCAGTTCACACAGCTACGTCTTTTCACTTCTACCTTCTGTCTTTGACCTTCCACGGCATGCTACTCGCCTAACCCGGCTTTGGACTGCACTTCCCTCTGACCTGAATGATGAGCAATCAGGCCATGCACGTTGCACTTGATAATATCTCTCAGCAAATATCCTGTCAGCATCCGCAGTTCCTGTGAGAGCCGTAGAGCTTCGTCACTGTGTTGTTTTACACCCCTCTGACTGAGATTATGAAGCAAGATGTGACTCAGCGTCAGTGAACCAGTCTCTGGCCGTTTATATCGTTCGTGCAGTCTACGTCAAACGTTTGATCCCACAGAAATGTGGCGTATCTCCCATACAACATCAGACGCCTTACGGATGCACGTGTGGGCTGGGGGTCGCAATCAGACGGAGGGTAAGCCGGCATAGGATGCGCCAAGGCCACGAGAGAACGTTTCAAGCTTCTGTACATCCACGGAAGGGCACTTTCTGCTTGTAATATTCGTCGGAAGCATACAGACGAGCAGCAGGCTGAGGATGAGGCTTGAACGGCTGTCGAAATAGGCTTATAGCTTCGAGATGCCCACTTGACTTTGGATCAAGGTCTACTCTACCCCAAACAGCTCGTCCAGCCGCAAGCCCTTTCCATTGCTTCCGAGACATCTGGAAGCGGGAGAGTTTCATTGTCTTTACTCCATCCATTCAAACCTACCAGCATTTTGACATTACGACCTGTCGTCACACATCCAAGACGCAAGGACACAACTCGCCCGCAAGATGGAATCCTTTAGAGCTGTGCTGCTCGAGGTGCGAGATATCTGACTGTTCATGTAATATATACGACTGCTGTGTATGGTAGTGACTTTCGTACCCCTCTTGGACAATCCTATATATATATCCCTGGAAACATGCAGTGCACCGTATGACGTGAAGCAGCAAGGCCAGACGGAGGACAAGAATAACCATGTGCGTAGCCTATGTTTTCTGTTCTTGTGACCTTCTAGAAGAGGAAGGCCAGAGTTGATAGGCTTGTTAATCAAGCATATATGGGATAAAGAACTGGATCTCTCATCAAATTAAGGGCAGTGCGGCTATCGACGATTGCGCACCACAACACTACACGATGCATGGGTACATCACACCAAAAAGAAGACCAGAGCAAGACATCATAACTGCCATCGTACATTGGCCTATCATTTTGCAAAAGAACAGCCCCTCCTACCTTACCTTTTCTGCATTCTGTTATTGTAGCGCAAGCTTGCCTTGAACAACCAACAGCACTTTTGAGCACCCATGTTGAACAGCCCAGGTACTCGTAACAGCAATCTGTGATACGGGTGTTTATATAGTAGTTCGCTGCATGTTCGGGGTTGGAATGCGTAGAAAGACTTTGTGACAGGCTGCACCAACAGATATCCCCATCCGGGATCTACCGTCCCTGCCTTGTTAAGAGCATATATACTCATACAAACGGCATTGCTTTCAGCCGAGGCAAAGGAAACAAGGCTGGCAAGACACTCGATACGAAAGGATATACTGTTCCGACGCCTCAACATCAATTTGTATCGTGGGATGCATCCATGGGTGTCCTTGCCATGCTCACTCTATCCCATTCTTGCCGTATCTCGTCTTTGAGCTCGCTCTTCTCTTGCATCCTTCCGCGATGCTCTTGCAGCTACCAGTCGCTGGGTTTGTCGGAACTCCTCTCGTATATTTTGAGCCTGTATGTATTCGTGTATACTCACAATCGTCTGTGCAACACCACATCCGTTTTAGCCCCCGAGCATGCAGACAGCTCCAGCAGCAGAAGCAACTCGCCGAGACATGACTCTGCCATATTGATTGCTTACTATGCTTCTTTGATTGATGACCATGGTGTTGTCCTTGTTGTCCTTTCAGCTTTCGGTGCTTCGTGGTTACACATGGCATTGTTTCCTAGAACCAACAGCAGGCGTATACGACATCCCGTACGGGTGGCCACTTGGCACCCGTAGATTGTACAAGAACAATATTTGCCTTGTGGAACAATGGACAAGGTGAAGAAGAGACACGCTCATGAAAGACGACATGGCCAATGTCCTTTCTAGGATTGCGGCAGCTTGAGAACGAGATCCCAGCCACTTGAAGTGCGACAACTGCCTCGTCCATGATAGGCCAACCCCAAAGAGCCAGGAGCATCGATAGGATTGAGAGTCAGCTTAGGCAGCGTGGTGCAAACCGCTGGCAGATAGGATTGAGCTATACGGTCACTGGTGTCGGATTCGAGGTGTCTGTTTTCGGCCGTGATGCCTGGGACCTATAGCGATTAGTCATCACGTCCATGGATGTCTGCAGATGTAGACACCGCCTAGCAAGTCAACGGGAGCAAAATGGAGTTTTTCTCTCGTTTGACCACCGGTGTTTGCTTTTGATGCGATTCGTAGATCACGCAAAAACAGGCACGCCCACCACACCCCGAGTGCCGAGGAAGAAACATGTGAGAACAAACGCCCACGGCATCTGCACGACTGCTTCGAAGCGCTCGCCTTGTGGGAGACAAGTGCATGACAGTGCATGACTCAAACGCTGTGCATGTTGTCGAAAAGGATGTCTAGACAATACCGCTGCCCAGCATACAACTGTATCAGGTGTTTCTGGCAGCTTTAGACGCTGGCGGGCGGTATAAGCAGAGGGGTGATGGGACACACTGGCTGTGGCTGCAGCTGCAGCGGGTGAGTCGGGGGCATGCCGTGAAAGAGGTATAGTGGTCGGTGGGCATTGGAGAAAAGTGTTGATAGATGCTCGTCATGGCGAGAGAAAGTGGCCCATAGTCTTTTTGGGTCTTCGGACGACGTTGTCGTGGATCGCGAACGGTATCTAGCGGACTATATGCCGTAATATAGGGTGCTGCTTCTCGCGAGGATGGTGACGGCTGAGGCCGCGCAAAAATAAGGAGTAAAGAGAGAACAACGATGCCAAACGAAACTGGATCACGAAATGGCAGTCCTAGCTGGAAACGCCTGTAGCAATATCTGTCCAGGGCTCGATACTCGTAGATTTGGCGACCGCCCTGGAGGATATGAGTTTGCCAACACCGCGGTCAGGCTTTGCCGTTCCAGAGGGATCCAGGTTTGCCTGGTTTGCCAGGTTTGCCAGGTGTGCCGAAATACAAGGGGTGTTACCAGTAGAACGGCACTACAGCAAGTTGGAACTACCCCGTGGCAAGTGTAATTAATACGAGATACAGCGTTCACATGTATCTTATCTTACGATCGTCAGTGTCCTATCGGCCTAGGGGCCTTGGGCAGTACTCTGTCTCGTACCCGTAGACTGGTCTGAGCATGGCAATGATGCTCTGGAGATCGCTACAGCGGTAAGGAATAGCGGGTTTCAACGATAGTCCTGGGAATCTGTGAATATCTAGTGCCAGACCCCTGCGAGCCCTGGATGGCATTTCCCGTTTCCCACTTGGCCGCGTTGTGTCCACCGTCTTAGCTCTTCTCGTCGTAGCTCGAGTCTCGGCCAGAACCGCTTTTATGTTTATCTCACCCTACGGAGTATTCATATCTCGACAAGTGTGTCTTCTTAACGTGCTTCGACATGTACCTCGAGAGCACACTAAAACATCGACACTGTGTCCATCGGCATAGGAGATCCACGAACGGGAACCCTCTCTCCATGCAGCGATTTCCGCATGTATATTAACAGGGTGAATAAGTGTGTATGCTTACTCTGTTTTTTTGTGTATTGTGCAATTTGTGCAATCTGTGCAATCTATGCAATCCATAGCTCAGACGGCGACCACTGCCGATTGCGCCGGATAGCTCCCGCCTCTCTCACCCTGCCGCGGCGTTGCACTTGTTCCGCTGCTAGATCCGACTATCAACCAAGTGCTGTCGTGCTTTGCATCAGTCTGCAAGTTTTTATATTCGACGTACTCCGTACTCCGTAGTGTGATTGTGTCTTGAGTCTTGACCGAGGGTCCGCTGATTTTAAAACACCCGATTGATCCATATCCCGATCTGCCAGCATCTCGCTGGGTCTTTGGAAAATTGCAGTCTTAGCTTTACGTCTTATGTCGTACGACGTACGTCCTCACGTCTGCTTTGGCACGAGGTCCCCAAAAATGGATTATCTGATATGGGATGATATACACGTGCTGTAAAATGGATAGGAGTCACCGAGAGTGTCACAGGGACAACCTGCCTATCTCAAGATACGAGTATATCTATTCGCAAGTCCATGCTACGACGCCGATGCAAGAGACTGGGACGTTGGGCTCGGAGACAGGCGAGGAATCATTAAGCGAGAGCCAGTGCGAATTCAGTAAACCGCATGCGCGGACATAACGACTGATATACGCTACTAGTAAATATAGGCCGGCTGTACTCGTTCGTATATATTTACGCCGTGCTCCGTAAATTGTGATGACTCTGGTGCAATTCGTTATCCGGCTTGGATTCATGTAGCAGTCGTGTGGACCGAGAGCGAGCTACCAGTTGCCCGAAGGATTGATTCGCGCGATAGGTTCATCCCGTTTTCATACCATCTTTCCCATACCTGGTTTGACATGGCTATTCATTATGGGAAACTTGCTAGTTCCCATATTTGACCAGTGCCACTAATAGTAAGCATGGAGAGATTGCGAGTGCCTAGCGGAATGGTGCGAGCAAGATCGTATCTTAGATGGATGATGTCAAAGCTACCGCCCGACCACAGCATGCTATCCCGTCTATCTCCGGAAGTTGCAAATAAACGCCGCCTCAATACTGGTCGTAGTGCAATGCACTAACTCTTAGCGAACAGCGGTGCTGAAAAGGAGATTGTGAGTGGGTAAAATGGGGTGAAGTAGAAAATCCAAGGGCTGTTGTATCAGTAGGTCCATAAGGGCCACCCACAGACAGGGGGAGGGGTGAGGGAGTGAACGCAGTGTGTTTGGATGTAGAAAAAGATGGGCAAAATCGGACGAGTAGAAATATGAGGAATGAGGATAAATACCTGCATCTTGTACAGATTGACAGCGAGAGGCACGGGAATAAGTCAGAAAGCGTCAGATACTGGGCAAAAAGGCACGAGGCTACCGTGGCACCGCGAACCAACAATATAATAGCTACGAGATATAAATATAGGCCAGATGAGTTGGAGATTATAGTAATACATGCTGGGCTTAACAGCAGTTTAGTATATTACCCAGTCGTTGTTCTGGCGATGCTCGAGGATACCCCTAAGACGCCAGGGTTAGGCAGTTTGACATCTTATATGTAAATACAACACGGTTCCGGGTTGAAAGGCCTCAGTGAAAAGGGAAATCAGACTGAACTGAATGTAAATATACCACCGAGTACCGAAGAAAATACATAATAAGACGAAACAAAGAAGACATTCTCCGTAGACTCCCGGAGAGGGTCGTTATGGAGTATGGAGGAATGTAAATAAGTCAGACATGAAACCGAAAAAGAAAATAAAGGAAGTGGTGGAAGAAGAGAAGAGGAAGAAGAGAAAGAAGGGGAAGAAGAGGAGGAAGAGGGAGAAGAGTAAGAAGAGGATGAAGAGTTTTGTTCAAAGGCCGGCTGTGCTCGACTCAAACAGGCACCACGTAAAGGAAAAGGATTGATGCCCTGGGGCAGCATATAACTGTCAATAAGTACGGAGTAAGTATGATATTTCTCGAGTACAGCGAGTAACGAGTGACGTCAAGGAGACACCCTCTCTTCACGCAAGAGCTCATCGACAATTCAAACACCGAAGCCGCCAAGTATCTTACAATGCTGCTAGATCCATTGCCACTGGTCTGCCTCCATACCCCTGGACGATCTACCGCGTCACCGGGCTGCAACGGCTTCAGCACAGGCGCGGACGCAATGGGGACAGCAGGACAGATCCGGCACTACTTGTTCTGCCAGGCTTCGCAATGCTCAGCATAGGTCCCTGAAGAGAGACTACAGACGTTGCGAACAAGCACTGTCAAAGCGCCAACGCTGTCAAGACCACCAGCATACTCTAGAAAGCAATAAACTAGATACTATCCTAAGACTTACAACTCGAGAATCTGCTCGGCTGCTCGGCTGCCACTCTTCGAATTCCAATCACCGACACTGGCCCTCTCTCGGTTCATCGACACGATCACTAGCCAGCTCGCCTGTACACGACACTGATTCCCAAAACGAGCCTGTGGTCTAGTCATACTTGGCCACATACGCCGACAGCATAGGACCCTCGACGAATCCGACATCCAGACACACCCAGACACACGCGAGCCCGGCATACGACTGTGAACGAACACTTGATCAAGTTCAAGTTGATCCTGAAGCCCGCCTGGCGGCAACGACACAAGAAAGCAGGAGAGCAGGAGAGCAGGCCTCGCTGGAAACGTTCCCAGCTGTAGTAGGAACCGCAAAGACAACATTCGACAACACAACAAAACGACAAAGTACAATACCTCCGACAACCCTTATACAATACAAAGCCCAGAGCCCACAGGCAGCGACCGAGCAGGAGGACCAGAAGAGAAGGAGGAAACGAGGCATGGCCAGTGGAAGTGAGAGCGCCGTCCTGCACCCAGCCGGTGCCTCGAGCCTTGATGCGTCGACTTGTCTGTAGTCGAGGGCCGAGACACCCGTAGTCCAGGCTTGCTTGGTTGAGAACAGCCAGAGCCACGTACTCCATAGATTGCATCGGGCTGTGTACATTCAGGCCTTGCAGCTGAAGCTAAGACAGCACGGCAAGGACGCCTTGAACACGTCTTTGGCGTGCTAAAGTGAGTAGCATGGAAGACTGCCGGCCACTCCGACACTGCTCTACGCCAGTTCATCCGCGATAATAATTGTTCGTACTCTGGGATACTACGTAGAGATTGGAACATACTGCGCAAGGCCGTAGTCTACCAAAGTAATTAAAAATGGAGTAGCAAAAACAGGCAAAACACCTCTTAGCACAACGTTGTGCCGTATCTCGTAGTAGCGCCCTTTCAAGTCTGCGTATGGCTGTGGATGCTGTTCAACAGTGCTCTTCACTCAATGCTGTCGCTGCGACAGGCTGCCCACCGCCCACGACAAGCTCCTTCGGCGTCGGAGTAGCAGTTCGACTCTGGCGTGCACATTCTCCAGCTAGTCCGTCAGCATCTACCCTACGACTACGACTGTGGCGACGGATCGTAGTGCATAATGATTGACTGTTTGGGACGGCGTGCCGTCAGTATGCACGAGAGCATGTCCAGTTGTGTTCACGAGAGGTAACGATATGGCAGACGCCGTACAGCGGTTTCACACAAACTGCCAGAGCCGCAACCTCACTGTCCTTGTGAACTAGTAGAGTGGACAGATTTGATAGGAGCTCATTGATAGTTCTGCTAGGCGACTAGCCATAAAGCTGCATAGTTGTTTTCCTTGTTCGTGAACAGCTACCGACCGTAGACGGCATATACGCCCTACTCGTCCCAGATGACGGAACCGAGTCCGTCCTTGTTACCGGGGACACTGACAGTGCCGACCAGCAGGTTTGCCATTGCGCCCGTTGCCGGATCAATCGCGTACGTGTCCACCGAATCCTGCTGCGCACCAAACGACATGTCGTTACGGTTGCTCACGTATACAAAATTGCTAAGCGTGTGCACCTTGACGCACTTGCTGTTAACTATGCGGATGCAGCGTGTCCTAGCGACGGTGGTTAGGACTCGGTACGGCCTTGAGATAGTGGGAGTGCTGCAGATTAGTAGTGTCGCTCTCGTCGGCGCAGTAGAGCATGCTGCCCCGTTGTCCAGCGCGAGCCAGCTGGGCATTTGGCCGCCATGGCTGCCTATCTTACGAACAGTATTTTAGAGCACGTCTGCTATATGCGTGTGAGTCTTTAGCTGCACTTGCAGAGATCGCAGATCACGGCTCGTCTGTCATCAGGCAATATACAAAAATAGACACGGTACGCGTTCTAGGCGACCGGCCGCGAGACTTATGTATCTTCTATCCATGTATATAGTGTACCTGCATCACGGCAGGGCTAAAGGGAGAAGTGCCAGCGAGGTAATATGAGCTAGATCAGTCGTGGTATTGGATCAAAAGAAAGCGAAAGCAGTCAAAGAGTAAATCGTTAAAGAAAATAGCCAATAGACGATGCTTCAACTTGAATGCCTTGACGTCTAGCCTAAACAATCAAACAGCCTCGGCCTACTTGAACCCTCCGACCCACCGCATTCCTCTATCAAAGCATTATCCCCCGTGGCGCAATTGGATAGCGCGTTAGACTGTTATTCTCTATATCAGTTCATCTAAAGGTTGGTGGTTCGAGCCCACCCGGGGGAGTTCTTTTTTGCTATTTTTGTTGACTACTGTCTTTTGGTTGTGGGAGGCGATGTTATTTTTTATTTTCTTTTTAGTTATCTTTCTTCAGTTCGGTTTGAAGAAGCTATATTATTATATTCAAGTAAGTATACTTTTGTTTATCATGCATTTTTCTTCTATTTCAACTTTTGTAATTCAAGGATAGTCGTGCCTTTGGAGAATGAAGAGACATAAAGAAATTAAATTAAAAAAAAAAGAAAATGCCACCCTACATACTGTCAAAGTAAATAGCCAAACATAGCATGAATTTATATCAGCAGGTCTACCTAGCCTGGGATCTTGAACGGTGGCTATGTAAAGAAGCATTTGCTTTTAGAGGGCCGTCTACCTAGACGTCATGTCCTGACGGCAACGCCACCTGGTGGCTGTAGGTATGGATAAAGTTTGAGGTAGATAGTGGCACAAGATGCTATGCCGAGTATCCTTGGAGATGGGTGCCGGGCAAAGCGTGTCTCCCCATCGACTTGGTTTTTATAGCCGGCGTATTCAGAACAGGCCGGACTCGGGACAACCTTACAATAGCCCGTATAGTTGTGTTCTTCTGGAGAGTTCACCTTGAAAGAGCAGACCGGCCTGGCAGATACCAGATGTAGTGGTAATAAACAGACGGGGCTGGCCAGTCGATGATTATAAGTCGGCCCGTCCACATGGCTCGATGGGTTGCAGGAGACTCGGCCGTAAAGAGCATCTTCATTGATCTAGGTGTCTCTACATATCCGCTCCTGTTCATAAACTTGTCTTAGCTACCGGCAACTCCAGAATGCGAGCAACAGGTCCTTCTGCAATTTCTATGTGACTATTCCGGTGTCTCCAGCTCCTCCTCGCAGCCGCCGCATCACTACTGGTCATCTGTGCAGCCACCGAGGACTGTCTAACGATGGCCGGCATGCCAACTGACGAGCGAAACGATACCGACCAGGGCTAGGACGTGACACCTTTTCAGACCGGGCATTGGCCTTTTTTGTTGGCGCCAAGATTGTGCTGGCCAACGCGACAGTCTTCGACGTCTCCGAAGCCCAGAGCCTCGTCGAGCCTGTGCACCAACAAGTTGTCCCCAAGCCAGCTTCGCGCGTTTGTAGCGTACGCACACACTCAAGACGCGTGCCGACCCTCGTGTCTCACTGTCTGCAAGGCATCATGCCAACAGTGTAGATGAGCTTGTGCTCAGTTCAGTTTGTCGGACTTGGACACAATGTAAAAATTTAATCTGTGCATCGGCAGATGAGATAAGATGAAGATGGGATGGAGTTATGGACATGAATTATGGAGCGTGAGCTATTTAACGCTGTTATCAGATCAAATCCTGATGTCATCCACCCGGAAATACCACACGGAGATGGATATCAAGAGCACAAAGCACGAAATACAAAACATAAGCATCCACATGAGGAATACGGCCGAACACATAGAAACACTGGGCGCACCCATCCAGGCCGACACCGGCGAGGAACGCTCGGGCAGGAAGGCCCCGAAGTCGAAAATGTATGCGAAAAGAGATATGAGAGAAGTAGGAGAAAGTATGATAAGATAAAGCGGCTGCACGCCAGTTGCAGGTCACTGCGTGTTGTGTAGCAGTATTTGCTGTGTAAATGGGATGGTGTAGGTGAACGACCATGTATTCTAGGTTGTTGTGCGATACGACGAAGAAATGCGTGAACAAGACATAAGAAGAGACAACAATGACACGACACGACACGACAGCTGACAGACGATAAATAGATTGTAGTATGACGGCCAAGACAGAATAGAAACAACAAGACAGGCTGCTAAGCTACTAGCTCCCAGCTCCTATATCCTTAGCCCTCCGTAGCTGTGACTCAACGCGGCCTCTCCTTTACAAGAGGTCACGGCGCACAAACTCGTCGAACAGGGACTTGCCCAGACCAGCGGGCGACCGCGACACAACGACGCCGGCGTCCTCCAGCGCCTTGATCTTGCTGCCGGCATCGCCCTTGCCACCGGCAACAATGGCACCAGCGTGGCCCATGCGGCGGCCCGGCGGCGCAGAGACACCAGCAATGAACGACACAACGGGCTTGCCGCCGTTGACCGTGTTGTTGGCCAGCAGGAACTCGGCAGCCTCCTCCTCGGCGGAACCGCCAATCTCACCGATCATGATGATGCCGTCTGTCTCCTCGTCCTCGAGGAAGACCTTGAGGCAGTCGATGAAGTTGGTGCCGCTGAAGGGGTCACCGCCAATGCCGACGACGAGCGACTGGCCGAGGCCGGCCTGGGTGGTCTGGTTGACGGCCTCGTAGGTCAGGGTGCCGGAACGGCTGACAATGCCGATGCGGCCGCGCTTGTGGATGAAGCCGGGCATGATGCCGATCTTGCACTGGCCGGGGGCGATGATGCCGGGGCAGTTGGGGCCGACCAGGCGTGACTTGCTCTGGGTCTTGAGCATGTCGGTAATGCGGAGCATGTCTGTTTGTTAGTCCTGGGGTAGAGAGACATGGAGGTCGGGCTTCGGCAGACTCGGACGTGGAGACATGGACATACCGTGCTGGGGAATGCCCTCGGTGATGCAGACAATGAGGGGGATCTCGGCGGTCAGGGCCTCCTCGATACCGGCAGCAGCCAGAGGCGGGGGGACAAAGATGGCCGTGGCCGTGGCACCGGTCTCCTTGACGGCATCGCTGACGTTGGCGAACACGGGCAGGTCGAGATGTGTGGTGCCGGCCTTTCTGGGGTTGGTGCCGCCGACAACCTTGGTGCCGTAGTCAATGGCCTGCTGGGCGTGGAAGCTAGAAGAGTTAGCATTCCGGATTTAGGTCCGAGTTCAGATCAAGAGTGTTATCAATCAACATCATCTAGACCGATCGTATCAATCGTATCGGTCGTATCAATCGCATCACTCACGTTCCCTGCTTGCCGGTGAAGCCCTGGTAGATGACTCTGGTCTCGGAGTTGATGCGCAGGTTCTTGATCGTGCTGGCGTAGGGGTTGGACGAGGAGCTGTAGCTGCGACGGGCAGCCGGGGCCAGCACGGAAGACCGCGCACACCGAGCAAAGGACTGCATTGTGAAGGGGTGGAGGGAGGAGGGTGGGAGGGGAGGATCGAGAGAAGAGAAGCTGAAAGGGGGTCGACGATGAGGAGGTCGACGAGGGTGAGGTTGAGGGTGAGGGTGAGGGTGAGGGTGAGAGAGCGAGGGTGCCGAGGTCGCGACGGAATCGGAGTCGGAATCGAAGTCGGGATCGAAAAGGAGAAGTGAGGGAGATCACCGAGAGGCAGCGAGGAGGACAGGAGATACGTGGTGGTGATGGATTAGAGCGGATGCAGCGTAGGCGCAGAGCGCAGTAGTGTGGCCTCTGGAGCAGAGCAGAGGTCGTAATTTTCGCCTATTTTTGTATTTGTTTCTGGCAATAAAGCATTTAATTCTACTATTTTATTCCGCGCTTCTGCTGCAAATGAGGGGGAAACGCTCTGCACTCGATGCCGATAGCTCCCACGGCAAAAGGCGGTCGACACGTTTCAACACTGCGCTCCAGCAACAAGGCAATGCTCGACGTAATAGCTCTATCGTTCTCTTTTTTCTGCTTTTTTCTCCTCGTCTCGGTCAAATTCCGGTCGACATTAGAGCGGTCCGTTTTCGTGTTTCCCACTTTTCCGCTCTGTCGAATTTCGCATTTAAACTTTGCATTTACACACTTCTTTTCCACTTATATTTAAACGATTATTTCGCATTTAATTCGCCAATTGTTTAATCCATTTGCATGTGCTTCGCTCTGCTGGCAGCTGCCCGAGCTGCCCTAGAAACCCGCTCCTTCCTCCACTGCCAGAAAATGCCGCCCCTGAGGCCACTGGACCCAGGTCTTGTTGACAGCCTAGGCAACTACGAAACTCGGCTCGCACCTGCCAAACGTCGGCACGCCACGGAAACTCACGGGTCCTTGCGCCACAACTAGCCAAAATACACCAGCCACACACAACGCTGGCTTCTGAAAGTCCAACAGGCGATCCTAAACAATGACACGTGATTGGCTGGCATGCGATAACGATAAGCACATCGAAAAGTTGTGAGCCCCACCAAAAGTTTGAGTTGAGCTGCAAGCGCATCGACGCCGATGACATCGATGACATCGACATTGGACGTTGCAGTATATCCACAGCACTACCCAGTTGGTGCACGAGCAAGCAGTGCCACGACACACGATAGGCAGATATAGTGCAGTCTAGATACTGCATTCACAACCTCCCTCACAAAGCTGTTGCATCAATAGTCGACACCCCACTTTGATTGACGACGACGACGACATCACAACAGCATCACAGCATAACGACCCCGCCACCATGTCTGCGACAATGACGGAGACGGCGACGTCCCACCGCGGCAGCAAGGCCAAGGACAACCTGCCGCCAGAGAACGAGCGGTTCCTGCGGTGCTGTGCCGACATTGCACACGCCCTGATCGAGGACTTTGAAGAGACGTCGCGCAACCCGAAAAAGGCACCCCGCGACATCAACCTCAACAGCCTGCGGTCCAAGTATGCACGCAAGCACCGCGTCAACGGCGTGCCTCCACTGACGGCCATCATCGCCGCCGTGCCCGAACACTACAAGAAATACATCCTGCCCAAGCTCGTGGCCAAGCCCATCCGCACCTCCTCGGGCATTGCCGTCGTGGCCGTCATGTGCAAGCCCCATCGGTGCCCGCACATTGCCTACACGGGCAACATCTGCGTCTACTGCCCCGGCGGCCCGGACTCGGACTTTGAGTACAGCACACAGTCGTACACGGGCTACGAGCCGACGTCGATGCGCGCGATCCGGGCACGCTACGACCCGTTTGAGCAGGCACGTGGCCGTGTCGACCAGCTCAAGGCGCTGGGCCACTCTGTGGACAAGGTCGAGTACATTATCATGGGCGGCACGTTCATGTCTCTGCCGGCATCGTACCGCGAAGACTTTATCGCACAGCTGCACAATGCCCTGAGCGGCTACCAGACGAGCAGTGTGGACGAAGCCGTGACGGCCGGCGAGATGAGCAACATCAAGTGCGTGGGCATCACGATCGAGACGCGGCCCGACTACTGTCTGCAGCCGCACCTGTCCGACATGCTGCGCTACGGCTGCACACGGCTCGAGGTCGGCGTGCAGTCGCTGTACGAAGACGTGGCGCGCGACACCAACCGTGGACACACGGTGGCGTCGGTGGCCGAGACATTCTGCCTCGCCAAGGATGCCGGCTACAAGGTGGTCAGCCACATGATGCCGGATCTGCCCAACGTGGGCATGGAGCGCGACCTGGACCAGTTCCGCGAGTACTTTGAGAGCCCGGCGTTCCGGACCGACGGCCTCAAGATCTACCCGACACTGGTGATCCGCGGAACGGGCCTGTACGAGCTGTGGCGCACCGGACGGTACCAGAACTACACACCCAACGGCCTGATCGACCTGGTCGCGCGGATTCTGGCCCTGGTGCCGCCGTGGACGCGCATCTACCGCGTGCAGCGCGACATCCCGATGCCGTTGGTGACGTCGGGTGTCGAGAACGGCAACCTGCGCGAGCTCGCACTGTCGCGGATGAAGGACTTTGGCACGTCGTGCCGCGACGTGCGCACGCGCGAGGTGGGCATCAACGAGGTCAAGCACAAGGTGCGGCCGAACCAGGTGGAGCTGGTGCGCCGCGACTACACGGCCAACGGCGGCTGGGAGACGTTTTTAGCGTACGAGGACCCCAAGCAGGACATTCTAGTGGGCATGCTGCGGCTGCGCAAGTGCACAGAAAAGTACACGTTCCGCGAAGAGCTGGTGGGCCAGCCCACCAGTCTTGTGCGGGAGCTGCACGTGTACGGCACGGCGGTGCCGGTGCATGCGCGTGACCCGAAAAAGTTCCAGCACCAGGGCTTCGGCACGCTGCTGATGGAGGAGGCGGAGCGGATTGCGCGCGACGAGCACGGCAGCGACAAGATCAGTGTGATCTCGGGTGTTGGTGTGCGGAGCTACTATGCGAAGCTGGGATACTGGCTGGACGGCCCGTACATGAGCAAGTGGCTGGACGGCCGGGGCCAAGAGGCATGAGCGGCCGGCAGCAAAGTACATCTTCAAACTGTTCATCAGCTCGCCAGTCTGGCAGTCCACCAGTCCGCCAGGCTAATACAGCCAGAGTCGAGCAGACCGCCTGGCCAACGACGACACTCTCTAAGACTTCACCAGCCGGGTCGCGCCGAGGCTATCGGGGCTGTGATGGAGTGTGGTTAACATGTACATATATACCCATCACGAAGGGGAATGTCCTCGCTGGCGTTGCATCGCCTCCACCAGCAAGCCGGGCGGAACACATGCTTATCAGAGTGACGCAACATCGAAGCTAGGGTGCTTCGTGGTTTTATAGTGTTTAGAGGAGTTGGAATTAGGTCTGCACACATAGCATAGCATACACGGCGTACAAAATTCATGTTGATTTCCATCCTACATACTGTACAGCATACCTCAACCAGTCCCTCGTTGAGTCTCGCATGCTGTCTGCAGGCCAACAAGACATGCATCTGCCTGCATCTGTCTGCAACACGTACACAACACGCCGACGTGTGACGACCCCTGCCCATTACCAGCTTACTGCCCATGTTGGAATTGACCACCCTCCTGGAAGTCCGTATCCATCGCTTTCAACAAGTCCTCGCTGGTCTTTGACTACAATGATACTTTACTTTTTGATTCTTTGATGTACGGATTATACACCGACACTACACTAGGCCGCTAAGCAGCGAGTCATCTGGTGCATATCATGGTCACTAGTATACCGCGTCTGCCTGTGTGGTACTCAAATGTACGTATTAAAGTAAGAGGAAAAGGAAAAGGAAGAATACCTTTCTAAAGAGGCTTGGTGTGATCTACCTGGCTCGGGCTTGCTGACCGAGAGGGATTTACGGAGAATAACAAGCAAGTTAAGCGAAGAAATATAATAAAGACGGGAAGAAGAGGATAGCAGATAGATAGTAAGGATGGATATCAATAAAGAAAGAAATAATAAAGAAGAAGAAGAAGAAGAAATGAACCAGTAATTTCCATCCGAATTACGATGTATACGGAGCATCATTATAATTGCACCGTACTTGCAAGACAGCCAGCACATTCCATCAGCAGGTCTTAACAGTATCCCGACGCTTCTTGTCATTGCCACGCTCCCTGCAAGTAACCCTTGGAGCATCCTTGAAGCAGGTGGTATCCCTGCCGTGAGGCTGAAATGCTACGTGGAGGAGCCCAAGAGAAAGAAGCGAGGGAGAGAAAAGATGAGTACGAGAGAAGCCGTTTTCCCGACTGACCTGGAGAGGAAGTCAGTGCGAGCGTATGAGAGAGTGCGTGTCGGAGTGTGCCCGTGAGCTTGGAAGCTTTGAATTCGGATAGTGTGTCTTGGCACTTGGCTTTCTACGGTACAAGCATGGTTTGCCATTCTTCCTTTATCTCTCCCCCTCAGTGCTCACTTAACCTTCTAAGCTTAAACCTAGTTGGACACAGATCAGCACAAGTACTGAAATCAGCCATGAGAATTCAATAACGAGGCCCAACTTTGCAGTGTGCAGATAAGTCTAACTGGGGCGAAGCCATTGCCAAGACGCCAGCGACATCAGACGCAGCCCGCCTCGAATCGACCAACAGGAAGACAACACAACCAACAGTGTGAGAAAGAAGACGGGATTCTTCTCATGCCCACTAGCATCCCTGTTTTTGTAAGGCCTTGGGCTGCTGTTGAAAGACAGTCGATTCTCGTCGTAAGGTACTGTCTTCAGGGCTGACTAGGAGTTTTAAAGTGTGCGGGGGAACACAAGACATCATAGGACACAGGACCACAGAACGGGGCTCTGAAAGACTCTGTTAGACTCTGTTAGACTGTTAGACTCTGTCAGTCTAAGTTGGACAACCGGTGATCATGTATATAAAGTACTAGCGGAGTAGATACTCAACTCACAATAAAGTAGTAACCTCTGGTCACATATCAGCCACTGCAGGGGTCAGACGAATACTCCGTAGGAAGAGCAGCTAATAGCCAACAACGGAGATTGCAAGGGTGCTGCAGCAATACGGTGAATACGAGACAAAAAGGGAATAGGCCGTGAGGGCAGAGAACAGAACATGCCTCGCTGAGGCCGACTCCGAGGACGACGATGCGGACGAGCACTGGACTGAGACCTGTCCCAGGACGCCACTCCCGCCAGCCATCGTCTCGGCAGTCAATACGACATACGAATGACCTAGGTGGCTTACTTTGGCTGCATTGGACTGCGTAGGCCGGAAGCTTGGACGCTTGGCTGCATCTCCACGACAGCATCGAAGGCAGCTGTCTTGTTTCTGCCTGGTGCTACGTATTGTGGCTGCTTGTCACTCACTCGGTTTGACCGTAGCCCAGTGCTGTCCGCTCGTCTACCTAGACCGTACGTCGTATGCGAATCTGCCACACAGCTCCCGTGCTGACACCTGAGTCTTACACTCCATCTCCAGAGCTGGACACTCGTCGAGACTGACATCTGGCGAGTGACCGACACCCAGGACTCCGCAATACGTCTGTAGTCTTTCTCTTTTCTATCAACTGACTGCCTACCCAGTTTGCCTGTCTTGGCAGCATACTAAATTCATAAAGACGAATCCAAGACAGAGCAGGAGAATATGCCTTATGGGCAGACCGAGTATGTCCAATATCCACGAAGTACATGTTCGGAGTAACTCGTCGTACGTCGTCGTAATTTACAGATAGTAGAACAAAGTACCGTACCCAGAATATGCTGACCCCTGGCATATCAACTCTACAATATCAGACGACGGATGACCACAGAAAGACGAATAGATCTTTGTTGATGCCCCTATGCCATGCCATGTCATGCTACGCCTTTGATTATTGCCAAGCCTGCGAGCCTCCGTTCTGATTATTTTTTATATTAAAGATGTCTGCCTCTCGTGCGGTCTTCTCAGTCAGTCTTTTCTCTTTGACTTTCCTTTCTCTCTTTGATTTCCTCTTCAATGCTCCTAGTTGACATCGGCATGCGACTTGTAGCAACACTCGATTATTCAAATCATCTAATCAACCAGTCAACCGGTCAATTAATCAATAAACTATAATCAAAACACACACCATTATGCGCCCTTCACTCCTGGTTGGCCTGCTCTCAGGCCTGTCCACGGCCGCTGCTGTTGCTGTCGCAGACGAAGCCCGTGCCGACATCGTCCGCCGTGAAGCCTTCAAGGCACCCAACGTACTGTCGTTTGACAAGGGCAACCACCGCTACTTTGTGATCCCGCCACTGTTCGGCTCAAGCTCGCCCAAGGCAGGCAACAGCTCGACTGGCACCGAGGGCGCCGTCCTGACGCCGCGTTCTGTCCTTGATTTCCTCCTCAACAAGCGCCAGAGCTGTTCCGCCGGCTACGGCTACTGCAGCTGTACGTTCTACCCCTTTATTCTCCAAGCTTGATCCAAAACTTGACCCAGACCATGTACTGACTCCCCAGCTTTTGGTCGCTGCTGTCCGAGCGACACCAAGTGCTGCTCGTACGGCTACTGCATGAGTGCCGGGCGCACGTGCTGCCCCAACTCGTCGTGCCAGGACGGCCTGCTATGCTGCGGCCAGAACCACTGCCGCCCGGCCGGCTCCGAGTGCTGTGGCGACGAGACGTACTGCGACTCGGGCAACCACTGCTACAAGTACCCCGGCTACTCGCGCGACGTTTGCTGCACCGACTCATCGTGCACGGCGTACTACACTGACGGCGCCACCGTGACGCGCACATCGTCGACGACGCGCTCCACGACGCGGCCCGCGACGACCACGACGTTTGAGAGCACCGAGGCCGCCACGACGACCGAGGCTGCCACGACATCGACCGTCTACGAATACGAGGCCTACTACTTCACTTACACGTACTACTACTACTCGTACTATTGGACGGCGTATGGTGCCACGCGGTCCGTTGTTACGACGACGTACGTTACGACGACCACGATTGTGAGCGTGTCGGCCACGGACGCCGATGCCGCGACATCCCTGTACTACGAAGTCGTGTCAACGATTGACCCAACCACGCCGGCTGCGGCAACATCACTGAGATCGCTTGCCGGCGAGACGACGACTGTCCGCGGCGAGACAACGACTGTCCGCGGCGAGCAGACGGCCACCTTTGGCGAATCTAGCAGTGACGCCCCGACGTCGACTGAGAGCGAAACGACGTCGACGCGCACGACATCGACGCACACAACGTCGACCCTTGGCGGCGGCAGCGGCGGCAGCGGCGGAAGTACGAGCGGCAGCTTGCGTTTGATTGCCGCGAGCGACCGCATGCTGGGACTGTGGGCAGCACTCAGTGCAGCCACCGGCATTCTGATGGTTGTTTTGTAAGAGTAGATGTGATACCACCAATGCGCCTAGCAATCTAAATAAAGAGACCCGATGAAAGACTATCTCACTATATTAATCAATCAACTAATAAATCAACCGATCAGTTACTAGATATCCTACAGACTTGTAAATTCATGCATAACGCCGTGCTATAATACAAACTATAAAGGAAACGAGAACCAAGAGAAAAGAACAAGAAAGAACAGAAGAAACAAGTCTAAAGAGACTATGCGACACCACCGAGATCGCCTTCTGCATCGTCAAACCGTTCTCTTGACTGGCCTTTGATTGAGCCTCGCTCTGAAGAGCTACACTCCGACCCGCTTCGGGCCGCTTCGCGCATGGCTTCTCTCGTCTCCTTGTCGGCATTGACATTGACGCGCCGGCGCCGGATGCCGTCGTAGAGCTCGCGCGCACTGACGCTGCCCGGCAGACCAAAGGCATCCAGGTCGATATTGCCGGCCGTCGTTGCCCGCAGCGCAAACACAATACTGCGCCGGCCGCCGGCCTGCTGGGCTTCGACGGCAGCCTCGCCCGTGTCGACGACGACGCGGTGCAGCGCCGAGGGGATGCGGTACTGGCTCAGCACGTGCAGCGTGTCGCCCGTCATGACCGTGATCTTGGGCGCGTCGACCCAGACCGGCTGCGTCTCGCCCGGCACGGCGCGGGGGCTGACCTGCAGGCCGCGTCCCCAGCATACACACAGCGTGAGCAGCCCGAGGTCGCGGTGCTGCTCGGCCCCGCCGCCGCCCGGCTCGTAGCGGAAGAGCCGCAGCAGGGATGGCGGGTCGTCGCGCGGGTGGCCGGTCACCTGCTTTTTGTTTCGCGGGTCGGTGTCGTCGTAGACGCCGCTGCCCGGCTCGAGGCTGTCGTGGACAACACGGTCCCACGCAAGCGGTCCGCCGGGTAGGCCCAAGTACAAGCTGATGTCGCCGAGGATGCGGTGCAGCAGCCGGGCCGTGTCGTGCCACACAGGCGCGGCGGCATCGTAGATGTTTGGTGGAAGGTGTGTCATGCTTTTGCGCAGCGTGAGGTACTCCTTCTCGCCTTCGAGCCAGGTATAGCCGCGCTCCGTGTTGCCGGCATTGACGGGCGGGCCGAGCTGGCCGACGCCGGGCCGGTACGGCAGTTTTGCATTAAGAGGCTCTGCGAAAAACGAGTCGACGTTCTTGAGAAGAGTGTCGTACTGGGCAGCGAGGTTCTGGGGCAGGTCGAGGTCCCAGTAGCCGTGGGTGCAGAGGTGGTAGAGGGCGTCAGGCGAGAGCAGTGGGGGCGGTCCCGACGGCGGCGGTAGAAAGTCCATTGTCGTATTATGAGACGTGATAGAGGTATGATGCCATTATCAAGGTATATGGATTAATCGATGATTTGAGGGAAGGTGAATATGAAAGGAAAATGAAGATGAAGATGAAGAAGAAGAAGACTGAAAAGCACGTCGGCCTCCGATGACGTTGAGCTAGTATGGCACAACAGTCACGGGCAGTCACGGGGTCGAGGGCGGCTTAGCTCAGCCATGGGGCGGTGTCTTACGTACTTGTACTATTATCACGGTTATCAAGCAAACAGCCATAAGATTATTCATTGTCCGAGAATGTGGTAAGAATCAGGTCATCGAGGAACTACGACGCGGAAGCAGAGGAATCAAAATCAATCAAATCTGACAGACAATCAGATATCGAATGATCACCCCGTATTATGCCGGTCAGCCTTATGCGAGCGATACCGGGCCAAGGCAAACTAGCGGGTTGGCAATGCTTGGAGGCCGCTGGAGCTGGAGCTGGCGCGGGAGCTGGAGAGGCCAAGAGATGCAAGTTGATTAAGTGTTGCAACGTCGAGTGGAGGGAGTATGAGAGAGTTGGATGAGAATGTCGATGGTGATGAGAGGAAGAAAGACAGAAGGAGGATGAGAATAAAGAGAGGATTAAAAGAAAAGAAATGGAAATGGAAAACAACAAAAAGAAAGAGAGTGATGAAATGAAAAGAACATTGAAAACAAGGGAAGAGAGATAGAAAGACTGAATAAGAATAAATAAAAAAGAAAACAAACAAGACGAGAATTACAAAGTGAGTTCAATAAAAGGGAAAACAAGAGAGAAACAAAAGGATTGAATTAATAAGAGAAGAGAGAAAGTAACTTGGAAACGAAGAGAAAGAAAAGTAGAGATGAGAATGATTATAAAATAAAGTCAAACGTAAATAAATCAAATAAACAAGGACAAACCTTGAATGAGTTATTAACCAAAAGAAATCATCCTGAATAAGATACCTGAGAAAAGCATTGCCTTCTACATCATTCGGATGCTGTGTTCCCGTGGCCAGACAACATCTATTCTATTAGACGTTCAGGCGTTTAGACGAGCAAGACATGGCCAATCCCGCGATTGAGACGAGGGTATCGCAGATGAAGCAAAACAAGGCCAGGCGAGGCCAGAAAGAGCCGGGCGTGGTAGGGAGACCGAGCAGCAATGTTCTAGAAGGTGATACAACGTTGCGTTACCATGGATGTCGTGGATTCCGTATGGATGCAAATGGATGCAGATGAGCATCTGCATGATCGGGGCCGGAGCAATATATGTTTGCAGTTTGATTTCCAAAACAAACATGTTGGAAGTGGAAGAAGGGGTGGCTGAGGGTGAGACTGGGAATACACTGATTGGGTAGACTGGTTGAAGGAGGAAGACAAAGTGGGCGGCGAGCGGGAGTATGAAACAATAGGAGATGTGGCTGCTCTAGAGTTGTAGACTGTGAGAGCATCATGACTAGGAGAGGTGGTGAGCGGGCGGCCAAGCTGGAACCGAGTCGAGAAGCGAGAGGAGGCTGCAAGTTGCAAGTGTAGACAAGACGAGACGAGAGAAGCACGGAATGGTGCACGGCATGAGCAGCGGTCCTCGGCACATATGTCCATCCTGCAGGATCACAAGACTCGGATGAACTGAGGATCGAGGGGGACGGCGGACCCGGCTGCCAGGGTAGAGAGGAGCAGTGGGTTGGTAGTAAGAGCAAAGCAGGTTGTAGGCAGTATTGCAGCATGGTTGTCACTGGAATGGTAGAATAAGCATGAGAGCATGCGAGTATGAAAAAGAAAGTAATGCGAATATCAAGAGCCTCGCTGGTTTGAGGACAGGGGGCTGAGGGAGCGATCAAACGCGGGGCCATGGTAGACGAGATGCACGCGATGAGAGGAATAAGAGCCGCATTATGGGTAGGGTCTATGTAACGCTTGATATTGATATTGATATTGATTACCAGATTCTATGATTCTTTGATTATCTCGGTTTATTACTTATTCGGATCATAAGAAAACGAAACGAGGAAATAGAAAATCAAAGGATACAGGCACCCAAGAAGAGATGGATAGAAACAGACAAGAAACAAAAAGCAAAACCATTGACAGATGGTTCAAAAGAACAGAGACGATGATATCCAAAGAGAATAGCAGACAGCTGCACCGCTGCTGGCCATGGACATCTTGTCTCCGTCGGCGTCGGCTTCATTGCATCCAACCCATATTCAAACCATATCCTATATCGTACACAGACACACTAGGCCACACAGCTCCTTTAGACCGTCGTCTCACCATCGTCGGTGTATAGAATAGCAGTCTAGGTGCTGCATCGCTTCGTGGCCGTTCTCACCGCCGCTCCTCCTCCTACGTCTCATGCTCTGCGAATCCTCCGGACATCACGATCCGGCATCAGAACTCTAGCATCGTAGGAAGCGGACAGGCCAGGCCAGGCCAGCTACCCAACCTCGACGTCGAATCCACGAGGCTGATGTCGAGTCGTGGCGATGCTCGACTACCAAGCATCTCCACACATCCACCCGCCGCTGGTATTGATGTATCACACGCCGTCCACCCGACCCCGTGTTGCCCCTTGCGCTGCGACAACAAATGCATCGTCTGCACGGACTGCCGCCAGGAGCTACTCTGCCATTGTTTTACTCCATTGTTTTATTCCATTGTTTTACTGTGCATTGCCCTTCTATATCGTGGTGTTTCTGTATTGATGTCTTGGTCGTCGCTTTGGTCTCTGCCTGATGTTGCATCCCGGCTTAATTCGCCGTCCTCTACCTACGAGCTGCCCTACCTACTCTACCTACTCTACTTACTCTACCTACTCTACTTACTCTACCTACTCTACCTACTCTGCCTATTTACTCGTTCTTACACTTGTGCTATTCCCACCCGCCGTGGATCTGCTCAGATCATTCCAAATGAGATCAAGCAAGAGACGGTACCACAGTCCGGGATGGCTGTGGCGATGTGCACACGGCACGAACCAAGCATGATTCTCAGCGGTACATCTTGTATGGTCCATCTCGATATATAAACGCCGTCTGTTTCCGCTTCTTGGTTTCGGTTTCCCTCACCTCTTCTCGTCATCAACACTCTTTCTTATTTTCGTTCATCTCTTTTCTCTCTGTCCTTTCTTCTTTCTTCTTCACTTCGTATTGACCCGGCGTCACTGAACTGTGTTCATCTTCATTCTTTACTACACCTTGACGGTTTTATTCTTGTTTGTGATTCTTTACTCTTTGTTTTCTTCTATTTTCTTCTACTTCTCTTTTATTCTATTTCTTCTATTTCCCTTGTATTCCCATTCATTACATCTGTCAAAATGGCTCGTCTCTCTGCTCTCCTTGCCCGTAAGTCCTCACTCTAGACACCTTGGTCTCATAGTACAACCGGCTTGCCTTCGCGTGCTAACAATCAGTCATCGCCGCCGTCTCGGCCATCCCCAGCCCGCTCACCCCCGACCCTAACGGCGACCACCTCGTCGGCAACGGCCAGGGCGAACAGTTCATCACCGGCGGCTGCCTCAGCACCGCCGACTGCAGCCAGGCCACCGTCCACTCGTGCTGCGCTTTTATTTCCGGCGGCGGCACTACCGGCATCTGCTCCGGCTTCGACGTCGCCAACATCAACGGCAAGGCCGGCTGTGGTTTTGGTGACGGTGGCGCCGCTTCTTCGGCCGCTGCTGCGCCGGCTGCCACATCTGCCGCCGCCGTCGCTGCTGCTCCCGCCGCGTCCGCCGCGTCGTCTTCTTCCGGCACCTGCACCGTCAACACCGCACTCGCCGGCAGCGCTAATGTCGGCACTGGCGGCGGTACTCAGTTCATCACCGGTCAGTGCTTCAGCGCCGCCGATTGTGCCTCTGGCTGCTGTGTTGCTCAGGCCGATGGCACCAACCTCTGCAAGGCTGAGCTCGTCACGACCGAGGCCGGCCTGAGCTGCGATGCCTCGTGTACTCCTTCAACCGCCTCAGCCGTCGTTGTCAGCAAGGCCGTCGCCGCTTCTTCCGGCACCTGTACCGTCAACACGGCCCTCGCCGGTAGCGCCAATGTCGGAACCGGTGCTGGAACCCAGTTCATCACTGGCCAGTGCTTCAGCACCGCTGACTGCGCTTCTGGATGCTGCGTCGCCCAGGCCGACGGCACCAACCTCTGCAAGGCGGAGCTCGTCACCACCAGCGCCGGTCTGAGCTGCGATGCGACTTGCGATGGTGCTGCCCCCACCAACACCACAGACACTCCCGCTGCCGCTACATCTGTTGCCTCTGCGCCTGCGTCGACTGGCGCTGCCGGCTCGGCGCAGTGCACCGTCGACACGTCGCTGGCTGGCAGTGCGAGTGTCGGCACAGGTGCGGGTACGCAGTTCATTACCGGCCAGTGCCTGTCGGCTGCTGACTGTGCCTCGGGCTGCTGTGTTGCGCAGGCCAGCGGCGTCGCTCTGTGCAAGGCCGAGCTGCTTACGACGCAATCTGGCTTGAGCTGTGATTTTTCATGCTCAGCTTAAGCTGCGAGTCGAGGCGAACTGGAACGACTGCCATGTGGTTTCTCACACATACTCCTATCACACACATGCTTCTATCATATACATACTTCTAAGAAGATGACATCATATGGGGCAGTTGAAACAGCATCAAATCAAAATTATAGAATTCGGGCGGTTAATACAATAGTCCAATTCATACAATGAAAAGGGTGATGTCAAGTAGTTATAAATTAGTACTCAAGATATAAATATTCGAGAGGCAAATAATATAAACATAAAGATTACCTAATGCATTGAACAGCTAGGGACCATTGGTAGGCGGACAAGAAGTGATCTGAGATGTCGACTATCGTTGGGGTGCATCTGCCGATCCCCCTCTATCGGCAATCGTAGACAGCGTATCTACATCACACCCACGATCGAGGCCACGTCTACCTGAAATCACATCCACTCTTTTGACTGCACACTCGAAATACACCAGCCCAGTATGGCTTTCATTCGTCCGTACAAGCCCACCGACTGGGACGACATGTCCCATATCGTGAGTCTTATCTCTTCTGCCTCGCTATCGCATCGTAGCCGCATCTGCTGACAGCCAGTGCCGCGCCACTCTGCCGCCGTCGCTCGATGCGTCTGAAATCTCAAAGCGCCTGTCGCCCTACCTCTGGACACATCCGTACCCCCTGCTGAGCCCGCAGTCGTGCTTCATCCTGGACGATGGAGCCGGCCGCGCTGTCGGCTACGTCATTGGCCACCCAGACGTCCGCCGCATGGCCCAGGACTACACGGCGTACACAGAGCTCGTCGGGGGCACGTCCACCGATATCCCGGGCGTGCTGCCGGCGAGTCTTGCCACAGCCCGCAGAGAAGTCGGCCCGTGCCCGGCACAGCTCGATGTCCTTGAGCCGTGGAACTTTCCGGCCGATCCAGACAGCAGCTCGCCGTATCCGCCCGTCAACGAGACCTGTCTGCTGCAGCAGGCCTACAACCCGCGCTGGCTGCTGCTGGAGTCGGCCAAGACGGAGCTCAAAGCAAAAGTGGTCGAGGCGTACCCGGCCATCATGCACATCGACCTGCTTCCGTCGCATCAGGCGGCCGGATGGGGCCGCAAGATGATCAATGCCTTTCTGCAGGCGATTGCCGCCGAGGGCGCGCGCGGCCTGCACATTGGCATCTCGGGCGAGAACACAAAGGTCGTTGCTTTCTACGAGCGGTGTGGTTTCCGCGTCGAGCCGGGTGGCGAGATCGAAGGTGGCGTGTGGATGGTCCGGGATGTCGAGTAGATGTCTACCACATATCTAAGTAGACCACAAATGCAAGATGAACAAAAAGAGAAACGTAATTCATATGTACACTCTATTCTAAACAAACATGCATTCCCCTAGATTAGAAAAAACATAAATCTACAAAAAGTTGATGCCGACACCGACTTGCAGACCCTTGCGGCTCTCCTCGCCGCGGCGCATCACCAGCGGCAGGCTGAAGTTGAGCTCAAACCGGGCCACCGGGTGCGCATACACCAGGCCCAGGCCCACCGCCGTGCTCGGCAGCCCCGTGCCCAGCTCCTGCAGCGCCGCAGACACGCTCTGCGCCACCTGCCCGGCCGTTGCGCCATCCGCATCGGGCGACTTCTTGCCCTTGAGCGCCACCAGCCGGCCGCTGTTGGCAAACAACTGTAGCCGCAGCGGCGATGCAGCACCCGCCTTGGTCACCGGCACAAGCATGTTGACACCGCCCGCTGCGAACACGTCGCCGCCCAGCGCATCGCCGCCGTCGTGCGGGCCCAGGCCGCCCTGCGTGAACCCGCGCACATCGGTAGGGCCGCCTAGGATAAACCGGTCGTTGATCCGGCTTGGGTCAGCCTCGCCAGCGAGCACGTTGTAGCCGAACGGCAGCGGGTACAACAGTCCACCGCGCAGGCCCAGGCCGAAGGACACGCCGCTCAGCGAATCGGTCGACACGGCACCCGAAAACTCGGCCTCCGTCTTGGCAAATGCCACATCACCGCCCAGCGGGCCCCAGCCAGCCACCTCCGACGTCGTGCGCACCAGGTAGCCGCTCGAAGGCAGCAGCGCATTGTCGCGGCGGTCGCGCACATACGTGTGGCTCAGGGCGCTCTTCAGAGAGTCGCCGCCATCACGGCGCACAGCAGGCGACGCAGTCGTGCCGGCAAGACCAGTAATCTGGCGCCACGTCGAGCCGTATGCGAGGCTGTGCAGGTCGCCCTGCAGCGTGCGCCAGCCGATGCGGAACGCGCCGCCCTTGAGCGCCTCCTCGTGGCTCGCCCACGGTTTTTGCGTGGCCGATGCCAGGCCCTCCAGCGACACACGCACGTCTGGGTTGCCCTCGATCGGCGCCGACAGCGACGCGCTGTAGGCAGACCGCGTGCGGGTGCCGGCGCTGGCGTTGAGCGACAGCGTCTCGGCGCCGCCAAAGATGTTGCGCCACAGCAGGTTGCCGTAGGCCGAGCCCTCGGTGTTGCCGATGTCTGTGCCCGTGTTGAGGCGGAAGCGCGGCAGCTCAGACACGCGGATGGCAATGTCGACGTCGGTAGCGGCAGCGGCGGGGTCGCGGGCGCGGGCATCGCTCAAGTGGACGGTGGGTGCCGGGCGGAAGATCTCGAAACGGTCGAGCTTGCCGACGGCGGTCTCGATCTCAGCCAGCACATCGCCCAGCGTGGTGCCATAGTTGTTGGTGCTCGACACGAGCGGGTCAAAGAGGGGATCGAGAAAGGTGCGGCGGGTGTTGCGGGCGCCGTGGATCTCGAGGGTGTGCACGGTGGCGGGCTGCAGCATGTGCTCGGCCATCTGGGCAACGGCGGTGCGGCGTGCGCTCTCGTCCTGGCGGGCGCGCAGGCCGGCGTCGGTCTGGGCCTCCAGGCGGAGCGTCGCCGGGTCCTTGTTCAGCTGCGCTGTTAGCCTTGTTCTGCCGTCGTTGCACACGGAGCACTCCTCATCGGGCCCTCCTCATCGGGCACTCCGCAGAGCTTTCCGCAAGTCACAGGCTTGTTCCGTCCTCCTCCGAGCTTGCTCTGGCGAGCGTGGTGACCTACTGCTCCAGACATCGTGTCGCTGTATGGGGTGGCGATGCTCTCTGTTGAGCGTATGGCGCTTGTTGGATCGCTGGATGAAGCGAGAAGAGTAGTATCGGGCTGGCACGAAAGATTCAGACTCGCTGCACGAGACACTGCACGACAGCTCTCGGCGGGCAGCCGGCAATCCACGCCAGCAAATACGCGCTAGTGGATTGGCTGAGAGTGTACCTGTGTACCTCAGCTGTGATTAGTCATTCTTGGGTCATACCTTGCGCGGCTCCTAAATGCACTGTCTTTTGTCGCCTTTGCAGTGAAGGCGTTGCGACGGAGTTACACTGTATATCTTGCTGTTACGACACGGTTTATTAGTTTCAATGAGTAAATTACGCTACTTGCTGTCTCTCCTTCTTATCTCATCTCAAAACAAGGCCAAATAAGAACTCTGCAGACTTGCTGCTTCGTGTGTCTGTCAGCCTATGCATCGACTCTCGACAAAAGTACAGTCCAAATAGCCGACTAGTGGCCAAGCTAAACCCCTGCCTTATCAGCGCGATAAGGACCGTTTAGTGTACTCCAGGGTCACGTGTGCTCTGGACACTTCCTGCCATTAATGGGCTCCTTCCCCCGGTTTCGAGCGTCTCCCAACTGATCTACCACGCTTCATCTCCATCTCACTATCACCACCACCACTATCACCACCACCACATCGACCACTGCCGGCTTCAGCTCTACACAGGTCGACACAGCCCACCACACTCCAGACTTGACCACACCACATAACACAGTCCACAGTTCACCTGAACGTCCCGCCAACTTTCCGCTCCGCCGTTGAGCTCGCAGCCTCCTCTCCGCCTGTCTAATCTCCTCAGCTGCCCGACAGAACCGACACATCGTCACAGATAGCCAGCACAAATACACAAGTACACAGCTAGACGGTTACAAACACGCAAACACGCAAACACACAGACGCAATGGCTACCAAGGCAGCACATCGGCGCGTAAGTCATACTACAACCCGATCACCACCACCGGCCTTCCGACGCCGTACTAACATCACAGTTGACGCGCGAGTACAAGTCCATCTCCCAGAACCCGCCGCCCTACATCGTGGCCCACCCCTCCGAGAGCAACATCCTCGAGTGGCACTACATCATCACCGGCCCCGAGGACACCCCCTACCATGGCGGCCAGTACTGGGGCACGCTCATGTTCCCGCCCGACTATCCGTTTGCGCCGCCCGCCATCCGCATGCACACGCCGTCCGGCCGCTTCCAGCCGTCGCAGCGCCTGTGCCTCTCCATCTCCGACTTCCACCCGCGCTCCTTCAACCCCGCCTGGGAGGTCTCGACAATCCTGATTGGTCTGCTGTCGTTTATGACGTCGGAGGAGATGACGATGGGCTCGGTGTCGGGCACCAAGGCCGACCGCAAGCAGTATGCCAAGCACTCGCGCTGGTGGAACAGCATGGTCGGCAGCTCGACCAGCAACAGCAAGGGAATGGGCGACGGTGGCGCCAAGTTCCGGTCCGAGTGGCCCGAGGTGCACGAGAAGAACATGAAGTGGCTCAAGGAGCACCGCATCGACCCGCAGACCGGCCGCGCACTGCCGGCGCCTGCGTCGTCATCGTCGTCGTCGTCCGCCGCGCCGTCGTCGTCGATGCTCACATCATGTGGCATGGCAACAACAGGCGCCGCGACGGGAGCCGCAGCCGGTGCGAGCGGGACACAGGCACAGACGGTCGTCGATGCCGTGCGGCAAGGGCGCGGTGCCGGCTCCAGCTGGCTGTGGCGCAACCAGCTGTACGTGTTTGGCGGCGCCGTGTTCATGTACGTCCTGGTGGTGCGGATAATGGGCGGCATGCAGTAGATCACCGCCCCGTCTGCAGCCACCAGGCGGCGCTGGGCGTTTGCCTCTTCACGGGCTGGAGTCTGGGGGTTTCCAAGTCTCCTTCCGATCTAATGCACTCGATGTTTCTTTATTCATGGCGAGCACTCTTCTTTCAGCTTTGTCGTTTCTTTTGATATGCGCATCTTTTACTTCTCATCACCATCACTTTTGTTCTGTGATATTTTTTCTTATTTTCTTCTTTATTCTTTTCTTCTTTCTTTTATACTTTCTTTTCTTCTTTCTTTTTTTCTTCTCTCTCTGATGGACGGAGCGTTTCACCCCTTGTTTTCTTTGTTTGGGCTTTTGTAGATATACTCTTTTGTATTTGCTCCTTATGGATCTTCGGTTTTCCGTCACCTTTGTTACTCTTTTGCTCGTCTGCTCGACTTCGTAACTCTTCTTAATAGATCACCGCAACAATAGATCACCCAACGTGAAGTGAAGCAAACACCGATGATATTGTTTATTGATTGCATCACATCATGACACAACGGTCTCCATGGTAAGACACAAAAAGGAATATGGGCTGGTATTAACCCATAAAGACTAAAGCATAGCAATACTGAAAAGAAAAAGTGCAATACTAATAAAATAAGCGCAGTGGCCGATAGTCAGCCGGCTCGAAAACTCCGAGACACTCCAAGTGTCGTTGCTCCTGTTGTGGTATCCTTTTTTCCCTTCTCTGGTCCATGCGCCTCGTAATGAAAACAATAACAGTAGAAAAAAGCAGTAAGACAACAAATCATCGCCCGCGTAAAGCATCGTAAGGGCAATATTCAGCTGCTCTGTAGAGGACGCTTGCCAAGAATGCTCATGCCCGTGGCAGACATCTCAATCACACGCTCCTCCTTCTCTTTCCCCTTCACTCTGCCCTTCTCTTTCTCCTTCTCTTTGCCCTTCCCTTTCCCCTTCTCTTCCTCCCTATCCTCCGTCCTTACGGCATCGAGTGTCGGGGCTGATGATGCACTGGACTGTGGTGTAGCAGTGGCACTGGTGTAGACAGCGGCCAGCGGCGTCGGCGCGTCTGTCGTCTGCTCTGTCTTGACTGCCTCCGGCGGTCGGTGCACTGACTGGTCATGCTGGAGGGACGGGCCGCCTTGAGGATGAAGGCATTTGTTGCGCTTGGCTGGGGGCATCTCCGGCTCGTCCAGCTCGTCCAACACGTCCAGCTCGTCCATCTCTCCGCCGCGCTGGTAGGCATGTGCCTGTGCTATATATTCAGGAGCGAGCGGGTTGAGCCCAGACCTCTGCTTCCGGATAAACTCTTCCTGTGAGATCTCTTCCAGAGAGCAAGCGCTGCCAGGAGAAGCTGGCCCTACTGGCGGGCCCTGGGGCGTACCGGCAGCACGAGCAGAGAGGCGGGCGCGAGCATCTGCCAGAGCAGCTTCAGCTCTGGCTATGGACACGGCAGCAGGTTCTCGCTCGTTTGTCACCGGCAGCATGGGCATATACACGGCCGCGCCGTCGAGTGATTCCGGCAGCGGCGGCAAGCCATCCAGCCATTTCTCAACCAAAGTATCAAGGGCAGTCGGCGCGCGGCTCGTCGTTATCGTCGCCTGCATCGCCTGCATCGACCAGGCCGTGCACCTGTTTGAAGACAGTGCGTTCATTGCACGCAGCGCCTGGCTTTCGTCTAGGAGCGCTGCACCCAGCAGCCTGCAGACGTATACTTGTTCTTGGGGAGTGCTTGCCTGCAGGGCGGTACGGACCTGTCCGGGTGCGACAGCCAGCCAAAACCGGAACATGGCGCCTTGCTTGGCTTCGACGAGATCCAGGTATTCTTTGGGGTAAGGGGCATCGTCGTCACCCTTGGGATCCCTGACGTAATTGTATTGTGTATGCAGCACATGCGCTCTAGGGAGAAGTCTGAGTGACGCCCACAAATCAAAAAGTTCCGAGGGAGGCACGTGTATGTAGAAGCTAAAGGGGCAGGGGAAATCGCGAAGTGTGGCTTTTTCAATTGCTTGGAATACCGGGGTATGGCTGTGCAGCTTCATCTTGCCGATGATATACATGCCTTGCATCTTGAGGTAACCTCCACGCAACTGGCACGCCATACTCGCAGTGTCTGCAAGTATGGCAGCGCTGCGAAGGTGGTTGGATTCCCTCCGAGAAGCAGCATCACAGTATGCCTTTTCTTTCAGCAAGGCCTCGGCTTCCGCATCGCTGAGGAAATTCCGTAGGTAGCGCCTGAGAGTTTCGTAGTAGTAGCTCTTGCCGTCGTCCTGCGTCCCGCCGTGCAGGCCGATTGGAAATACGGTAGGGTACGCGCTGTTTCTGTATCGGATGTCTTGATGTGGACGTGGTCCCGCGCCAGGGCCATCGCCGGCCCGCATGTTGCCGGAGCCGTCGCCCTCGATTGCTTTCGTTTCGGCGAGGGCCCGTGCCTCGTCCTCGGCTATGGCCTCTTCACGGGTTGCCACGCGCCGCCGGCGTCGACATTCTTGGCTGAGCGGTTTGCACTTGGCCACGAGGTACGCCAGCTTGCCCTCCAAGTACGCGACATTGTTGATGTCTACATCACTTGCTAAGTGTGGGCGCAGGCCGATCTGGCCCAGGCCGGAGATGATGAGCTCGTCCTGCTCGAGAATCTTAAGCCCTGCGGCGCCGAGTCCGACGAGTGTCTGCATGGCGTTGTAGATCCAGGTCCGGAGCCGCAGGATCTTGGCTTCCTGGTGCTCATCATCCGGGGTATCCTTGGCGTCTTTGTTGTCGCCGCCGCTAGAGGAGATGGAGACGGGGGGCATCGGCTGGATGAGCGAAGGCCCAAGACGGCGGAGATTGTCTGAGGTGAGAGGCGCTGGCTGCGCGCCGGCAGCACTTGGTAAGGACATGCTGAAGGGAGTCTAAGGAGTCTTGGTGCGAGTGCAGCAGTCGAGGCTCGTGCATATCCTCAACAGTCGAAAGTAGACATTGGATTTAGAGGAATGTGAAGTGGTGACAGGCCTACAGATGAAGTGGCGAAGAGGCAAGGATGGAGGGTCAAGAGCAGAAGAGGGGCAATGATGAATAAGAGCTCGGACGACGGGAGACGATAGGAGATGAGAGGCCGCCAGAGCCAGCCAGAAGCTCTTGAAATATGCTGCGCAACGCTGTCTGCCTCATGCGTAACAATGCGTAGAAAGGCGACGGGGAGAAGCGCGAGAGAGGTCGGCGAGAAGTGAAGAGGCGACGGAGAACTGGGGGAGACGTGAGGGGGAGAGCCGCAGAAGGAAGGCTGGTGGCTGGGCAGCTGTTGCCGCTGGCGGAACAGATGCCGGTGGAGCCGCTGGCCGTGTTGTTGGGTCGGGATGGAAGCCAGGCCAGGCCGCTGTCTCTGAGGCTATGAGCTGCAGCGCGCGTCCATTCTTCTCTGCAGGCAAAGACGGAGACGGATAGAGGGACACGCGACGTCACAGCGAGGCACACCAGCAAATGGTGCGCGAGGGATGTCAAGCTGCCAGGAGGAGAGGGTGGCAAACTGACGTTATTGGTCGCCGGGAGCTCTCGAAACGGCTGATAAGAAGGGGCCAACCGTTCAGCCGCATTAGGCTTATCGACACGTGATCCTGTCACAGCACGTCCGTCATTGCTGTTGATCGTCTCTTCTGCTCGTTGTTCGACTTGGTTTATAATGGGATGTGTTTGACGAGAGGGTTTATACAAAGGGCTTCTTCATATTGAGCTTGCAGCAGAGAGCGCGCGGGCATAGTGGGAGCGAACTCGTGGCCAACTCGAGGAGAATAACTCGGACATCGGCAGCGTTGGTTTAAGCGCCTACAACCGGGCACCTGTAAGACTAGCTTTCGAGTGGCTGTCTGTCATACCACTCCTGAGATTAAGCCCGGCGGCTGTCAATCTTGCCATCTTCTTTCCGCGGGAGTCTAGTGGTTGTCAGACACACCTACTGGGTGGCAGGCAGGACTGCAGGCGGGTGGCGATATAGTCGAGAGTAAGCTTTTGAAGTCAACGGCGTGCGGGCGTTGTGACAATGCAGCCAGACGCCTGCCGTTGACCGTTTGTGTTCTCCTAGTTCCGCAGTCTGCTCTATCGCGAGACTGGTATATCCCTCACTGTCTGCCAGATCGAGACGTCGATCACAAAGCTTGACCTGCAGTGCTGGACGCTATCGATACTGTCTGCTAGTTGGTATGTCAACCTGATAGCCGGGGCGGCCGTGTTGATAGCTTCTTCTCCTCTGCATGATACCCACAGACAGACCTTATCACGCATCTCATCTCGTAAAGACAGCCACAAGCCACGGCCGCCACAACAGGCCACTTTGCGGGCTCGTCACTCGTTGCTCGCTTCTCGCTCTCATTTCTGGCCTCGCTTCTGTTCGCACAAATGTACCCCAGTTGGGAATCGAAGCCCAGCATTGTTTCTTTTGTGGAAATTCATAGTCCGCCTTACGCCCGCCAGAGATTACCACGTCGAGGACACCATCGTCCGCGGCCGTCCCGTCGCCAGATGGCTAGTCAGCTAGCGCCTGGCTGAAGACAGAACGACGGAACGAGCCCAGCTTATCTCGACTCGCGCGGTGTGTCGCGGTATCAATACTATGCCACCGATGTAGTCACATTACATGACCTAATAAAAAAAAACAGATGATAATAAGATAAATAGCACAGCTTGCGTCGCGTGAAATGAGCATCTTGTCTCGACGTAGTCGGTCTTGGCAATAGCACATCAGCCTCTCCCTGCTCGAACGGTCATACCTCTGTCTCATATCCTCACAACATCACGACACGCCGTCTTGGCAATTTCACGTTGCAATACGAGGAGAAACAGAGCATGGACGAGAGGCGCTGGAAGAGATTTCCTCCTCGATATCCTCCGGCACGATGTCTCCCACTGGTCCGCAGACAGGCGGCGCATATGGGCACGTGCATTTTGAAATTTCTACGAACCAAGCACAGTCATTACGGAGAGTACAGGGCGAGCACCGTCCTCCACTCAGATGGAGGAGCAGTCGGGCTCGTACGAGGCGGGTCATTGCTCCGGAGAATGGAGGAGGATGCTCGGCGAGAGTGGTCTGTTGATCTCGGGATTACGACGTCGAGAAACAAGATCACTGCCAGGGCCAGGATGCTGGATCGTAGCAATCGCCCTTTTATCAAGGTGTATCCAGCAGCACCGTCGGAAGAGGGGGGTGGTTCAGTAGCTGTACGGAGTCGTTGTACAGAGTACCTGTGCAGGCCATTGTGCACCCCGTTACCCCGTACTCCGTGCTCCCACATCCCTCGTAAAGTGAGACACCGGCTGGGCTTGCCTTTGCCTCTCGTTCATGCAGAAGACGCTGGAAACGGGTGACAGGCTTCCATGCATACGGCGTGTCATGAAATATCGTACCTATTTTTTTTATTTTTAGCCTTTCTTCGTTTCTGTTTCCTCCCGTTCGATACCCCTTGACACGTCCAGCAGCGTCCATGAAGTATGGCGATGGACAATGCGCGTCTCCTTGTGTCGCACCTGCTGGTCCGAGATCCTGTGGGGGTCCCTTCAAGATACCTTACATAAGATATCTTACGTCTGACTACGAGCGACTCTACTCGTACGAATAGAGAGGCGGAAATTAGTCTAGATAGGAGCCCCTTTGTAGAGAAATAACCTTTATGTGGACGGCGATCCCGGATCTAGCTGTAAATAAATGCTCTAAGCATACAGTGTTTATGGCCTTTCTATCGGCGGCAGGGTTGGGGTTCACGGATGTCTTGGGACAGTCTGGGGATGCCGATAGCCAGGGCAGAGAGAGAGATAGGAAACACAGACAATGCTGTAATGCAAACACAAGCCTGGTGTCAGACAACCCACATTCACAGACACAAAGAACAGACACAAACTATTCAGTCTGCAAGCCCGCGAATCCTTCCGATAGACAGACTCTAGCGGCAGCGGGAGTCACACTACGGAGTCAAGGTTGGGTAGAGCTGGGGACAAGGCAGCAAGGGTCTTGGGTAACAGAGCTACGGAGTATGAAGCCAAGAAAGCGGAGAAGCCAGTGGTCACAGACTGTCGATACTCGTCGTCCGTCGTCGATGTCGATATCTGAGTCTGTCTGACATGGTGTCTGAGCTCGCGTCCGCCGACCCGGTCTGCCCACGTCGTAGACCCTAGACGCACTCGTCGACTGGTATCTTGGAGATAGATATCACCAGCAGAAACTGGCATCATGACCTGCATCTCTTTTGATCCTATCTTTACTATCAGACACTTTAATCAGAGGCGCGGCGAATCACAGGGTCGATGACATGCGCAACCACTACAGACGACCAGACCATCCATCTGCCAAGACACTATTCGTGGGAAAGGTTAGCGAGCGTGCATACGAGGGGGGTGTTCGTGGGTGCCTGCAGTCTGACGAATGTGCAATATTGATTCTGGTTCTGGGTGGCGGTGATGGGGATGAAGCGTGAGTTCGTAGGAGAGTGTGTGTCTGTGTGTCTGCGTCAGAGGGAAGCCCAAGCCCACCCCACTCTGGGCTGCGTCGAAGCCTTCTAGAAGGCGTTGAACTATAAAATTGCATTGTACTAATAAAGTTTACTACCCCTTGCGTCGCGCAGCTGATAAGCGCTGGTTGAAAACGATTGAAAACGATTGGAATGCGATTTGAAATAGAAATAGAAATGACTTGCTATGGATGATAAGGATAAGCGTCTTTTTTTTTCTTTTTCTTTTGTGCTTCCTTTTGGTGAGTAGCAGCCACGCACGGTGTCGGGCACGATGAGGATCTCAGTCTGTTGTCTGTTTGTCTTTTCATCTATTTGTCTATTCATCCGTTTATCCATTTGTCTATTCTGCATTTCGCAATGACAAGCGAGGTCGACGACGACACAACAACATCATCTGCCCATTACCACAGAAATGCAGGTGAAGCGCGATAGCAAGCGGCTGAGCCCGAAGCCGATGTCTACGTGTTGGCATTAAATGCGCAGGACGCATCCCTTTGGACGCAGGAAATGAGAATGCATTAGAGAAACTACAGCTACGGAGCGCATGGTAGTACAGTGATCACTGATTACGACGTTCATGATTACAAAAATAAATAGGGACTCATGCGTCATGGACTGATTTGGATCGCCAGATGTGCATGTTTGTCTGAGAAGGGTACACGCTGGTACTCGCTGCACAGCTGCAGACACGCCTGGGCGAGGTACCGTCGCGTCGTTTATGCATGTCGCAGCGCGTAGATTGCATCTGCCCATCTCCCATCTCTACTGGTCGTTGTCGTGATCATCGTCCTGGTCATTGTCTTGGTCATCGTCGTGATCATCTTGCACATCCGTCAGCTTACTACTGTATTTGTCCTCTTCCTCTCCGTCTCCGTCTTCGTCTTCCATGTTCTCATCGTCACCGTGATTCTGTAATTACCATTCAATTCTTTTGCGGCCGCACTTTTGCCTTTACCCCTAGCTCCCTTCCACCCGCACTACTCAAATGCAATATTGGACGTGTACCTTTGTACTCGTCTCCAACACCCTTTGACACTTGAATAAGACAAACCGACCTTTACAGAAGCTCCCGTCGCTAGCATCCACACTGGTCCACTTTGCCGAGAGATAAGGAAAACCCAAGATGCTGCTGCGCCAATCACAGCCTGTCTGAAGAAGCTCTCGTTCCAGCGTCCTCGTCGCGGGCTTGGTCCGACAACGGCCATGCCCTCGTACTCAGGCGAGCGAACGCAGCAGCCACAGACAGCCTCACGCCGCCCGGTCGGAACCCCGGTGTGGAGTTGCACTGGACGAGTAGATAAGGGCAGACAGCACAGGCGAGCAAGACACCCAGACGACTGCCAATCCGAGGGCTTCGTGCGTCGTATGCAGCCACCACAGCCTGTATGTGTCTCGTAACAGTGAGTTGTCATGCTTTCATCGCGTTCCCCAGACGCCATGGTGATATCCTGAATCCTGACTGCGGTCTACCAACAGCATTGGACTGCTCCAACGTCCCCTGGCACTCACACGGTTTTGTATGGCGTCCCAAGTTGGTGTATTTCCACTGGAATAACGCTCGACTGCGGCAACGTTATCAACTGTAAAAAGAGCTCTGTCATCTGCCTCGGATGCTGTCGTCCGATGTCGAGTCTTTGCACTTCTAGTTTTCTGTCGATCTTCTCTGCCATATCTCGAGACCGCTTCGTTCGATGTCTGCCTTGTGGCCGAATAACGAAGATATCTTACAACGTACGCAGATGTCTCCAACCCGAATGTGTGCTCGCGCCGTCGATGTCCGGGACCCCCACGGGCAGGCATCAAAGCTGAAGAGAAACAGTCGTCGCAAAGAGACCCAAGCCAGACTAGAATGAAACCAGTGCAGCGCTTTACGTCGTACGCAGTAAGACATCTTATTTTACATCTTACCTAAATGAACAGCGGTCGCGCCGAGGCTATTGGCGGTCCTTGGTATGTGCGTCGGGTCGTGCACAGAGGATGCTTACGGGGATTCTCAGATATCTGACCGTCAGAAATAGATAATCGGACACACAATACACGAATGCATTACATACGCGTCTGCAAACGCTCTATGAATTCCATTAAACCGTCAGAGTTCTACCAAGAATGCGACTGCAGACGCTTTCAGCTGATGGAAGAGGAAACACACTGGCCGATCTGGAAGAGAAATAGAAGCAGAAGCCACACTGAAAATAAGGATATCGCACACGTAGATCTTACGTACACGCACGCGGTTGTAGGGGCTGTAGGGCCTGTACTGTAGGGGCCGTAGGGTTGAGAGGGTCCGGAGGGTCTGTCTAGGCCGGGGGTCATACTCTGATATCTTCCTAAGTACACATGCTCGGGCCTGACTATCCATTCCTGCGATGCAGACGGATGCAGGGTAGGTATGTAAGATATGTTAAGATATTTTAAGATATCTTACATACGCCCAAAGACACGCAGGATTCAACGCTGGCATCTCTCACGCTCTCACTCTTGTACGCTGGCAATATCATGGCATCAGCATACATGCAGGGCGTCGACGTCGCCGTGTCCTCTACTTCTACTGCATGGCGTACTACCACCTCCTTTCTCAGTCGCACGGCTTCGTCCCATTCCGTGTGGATGCAGTGGGAGGACGAGTAAGAAAGGAAAGTCGCATGGATGGCATCCCGGGGACAGGGCGTGATTGGGTCGCTCAGCCGAGCTATTGCTTTTGTTTTCAAATGAGCCTACCCATTAATTCTATTTCCATTGGCATTCTCTTTTATTCACTATCGTGCTGATAAGGCCGCCCGCGTTCTCTTCGTTCTGTCGTTCTCTTTCTGTCAATGGTCTGAAGTGGCCGTCTTCTCGTCATCACGCACCAAGACACCAAGACACCAATATACAAGAAATCGCCTCGCAAGAGAGACGATCCGAGCCAAGCCTCCATGTCCGGCGTCTCACAGCTCTCTTTCCCTCCCAAAGCAATCAAGAAACAACGCTCGTCTCATCTTGCTGCTCATGTTGCTCGTCTGTTGCCGGCTCGTTGGACTCTTTCTTTCTGGCTGGACGGCCGCTCTTTTCTTATCTTTGCAGGCCCCACTGGCCGTCACTGGCGCCTTGGCGGCTGTATAGTCACCCCCCTCTTATTCCCACACCCACTCTCCCCGATACCATCAGACTATATTGAGCTCTTTGAAGAAAGAAATACACATCACAACGTAGGAAAGATATCGTCTCTCTCTCACGCACACACGCACACACACGCACACACACCCTTTCGCTCCAATCCCATTGTACTTTACTCCGTAGATTCGATAGCGTATGGGGTACAGTAGATGATAATCTTACCAACAGGTGTGACTCTGTCTCGAGCTCCCGTAGGTGTCTCACTTTCTTTTTCTTCTTTTTTTCTTTTCTTTTTTTCTTTTCTTTTCCACTCTCTATTCCATCTCGATATTCTTTTTCACTCTACGAGTATCTTATTCCACTCCTCACGTCCTCTTCCATCCTTCCGCACCCTGGTCCCATCCCATTCCTACTCCGTAGTTCCTTTGTCCTTGTTGTTGTCTCGCTTCCCCAGTCGTTAATTTATCACTTTCTTTTCTTCTTCTTCTTTTTCCTTTTCTTTTTTTCCTTTTCTTCTTTTATTATTATTATCTTCTTCTTTTTCCTCGCTAGTTATTACATCTCTAATTTACCCATCCCAGGCCCTCATCATCTAGTACCATACCTCTCCCATACCCATCTCATCTCATACATATTTGACCTCCCCCCCTCCCATCGTCCATCTCGTTTCTTTTCTTCTTCTCCCCTCTTTCCTCTCTTCTTTCCCTCCCCTTCTCTTCTTCCCTTCTCTTCTTCCTTTCTCTCCAGGCCTCTCCATCCATCTTGAAGATCAGCACCTTCTTCAAGGACCTCATACGCTCCTTTACTTTTCTTCTCGTTCTCCTATACCTTTTAATACCGACTAATACCCACCCACCGCCATCATGTCTGCCGGCCCTCTCGAGGTCTACAACGGCACCGCCGGCGTCGCCAACACTGGCGGCGACTCGCTCACCGCCGACCTCAACATCTACTACTCCAGCGGCGACTTCGCCTGGATCATGACCTCTGCTGCCCTCGTGCTGCTCATGATTCCCGGTGTTGGCTTCTTCTACTCCGGTCTCGCACGCCGCAAGTCCGCGCTGTCTCTCATCTGGCTCTCCATGATGAGCATCGCCGTCGTCAGTTTCCAGTGGTTCTTCTGGGGCTATTCCCTGACCTTCTCCCACACCGGCAGCTCCTTCATCGGTGACCTGTCCAACTTTGGTCTCATGAAGACCCTCGCCCAGCCCTCCGTCGGCAGCTCCAAGGTCCCTGATCTGCTCTTCTGCCTCTACCAGGGCATGTTCGCCGCTATTACGTGAGTATACGTCTCGGCTATGCATCTTTATTTTATATAGAAAAAAGCATACTGACAACATAGCCCCGCCCTCGCTATCGGCGCTGCTGCTGACCGCGGTCGCATGCTGCCCTGCCTCGTCTTCATCTTCATCTGGTCCACCATCGTCTACGACCCCATCGCCTACTGGACCTGGAACGCCAACGGCTGGACCTTCAAGCTCGGCGGTCTCGACTTTGCTGGCGGTACCCCCGTCCACATCTCGTCCGGCGCCGCCGCCCTCGCCTACTCCCTCATGCTCGGCAAGCGCACCGGCTATGACAAGACCCAGGGCCTGCCCTACCGGCCCCACAACGTCACCCACGTCGTCCTCGGCACCGTCTTCCTATGGGTTGGCTGGTTCGGCTTCAACGGTGGCTCTGCCCTCGCTGCGAACCTGCGCGCCGTCATGGCCTGCCTCGTCACCAACCTGGCTGCCTCCGTCGCGGGTATCACCTGGTGCCTGCTCGACTACCGCCTGGAGAAGAAGTGGTCCACCGTCGGCTTCTGCTCTGGCGCCATTGCCGGCCTTGTCGCCATCACCCCCGCCTCTGGTTTCGTCCCTGCCTGGGCTGCTGTCATCTACGGTATTATCGGTGCCATCGTGTGCAACTTTGCCACCAAGCTCAAGTTTGTCCTGGGCATCGACGATGGCCTCGATATCTTTGCCGAGCACGCTGTCGGTGGCATGGTTGGCAACATCCTGACCGCCTTCTTCGCCGCGTAAGTTTTCTCGTCTTTCACTCTCGATCACTACATGTCTACCAGTACTAACAATACAGCGACTACATTGCTCACCTCGATGGCTTCACCGTCATTGACGGCGGCTGGCTCAACCACCACTGGGTTCAGCTGGGCTACCAGCTGGCCGACTGCGTCTCTGGCTTCAGCTACTCGTTCGTCATGACCTGCCTGATCCTGTTCCTCATGAACCTCGTGCCCGGCCTGAGCCTGCGCGTGTCGGCCGAGGAGGAGGAGCTTGGTCTCGACGACGCCCAGCTCGGCGAGTTCGCCTACGACTACGTTGAGCTGGCCCGCACTCCCTCGGAGCACATCAACGGCGAGCTCGTGTCCAGCGGCCCCGCTAGCGTCAAGGAGAGCAAGGAGGTCGCCACTGTCTAATCTAGGCACTGGTATCTGCTCATATCCCCTGATGTAGTCGACCGCGTTGTTCCTTTTGCGTTGTCCGTTGCTTTCTTCTGTTTTGGTTCGTTTTTTTGCTTATTTTTTCACGTATATACACACATTATACCACAACTCGCTGGAGGGAAGAAGAGGAAAAGTGTTTGCTATTGATTGGTAAGGAAGAGACATGCATTATTCAAAGACTCGATACAGACTGGAATACATGATTATCTGATTGCTTTGCTTCCCGTTCGTGTAGCCTTGAAACTGTGTATGCCGAGTCTTTTGATGCCTCTGTCTTGACCTGCTGCAAGGCTCACTCTTGCCACCTGCTTCACTCACGCGATACACGAAGCGATACGAAAACTGCCGGCTGCGAGACGACGACAAACGACAAACCGGCACATACGGCACTCAGACCACCGACATGATTCCCATTTTTTTATACCCATTCCTATTGTCCCCAGGCTTTCTCTTCGTCGGAGAATACGAGCATAAGTTGAAGCTCGATGTCGCGATGCTTTATATTGTCATGATGCTTTATATTGCCTATCCAATTCTTGTCCTTCCATAGCTCGTTTCTTCTCTTTTCTATTGTAACCTTTTATTATTCCGGGGACTCTTTCACCTGCAAGCTCGTTTATCGAATCGTTTGTAATATCTCATCCTCATATGAGAGGAAGATAATCAAAGAACAACAAGACTGACAAATGCATTGTTCGCAAACAAAGAGCTGCGCCGGAAACAAAACAAAGCAACGTCACAAACTAAGCCTTTGCTTTGCTTTGTTACTGTACAACTGTGATACCGACAACATCAAAGAACTTGTCCACCCAGCAGCATATAAGATGGCCGACGGCCGCCCTTTGCGTCCAGAAACGCCATTTCTTCCATTACAAGCAATACGAATTCGAAAGGAGGATATACCCGATTATATGTACACAGCCAGTCCGTCAAACGTTCAACGTGATACCAACAAGTCATCTCTCCTCAATTCAGCCGACTACTCGAATCAGCACTCGCACAAATAGTATAACCGCTCATCAATCAGCACAGCAAACAACTGCATCATGGAGAGTCGACGTATGGCCCAGATGAAACGCAGCTCGCGCGCCCAGCACCAGACGGAGATCACGGGCATTAAAAGGACCTTGGAAACATTTGCAGGGGACTACCAAGACGGCTTCAGCAAGTACGGTTCCTGCACTCGGCCTATATACCAAGAGCCCATCAACGACAAAGAACGCTCACTACAACGCAACAAGATGAATCTGCCGGACAAGCTACTCAGGAGCGGCATGGCGGGCGTGTCCCTCGAGGAGACGCCGCTCTTCGACGAGAAGGGCCTGCAAGAACTCCTCGCCGGGGTAGCGCACGAGACACCCCAAACAAAGGCAAAGCGGGTTCGGTTCTGTTTCTCTCAGGACCAGACATTCCCACTTAATCATGGCGCACCCCAGCCGCTTCGGCCGATCCTGAAGCCAGTCCTCCACCGCAGACCACGCCCACTACGTCTCGCCGAGCGCGCTTGTCGTATAGAAGATGTACGGCCGGCACATTCTTCGCCTCCACGTGCAACACAGCCGGCCCCAAAACGTGCGCACGGCATTGACAGTGCGTCGGTGAAGCGTTCACTAGACATGCACTTGCAACGCATTGGTCTGAAGAACGATGCCTACAAAGACTCTGTGCTCGCCAGTGCCTACGTGGCCGACATGAGGCGCCAGGAGGCCGCAGAGCAGATACGCAGACAGCTGTGCAAGCAGCAGGCTGCCATAGCCAACACCCAGGCCTGCTTCTCAGAGGCCTGCAAGCGTAAGAAGACGATGCGCCTCGACCCGCAGCTGCACCCCGCCGGCCGTACACTCCCTCTGCCCATGCCTCGGCTCGGCCACGTTGGCAGATATTCGTGTGCCCGCTGTCGCCGTTCCGGGCCAGAACATAAGCTGGTACTATGGCGTACGTTCTGGCACAATGCAAACGCTTCTGTGCGTGAGTGTGCGGCGTGTGAGTCCCGAGGCGTCGGTGTGCGTCCGCGCATCCACCTCGACACAATCACGCCCCGTTCGCCATCTGTCTTCTCTGCAACTCCCACAGTCGCTGCTCCTGTCGCCAAGGCCCAGAAATCTACTCTGGCTGTTACCAACACAAGCACCGATCACAGCCCTAGCCCTCCGAAAGACTCTGAGAGCTCGTATGACTCTCTGACCTCTCTTAGCCCTACCAGCTCCGTCAGTTCAGACACCCCCCCAAACCCTCAAGACTGTGCCAGTTCTGATACTTCTGCCAGCTCTATCACTTCCATCCCATCCGCCGTCTCTATTTCTCGCATGGCTAGGCTCACGCGTCGTGACACAGCCTCTGACAAAACGCTCAAGGCTATGTGTCTCAACGAAGTCGAGATCAACAGCAAACTCACAACAAGCCAGCGACTAGATGAAAGCAGGCGGTCACTCCATCCCAGTACCAAAACATCCACAGCCACAGCTCCTACGCCATCTGCCTCAAAGCGCATCCCCAGAACAGGTCAGCCGCTGCCTCTAGTACCACAGCGGACCCGAGCGAGCACCTCCAACGTTCGTACATCCATCCTACGAAAGGCATACAACCAGAGCAGGCCGCGTCAGCCCACATACATTCCCAACGATCCGACACGTTTCTTTCTGCTATACCAGTAGCACAGACAGCTAGGTAAGCCGCCCAGGCAATGTACTCCCCCCCTCACGCTCAATATCTCAGCTCGTAGATGTAAGCAGCCTCTTATCTTCATCTTGACTTGTACGTCGTAGTTCAGTACACTTTATATCTTCGTAATCTATACGACATAGTTCAGTGCACTTTAAATTATTGTATATTTTAATTCAGCTTGATTACCTTCTTTCTATATTATCATTGTATCCTCACTCTGTCATGCGCTGATGTCGTCTCACTTACATGCATATAAAGCGTATGCACTTATAGGGTGTTCCGAAGCAGGACTAGCGCCTGTCGCGAATATTGCACCGTGTGCGCCCGGGGTTGTGCAACTGTGCCCGCCTTAAAAATTTCGACTCGATCTTATCGCGCCAGCCGTTTAGGTTTCACGAGTCGACATCTGTAGTGCCATTTCGGGCAGCCATTTGAGCATCCGACACACTTCACGACTCGCGACTCATCGCTACGTCTCGACACATCACAACACGTCACCGCGCGCGGTTCATGACAATCACGAGACTTGATTCATCCACAGCTCCAATACACAATCAAGCGACAGCTCATCGAAATCCCAATGTCGTACTATCCACCGCCGCCCGGCGTCGGCGGTGCGCAAAACTCATTGCCACCGCGACCACAACTCGACTTCCGGCCACCACCGCCGTCGGGCCCAGGCGGGGGCCGTCGCGGGGGCGGAGGCGACAGAGGCGGGTACTCCGGTGGCCGCAGTCGCCAGGCGCGTGGGGGACGGGACAACGGCTACGGTCCCAACAGTGCCCCTGGCGGCAGCAGAAACAACCACCACCAAAGCTTTGCCCCTCCTCCCCGAAGCGACTTTACCTTTAGAGCAGATAAGCCCGTAGGCGTCCAAGAGGCGCAGCAGCGTGGCGGCAATGACGGCGGTGACCACTACGCCCCGCGCGATGGTCCAAGACGCGACCGGTTCCGCGGGAGACAGGGCGTCGAACGCGGCGGGCGCGACAGCGATCGCCGGCGGGGAGGCGACCGCCGTCGCGACTACAATAACAGCTACAACAACAACAGCTACAACAGCAGCAGCTACAATGGCAACGGCGGCTACGGTCGCAGGGGACGCGGCGGCAACTTTTCCAGCCTGCGGTTCCTCGCCGCCAATCGCCCGATCCTCACACAGACGCAAACGGGCGACGGCAACGGCGGCGTCTTCCAGGACTTTGTCGGCAAGGGCAACGAGGGCACAACGTACCTGAACCTCGACGATCTCTCGGACAGCGACGAGGCCGAAATGGACATTTCCGGCGATGAAGATGGCAACGCAGGGGGCGAGGATGCGAGCGAAAACGACGACGGTGATGCGCCGCCAAGGAAACGCGCACGCCGTTCGGAGAAGAGCAGCGCGAAAGAAGAGCCCTTGGCCCCCAAATGGTCGAATCCAGACCCCTACACAGTCCTGCCACCGACCGAGGGCCAGGGCGGCGCCAAGAAGAAGGACGTGGTGCAGCTGATTCGCAAGGCGCGCGTCAAGGCTGAGCGCGCAGCAGCCGAGACGTCGGCTGATACCGAAGAGTTTATCTCATGCGGCATGGACTCTAGCGACGACGATGGCGACGAGATCAAACTTCTTGATGATGACGAGGATAGCGAGGATGAGCTGAAATTTAACGACGACGATGACGACGGCGAGGAGGACGGCGAAGTGCAGAGTGGCGACGACGATCTTGGCCGTGTAAACTTGATAGGCAAAAACGGCAAGCTGGGTGGGGGGCCTGAGCTGTCTGCCGCTTCGTTGTCACACAACACGACGCACGCACCCGCGTCTAGCTTGTCTGCGCCACCCGACGCGCCCAGGGGACCGCGAGGCTCCAAACAGCAGCAAGCCGCCCCCTCATCACTCGCTGCTGACCTCAACACCTCGCGCAAGCGCACCCACGACGACGAATTGAAGCCCCTGCTGCTGCCAAACCATGCCATTCTGAAAAGAGTCAACAAGATGCCTGTCGGCGGCTATATTGTGCCCGGCTGGCAGCCCAAGGCCCGCGAGCCACCATGCCCGTGGATCTCAGAACAGGACGACGCCAGCAGCGGCGAGCTCACCAGCCATATGGGCGTGTGGCTGCACAAGGAGATCACCGACTTTTACGAGTTTGTGCGGCCCCAAGACTTTGAAGAGGCCCTGCGCCAGGCCCTCCTGGACGACCTCGATGCATCTGTGCGCAAACGGTTCCCCAACGGCCGCATCAACTGCTTTGGCTCGTTCATGTCCGGGCTGTACCTGCCGACCGGCGACATGGACATTGTCATGTGCTCGACACAGTTTCTCGGCAACCGGCCGCCCGTGTTCAGCAAGAAGGGACATCTATTTAAGTTTGGGAGTTTCCTGTGCCAGAACCGCCTGGCCGAGCGCGAGCACCTAGAGCACATCACCAAGGCCAAGGTGCCGCTGGTCAAGTACATCGACCTCAAGACGGGCCTCAAGGTCGACGTCTCCTTTGAGAACATGAACGGTGTCGTCGCCAACAAGACGTTTGCCGACTGGAAGAAGCAGTTCCCGGAGATGCCGATCCTCGTAACGATGATCAAGCAGTTCCTGGCAATGCGGGGCCTCAATGAGCCAGTCAACGGCGGCATTGGCGGCTTCTCGGTCATCTGTCTTGTCGTGAGCATGCTGCAGATGATGCCGCCCATGCAGTCCAAGGACATGGTCGGCCAGAACCACCTGGGCGACCTGCTCATGCATTTCTTTGACCTCTACGGCAACAAATTCAACTACGAGGCCACCGCCATCTCCCTGAATCCCCCGGGCTACATTCCCAAGGTATGTCAAAGTAAACAAGACCGCATACAGTTAACGACGTCTAACCATATCCACCCCCCTCAGTCCAAGGTCCGCAATTTTACGTACAAGAACCCCGACCGGCTCTCGATCATCGACCCCAACAACGAGGACAATGACATCTCCGGCGGCAGCAAGAACACGCCGGCCATCATGCGCGAGTTTGCCGAGGCGTATGATGCTCTCCAGAAGCGCATGGTGGATCTGGCCAAGCTGCCGCTCGACCAGCGCGCACACCAGAGCATCCTGGGCGTGATTCTGCAGGGCGACTACTCGACGTACCGTCACCAGCGGGACTACCTGCGCGAGGTCTACGTGCGCGAGTTCAAGCGGGAGCCGAGGGCCTACTAGAAGTGGCGCTCCTCGCGCTATCCGTTTGTGCAGGCCATCCCGATGCCTGCCGGGCCTCCCAGGCCGCCTGTGCACGCCCAGGCAGCGTCGGACGACTACGAAGGGGGCTGGGAGCCCGTGCGAATATCAGACGTCAAGGAGTGCGTCGCCACGGACAGTGCCGCCAGGCCGACGGACGCGAATGCTGCGCCGTGGCCTCTCGAGGATCTCGAGATCGTCTGGTAGTTTTGCTCGCCGGGCATCGCTCCAGCGACTCCCCCTCTCATCAATCACATCGGCTCTTCCGCAGGGGAGTCACCTGCTCCCACTCCCACGCCGTTCACAAGAGACGACGTCTCGCTCATACCCTCGGTTCACATCATCCTGCGTTTACTTTATACTTTATACTTTATACTTTGGCGTTGGCACATGGCACATGGCACTGGCACTTTTTTGAGTACCCGTCTCGAGCACTCCTTGGGACGGCCCCAGCATTTGGCACATTTCGTTTTCTAGCACTTGTTTTTTTATTGCATTCTATTGTTACGGCATCCCAGGCGCCTATTTTTTTCTTTCTTGAACCGGTTGCGTTATCCTTCAGTTGCCTCTGCGGCTCGGCCTCTATTTGTACAAGCACAAGAAGAACAAGAAACCATTGGGCAAACAACAACTTTTTAGCAAAAGACGATACATACAAATGGACAACGCCTCCCAGGGCGATTTTCTCTTTTTTTTTTTCTCTCTTCACTCTTCGCTCTTCTCTCTTCTCTCTTCTCTCCCCATTCTATCGCACATTCTCCTACTAACAGCTACAGCCAGTCAGGTGAGCCCCCTTTTTCGGCATACTTCACTACTAACGCTCCCAGGCTCCCCCATCTTGGCTGCTGCCTCCTCTTTATTCTCTTCTTCTTTCCGTCTCTGGACAGATCAGGATGGAGAGACATTTACTCGATGGCACACCAATTTTTCTTCACTACATCGTCGACCTTGCGTCGGCATGTGGGGGAGATCTATCGCTTTTGATTATATTATTCAAAAATTATTCCCAAGTACCTATGCTTTTATTGCATCCAATAGACGGTTGAGGTCAAAGACACAGACCGCGGGCCACAGGGCCAAAAACCCAAAGATCAGATCACTAGACTGCCCGTTAGTCGGAGATCCCGGCTGCTGGCGCCGACGTACAGCTTGTAGGTTCCCCGGCGCAGGCGCCACTGCTGGGCCTCAACATCCCACACGCTCAGGTCGCGGCGTGTGAGCACAAACTCGGCCGTGGCCTTCTGCTTGGGCTTCAGGAACTTCTTTGAGAATCCACGGAGAACACGCACAGGTGTATCCGGGTCGTCCTCCGCAGGCACACCAATGTAGAGCTGGGCCACCTCGGCACCAGCAACCGTGCCGGTGTTGGTCACCTCGCTGTGCACAACAGCGACTGTATCCCACAACTGGGGGTGGCCCCCCTGGACGATCTGGACGTCGGGGTTGGGGAACTCGGTCGTGTTCTTTGCCTTGAGCTCCACCTTGAGCTTATCATAGCCAAACGTAGTATACGACAGGCCGAAACCGAACTCGAAGCGCGGCTCGATGCCGTTACGGTCAAAGGCGCGGTAGTCGACAAACAGGCCCTCTTCGAAGTTGGCGTCAGGGAAGTAGTCGTGCGAGTACGACGAGTTGAGCAGGTTGCCGTAGTCCTCTTCTTTGTGGGCAACGGTAAAGGTCAGGCGGCCCGAAGGGTTCACATCGCCGTAAAGCACATCCACCAAGCTGTGGCCCGACTCCTGGCCCGGGAGACCGCCATAGACAACAGCAGTCACGTTGGGGTGGTCAAACCAGTCATCGACGACACGGATACCGGCCGAGTGCACGACCACAATCGTGTTGTTGCAGGTGGCAGCAATGTTGTTGACGAGACGATCGCTGAATGCGTCGGTCAGACTGGGACGGTCGAAGCTCTCCGAAGCATAGCCGTTGATGAAGACGAGGCAGGCATCGGCGTATGTGTTGTAGCGGATAGCTGCGGGCGGGTTGTCCGACTTGAAGTCCCAGCGAAGCACACCGCCGCCCTCGCCGGTAACCTTCTCCTGGAGAGCCTGGAAGGGAGAGACAACGTAGGGTGGTGTGGCACCACCAGACCCACCACCAGTAATGAGGGTGCCGTTCAAGATGTTCCAGCCTGCATTGACATCATAGCCACCACCGAAGCGGGCCGGATCGTCCCAGGGGTTACCCTTGACGACGGCGTCATAGCCGTAAACAGCGAGGTAACGAGGGTTGCGGAGGGGCAAGGTGTTGTTGACGTTCTTGACGAGCACAGTGCCGGCAGCACCGATCTCGCGGATGAGCTTGGCGTGTTCGCGGGACACGGCAGCATCGTTCTGTGTAGAGAAGACGGAAAAGTCGTTCAGGTCGCTGCCCAGCTGCTTGATCTCTCCCTTGTCTTTAGAGACACCGTCCACGACGTAGGCCTTCGCAGCCAGCAGCCGCGTAATCATGTCATCGAGTCTTGCAAGGGGCACAGAGCCGTTGTTGACGGCTTCGTTAAGCAGGCCATCTGCCCAGTAGCCTTTGCTGTTGGGCATGACGATATCGAGGCCAGCCAGGGCCGAAGCAACGCCCGAGTGCTGAGCATCCCAGTCGCTGAGAACGACACCCTCAAAGCCGAACTCGGTCTTGATAATGCCATTGAGCAGCTTCGAGTTCTGGCAGCCGTAGGAGTGGTTCGAACGCTGGTAAGAGCACATGACGGCACCGGCACCAGCCGCAAGAGCGTTCATAAAGGGGAAAGCATAGAGCTCGTGGAGGGTGCGGTCGTCGACGTTGGAGCTAATGGCCTCGCCGACAATATCGCTGGTGGTCTGTTTTGCCGACTCGCGGCGACGGAACTCTTGCTCGTTGAACAAGAAGTGCTTGGGGGTGGCAACGACACCCTGGGACTGGATACCACGGGTGACGGCGCCCATGCCGATACCAGCAAGATACGGGTCATTACCAAGAGCCTCCCAGTTACGGCCACCACGGGCAATACGGCCAAGAGGGCCGGCAACGGGGCCGAGGGCCACGGTGACACCCACGCGCAGGTACTCGCGGCCAAGGGCCTCGCCGTACTTGAGCAAGAGGTCGGCGTCAAAGGTGGAGGCAACGTGCATGCCGGCGGGGAAACCAGAGACGAGGTTGACGGAGCCATCGGGGGCACCGCGGACACCGTCCGGGGCGTCGGCAAAGCAAAACGAGGGGAGGCCGAGGCGCTCAATGGGGATCGAGTTTCCAGCGCAGGAGCGGGGCCACAGAGCAGTGCCGGCGCCTTGTGTTGTTGCAAAAGGGTGACCAAAGGTGAGGTTGACCTTTTCATCGAGAGTCAGCTGGGCGACAATGGCGGCGGCCTTGTTGTAGGCGGCCACCCAGCGGGCATCCGACGTGCCATTGCCAGGGGCTGCTTGTCAGTGGCATGTCTGAATAGATAAGCGTGCGCGTAGACTTACGAGCTGGGTAGACGGGCGGGCTGCGGCCATAGTAGGGCACCTCGGAGGGAGGCGTATCGCGAGTGCTCTTATGGGGCGAGCAGCTTGCGCCAAAGACGAGGCCGAGCGAGGCCAGCAGGGAAGAGCTCTTCATGACGTGTGGCTGGACGGCGAGACTGAAGAGGAGGAGACAGGAGACACAGCCGGCAATGAGGCAGCGCAGACTAGTTTGCTTCAAGGGAGCAGGTTGTGTCTTGTTTTCAAAGAGCGGCTCGTCTAGGGAATCCAGATCCGACGCAAAAGAACCGCCGTGATGCGTCTGCCGGCCAGCTTTATAGGCCGCCATGAGCGGCATCGGGCCGACGATCGACTGCTGCGAGCAGGGTTACAGACTAGGCAAATACAGAGACGGAAGATCAGGTATGAAAAGAGACGGTCAATACGACCAAGGAAGCATGATATGCCGGGGACCTCTTGTCGAAGCTTGATAATGGCCCAGTGATGCAATAGAGGCTATTATGTTGTCGACGCCGGTGGAACGTCAGTCGTGATAGAAAAAGGTGGAGAGGCGGGCGTCTTGGCAAGGAGCCGTCGGCAGATATCCGGGCAATTAAGCACGAGGAAGAGGAGCTTGGGGGAGCGGATAACAAGGGAAGGAGGGCAGAGGTTGGGACGAGAGGAGGAGGAAGGAGGAGGCGACGATGGAGGTTAAAGGTAGAAAGAGCGACGTTTGCACTTTCCGCAAGCAAGCAGACAAGCAAAACAAATCACAGGTGAAGCCTCGTTTCAGGTCGCACCTTCCGCACGAATCAATCGATGCCTTGTGTTCGGGGCCTGCATAAACGACGGCGCACGTTACGTGGAGACCAGCAGGTACAGGTCAGGGCTTGCTACGGCTTTCAGAGAGACGATTCGTCGGAAGGATCCCCGGCGCCACTAGCATGTTCGCATGTACGACTCCTGTGGAACAGCGGTGGAACAGCGGTAGGCGACCATGCCGGGCATACATGCAACCGCCGTGCAGTTGTGGCAGAGAAGCAGAAAAGCAGAGAAAAAGGCGGACAGAGGCCCGGAAGAACTTAAAAAGGAGGAAGGAGCGTGGGATGGTTTAGTCATGCTAATGGACTGAGTGCTCGTAATCGGAAAGAGCGACTATCCGGTCCTTCCTCGACGGAAGACTCCGTGCAGAGCAGCAGTCCCTGAAAAGGAAGCACGACCGACCTTCTTTCCTAATACAATTTCAACTCCCACATGCTCCTTCTCCTGCGGATAGACTCGCCGACACCAGTCGATTAGTCATGATTCCATCTCAGCCCGGGTCTCCTCTATCCGTGCCATATATGTATTAGTAAGAGGGACGGAACCCAGTTGAAGATTTTGCTACGAGAGCTGGAGTAAAGAGAGAGAATGGCATCAATTAATGAGAAAAAGAGAAACAAATGAGATCAACGGCTACCCCGCAGTCAGTTTGCACTGTGAGGAGACGGCCTGACCAGAAGAAAACAACGGAGCCGTGGAAATTAACGACCAGGGTGAGGAAGAACCTGTCGGCGCCGTAGAGAAAGACGGTACATATTTACGTATTACGGAGAGAGTAATCAGAAGAACCGTAGGGCGCGCCTTGACGCGTCGGCAGCGATTATCCATGTCTTGTATTTACATTTTGTCGTTTCGGGATGGTTTGTTTACTTTGGTGAATATAGGATGCGCGATGATGCGGAAAAGTGCATGGCATCGATGGGATGGGATGAAATGAGATGGGATGGGATGGGCTGGGATGAAATGCAGAGCTAGGATAGCAAACGTCAATGGGAAATCGACAGCAGCAAGGATGAGTGAAGAATCAAGGGTCGGAGCACGAATTGCTGGTATCGCGACATCATATGACAAGGCATGGAAGTTGACGCGCACGGAGCACATGATCAGAGATTAAGGGAACGCGCATGCCAGATACAGGTACAAGTCGATACGAGGATGGCAAAGGACGTTGGTGACATTGTGTCGGTATCGCATCATAGACGGGACATGCTGGTAGAGGAGGCATGGAATGTAACCCAACGCGGACATCACTCGCTCTAGGTGTGGACGACGTATCTGCATGTACATTGCAGAGTATCCTACATTCCCGCTCATCGACGTTGTATCAAGAAATGCGTCTTTACAAAAGATGGTGTGTGTCGCGATGACGGGAGTACTTGTGCTGGTAATATGAAGATACCGAGGTGACGCTCTGTAGGATAAACAAAAGACAAAAGCAGAAGCAAGACAAACGACAAAAGACAAACGACAAAAGACGTGGCAGAAAACAGCCGATGCACGTCAAGTCAAGACAAGCATAAGCATACGGGAGACAAGCATCTGCCTTGCATCCAGCGCTCCGGTTGTTTACGTTTATGTTTATGCTTACGACACAGGTCCACAGGCCGAGATTTCACTTCCCGGGATCTTGGTTGACGGTGGTGAGGCAAATGTAATAAGAGAGAGAGAGGTGAAAATTACAGGGCGACGCCGACGTAAGAGTTTTACTCGTTCGGAGCGCGGACTCGATCACTCGATCACTCGATCTCGCTGCAAACTCTTCCCTTTGATGGAGCAGGATCTGTTCCTTGCAAGGCCAGTGTTTTAAGTCATGGGCTCTAAGTCGCAAGCGTCTCGGCGTCGAACAGGCACGGAACGTGGTTCCAAGACAGAAGGGAGGACGTCGAGTAGTGAGATTGCTCAGTGATCAGTGGCTGGTAAGATAATACGATTCTCTACTCTCCATGCTCAACTGCTGCCCCTGTCTCGCGGCCTCCGATTGCTTGATCGAGCACAGCATGCCGCCTCACCGCGACTGGTGTCGTCTTCGGCGTGCAGAATACGGCGTGCAGGGTAGAGGGTGTGGGAGAGTAACACTCGAGCGGGATGCGGTCTTAGATTCAGACGAGTCTCTTATCTCTCAACGCGACGCATCCTTTGGACGGAGTAGTTCGGTGCAGCTCGATACAGGTATCACATCTCGTCACATCACCATCGCCATGCTACGACGAAAGATACGTCTACGGAGTACGACGCCGTACTGGCAGCATACTTCTCTCCTTCGTACTGTTCTTCCCCTTTTCTCCATGTACTTACGACGTACTCCGTACCTCCATCCTTCCTCGTCTTCTTCTGCCGCTCTGTTCCTGAAGCTTGTCCTTGTTGGGACTAGAGTCTCAGGGGTACCATGCAGTTTTGGTGGAAGCAGTCTAACCGAGTATGGCAGTCTCTCTCTCTCTCTATTGCTCGCATTCTCTCACACACAACTCGCACATACGCTATCACCACCCACTAAGCCCTCGATAGTCTGGACTCTTCCCTCTCTCGGGTCGGTTAGCCTTCCGCGAGCCAATGGAGATGGGAATAAAGGAAGAATAGGACAAGGAAGAGAAGGATGTTGGGCTCTGGTGGGCTCTGGTGGGCTGGTGGGCTGGTGGCTCTCGGCTTATCCTCACTTCTGCTCCGTTTGTATTTGTGCGGTGGAATGCGCTAAAATGGTGCTGCAATGTGGGTTCAACAGGTTGAAATTCAGCGAGGTCCATAATGCTTAGGTATGGTATGGTACTGAATAAAGTACAGGCTCGCAGGCACGCTCTACGCTGGCCTGTGCACCCAGCTGCTCAGTATCGATACAAGTATCTTACGTCGTACGTCGTAATATCGGTGAGGCAAACCAGTCACGGGGCGGAGTATGCGTCGTCGAGCAGAGGCAGCTGAAATGTGGGCAAGTAGAAGAACGAGGATCCGAGAGCAATGTAGGCTGCGTAGATATGCGCTCCTTGTGCCTACATGAAGCAAGGCATACGAAGTAGCTGTGTATGTGTATGTAACTCGCCTGCAGTGTCCATGGTCTATCGATGGCATTGCCTGCGTGTCTGACTGTGCAACGACGGCGTGTTTGGCAATGGGGAGTAGAGTTCGGTGTGCATGTAGAGTATGTATGTGACTTGAAGTGGACGAGCTCCTTTGTGCTGCATAGCTTTGTTCATTTATATTGTTTGATTATTGATTATTGATTGTTAGTTTTTATTATTATTTAGCTATTATAATATAATTCTTATATTATTATTATATTTGATTAATCCTTCATGTATGTCTGGGATGACGGTAAGACACGCAGAACCAGCACAACACAATACTCAAGACACAAGATGTGAAGAAGAAAATAGTACAGCCAGTAGGACAAAAGAAAGCAGAGCAGAAATCAAGGTTTGGGCGTTTTAGAATTGTAGGGGCAACCCAACGGCCGGCCGTGATTGGAGCCCCTGATCGCACAGTTCTTTTGATTTCAGCCTCTTCACTATGACGTTGTTTGATAAATTATGTATTCAGCTTCTTATTGAGTATGGCATCGTTGCTTTAGTTTGTAGTCCTATTTTCCTTGGTTTTTTGTGTGTTTTCCTTGTTGTTTATAATATTAAAAATGTTATTATTCCTCCTTCGCCATATTTTTCTTTAATTGATTTTTGTTTTCCTATTTGATCATTTTTAATAATCAAAAGCGTATTGTATTCCTCCTTCACCCTTTTATCAACAAGCGGTCTACCACCCTTATTCTCGCGTTCAGCCTCTGCACGTTCTCACCATAGCCACGCATGACTCCTTGCATCGAGTCTACAGCATCGTGGCATTGATTTATTCCCTCACCCTCCACGCTGGCTGCATCCGACATCTTGATACGACGGCGTGCATGCGCACATACGGAGGCATATGTCAAGCAGGAAACAAGCAAGCACAGGAGAAACAGGGGAGAAACAAGGACAAGACAGGCAGGAAAGGGAGGAGGCGAGAACCAACGCCACACGATGTATGCTTAATATGCTGATAGGCTCACTGCGTTGAAATGAGAGGCAAATAGTATGCAGCGTGAGAGTCTGAGAGCCTGAGCCTGAGAGCCAGAGTCTGGGCCTAAACAGCCACAACAGCCCAGCACAGCAGCCTGTACTCCGAATCACCGTTGCACAAGGCAAGGCCAAAGTGGTCCCTTGTCATACTCCATACTCTACGGATGCTGTCTCACTGCCCCTTTTGTGTCTTACATCTCAGATAGTGTCCATGAACGCTGTGTCGTGGATTTGCCTCGTACTGTATTTACGCCGTATTCCTGTATTATTCTGTACGCCTATCACACCCACCTTCGCCTCTCGTGCGTGTTCTGCGTTGCTGTACGACGTAGTACGGCGTTGCGGAGGAAGACTGTAAAGTCCATGTGCACAATAGAGGATAGAGAGAGGGTAGAGGGATTGGTCCGGAGCGTCAACAGCGGACTGGAATGAGGTGCATCAATGAGGCATAGAGTGCGTGCATCTGGATCGCCCTGTCGACCCATCACGGATAGTCTTAATCTTAGCATCTGGAGTAGGGAGTAGTATGCTGGAGAGATGTAATAATCGGCGTCAATGTAATATTTACTTTTATCAAAGCTGGTACTATTGATTCATCCATCTCCCAGCTCATCCAATTCCGCGGCTCGTTAATTCGCCCATCCTATCTCATCCAACGCAAATACATCCGCAGTACATCCACACAAGCTAGCGAGACTACGAAGTCGACGGGCACAGACAACGCGACAACGGCTGCCGCACGAGTACCCGTCCTTGCAAAAGTACCATGCAGAAGCTGACTAGCTAGCAAGTCGTGCCTGGCTAGAACTGTAGTGGCTGTCACCTTATCATTGCCTCGATGCGTCATTTATTCGTTTTCATGCCTCGCGCCTCATCAGATCGTTCTTATCTCGTGCTCGACTGCTCGATTGCATCGGCCCATCACTGTTCATATCATATCTGCTTCATCTTCGTCGTCATCGCCACCTGATCTTGATGGCACCGATCATACACAGCGATGACGCCAATGCACTGCTTGCCCTGCTGGCACGTAGTAATCATAGTGCCTAGTTTGTTCGGAGAGACACCAAGTGGAAGATGGCAGGGTCCATAATTATGGTTAGATAGAACAGGCGAGCAGTAAGACACCAACAGGAAATAGACTCAGTATCAATATCTAAAATGTATCTTCGATACACGTATCTTGGATGTGTGCACGTTTGTGACAAGAGCCTACTTCTGCATGTGCATGTGTGCATGGTTGTGTGCGTGGTTGTGCTGCTGCAAGGGAACGCAGGGAGGTACTAGGCCGGACTTCACGCAGGTAAGATTACAGTTCAGGAAGGCGACATGACTGGTAGCGGATGTGAACAGATGCAGTACTACGAGAGAGGCGAACGACACATGCACGGCCGCGGACTGCGACGGGAGCACAACGAGGGGCGGCAGAGCGGCGGCAGAGCAGCGGCAGACGAAGAGCTGATAGCAACAAGCCTTTGCACAATCAGCCACATCAACGACAATCAGCTCAACAACCAACTCATCATCAAGCAACCAAACTCTGCAATCAAACAACTACCTCTCATCTTGACCAGCATATTATCTTCTCACCACTCTAGAGTTCACAAAGACATCTATCACTCGTCTACAGCCGGTCCTCAACCCTCATCCAAACCTCAGTCCAATCCTCCATCAATCCCCAGTCACAGTCCTCCGAGAGACTAATTACAATCTACCCCTGTTTGCTACTAGCCCGTCCAATCAACACAACAACGTCCTGGACTGTGGGGCGGCCCCTTCTCCCTTTCCACTAGGGTGATCCCTGCTGGCCACTGGCTGTTGTCTTTCTGGACTCTCGACTAGCCAGGGGTAGTTTTCAGTTTGTGCATCTTTGGGAGGGTTGCAGGGCGTAGGTACGGAGTTGTATTACGGAGTGATTTGATTTTCATACTCGCCATCTTTCTCTAGGGTTGTTCCACCACTCCAGGTAGCCTGCCTCTCGTGCATACGACGTACGGAGTAAGATACAGCTTGCGTCTGCATCCTGGCCTTGGAGGTGGTCGAAGCGTCCTACTGCCGGCGTACCTGCATGTACTGCATGTCTACTCCGTAGTGTCACCTGGACGTATATGTATCATCTGGATGTCCGAGATGTACGAGATGCATCGACGTACTCGTATGCATGTTCTAGGAGTCTCGAGTTGGCACTGATAGAATGTCAGTTACTGCATGTCTGGGTGGATGTGGATGGAGTCGTAGGATGTGAGGGCAGACATCGAGACACAACAGGCCAGCATTGAGGTAAAGGCAGAACGGACAAGAGACCGAGGGAAAGAAGATGGAAGAAAGAAATCAAATACAAACCACAAAGCATCGCCGAAACAACCAAACAAGTACAAAATCAAAAACAAATTCAGACGCAGAAGAAAGAAGAAATCAAACAATCAAAATCAGAAGGAAAGAATCAAATAAAATCAAAATCAAACTCTTCGCCATACCTACAAACCCCTTTACATACCCCGGTATCATCTATCCTGGTCTACCCCTGTTCAGCCCACGATGGCTAGCCTGTCCAGCGTCCCAGCGTCCCACCCTTGCTTGAATTTAATACACCTCTATTCCATTCTCGTTCTGCCCTCCTCTGCCCGCTGTGCATCTGTCTGTTTATCTCATATTATCGATTTTATCGTCTGCCGTTTGTCGTCCTTTTTCCTCTTCCCGCTCTCTATTTCCCCCCTTCTTCTCTATTCTTTTTATTTTATTTTACTATTCTCTTTTCTCTTTTCCTCTTTGCCTTTCTCGGTGCCGTCTCCCTTTAGTTTTTCTGGAGTATCTAGTCTTGTTTCCTTTTCTTGTCTCTTGTCTCCTCTCCTCGTCTTCTCTTCTCGTCTTGTCTTTGGTTTCTGACTCTTCCATCCTACCTTCAAGTAGCATCGACACCCCTTGTTTCTTCACTGCTTCACTTCTTTCGACGAACCGTTACCTTTATTCTTTTCTTCTTTTCCTCTTTTCTTGTCCACTTCGCTTCTTTCGGCTTCTCAGCACGCTCTTTTGACTCACTCGACACTCTTTTGACCCTTTTGACTCTAACAATCACTGCCCTTGACTTCGACCTCGACGTCTACCTCGACCTCGACCTACACACACTCCTTTGCAGCTTCACATCAACACGCGCTCACCACCAGCACCGTCAACATCCAGACCACTACTATCACCAGCCGAGCATCACCGACATCAAACTTTGCCAAAAACACTTCAGCAACTACCCTCGTGACCCGTCCGCATCTCGCATCTCACAACCACAACTCTTCTATATACCAAAGACAACACGGTCATCCGCATTCCGGACTGCTTCTTCTCGACTCCCCCATCCTCCCGCCTCGATTCACCGCTTGTGCTCGATCACCGGGACTTCAATCAAACAGCAAACGCCAGCCCTCTCCCCTATTTCTCTACACCTCTCTACCTATCACAGACACCGCACGTACCGGACTCTCTATGCTTGATTGATCACCGACAGCATTCTACAAACACCATCTCGCTGTCCCTACCGTCGGCCTCGTTTCATTTGTTTGATTTTCTCAACATCTTATTGACTCGCACTACCTCGACCGTTTCCCACATTCCAGGTAAGCTCTCGTCTGCTCCATGTACCAGCTCTACCCTATTCTTCCTCGCTATTTCTTCTTCTTCGGATCACTTCATTCCACGCCCCCGGGAAGATCTCTCCCTTTAAAGGTCTCACATTTTCCTAATTTATGGAAAACGTCTCAACTCGCTGTCTCTCTCTGCCTGTCTCTCATTGTTTCTATCTGTTTCTCGCTTGAATTTCCCATTGCCTCTATGCCCTTTTCCCGCTTTCTGGTCTTCTGCCCGACCCTGCCTGGTGATCATTGCTCGACTTGTCATCTGCATTTGCCATTTGCCTATTTACCCTGATTCCTTGGACGGGATAGCAAGACGAAAAAAACATTGATAGTGTTTCGTCTGTCTACCTGCCTCGATCTTCCGTCCTTGTCTACCATGCTGGGGTTCACTCTATGAAACAGCAATCAAAAAGGATTCACCTTTGGGAGAGTCCTCGGTTGTCTGTTTGATTGTCCCATTACATGCTCGGTCTCTATCCATGTCTCTCATATCTCTCACACTCACATCACGCATATCACCGATAGTGCCTTTCTTTACGCGTTCACGGTCACATACTTACCTTTCACCTCTACAGACATATTCCACTCCCTTTCATGGACTGCCGTGATTGCACCGTCTGATCCATCACGGGCTCTCTCCCTCGGCAGTTCCTTTCACGATTCGACTCTCCCCTCCCCGACTCGACTCTACGTTACCTTCTAAACCGTCACAATGAACCGCTTTCGCACAAAGAAGAAGAACAAGGAGGAGGCCGCCGCCACCGCCGCCGCCGCTGCTGCTGCTGCCTCGGCCGCATCCTTCACGCGTGCCTCCACCGAAGAAAACCACTCCTTTATGGGCTTCCGGCGAAACAAAAAGGCCCCAGAGGAGGTCAAGGAAGAGATTGACCTGTCCTCTGCCCTGCCGGCCACCGATGACTTCCGCACCAGTCTGCTCATGACCGGCCTGTCTGCTCGCTTCTCCATGCTGCGCGAGCAGGACGACCCTAACACCAAGATTGGCAAGGCCCTCGACGACAGCGTCCTGTTCCCCTCAGGATCCACCTCGGCGGCCGCCAAGCGCCAGTCACGCATGATGATGGACTTTGGCGGCTTCCGCGGCCTCGACGACATTGCCGAGGTCGAGTCCATTCGCGGCATGCGCCCGCCGCCCTTTATGCGCACACACTCCTTTGCCTCGGACACGGACTCACTCGGCGACAGCATCATGAACCGCACACGGCCCACCGACGGCAACAACCTGTTCGGCGGCCGCCAGAAGATCTACCGCATCCCGGCCGGTGCCGTTTCCTCAAAAAGCTTGGCCGAGGGCGGCATGGGTGGCCGTGCATTGTACGACGACGATGTGGCCCTCTCCGAGTTCCAGAAGCTGCGTCAAGAAAAGAAAGACCAGTTCCTGCAGTATGGCTACACAAGTGACGAAGGCGCGTCGGCTAATGTCAACTCGCTGCTGCTGTCGGCCGACTCCTACGAGGCCACGTCGCCGTACACGCGCTCCGAGTCGCCGTCGCCCATCGACTACAACCTGCGCCGCGAGACGTCGTCCACCACATCCTCGGGCGGTGCGCGCAACTCCACCGCCGCGACGTCGGTCGTGTCCCAGTCTGGTGGCCTTGCGTCATCACTCAACAAGGACTGGCAGTCGCCGTCGCTGACCCAATCGTCGCTTTCCAACACGTCCTTGGCCGAAGGCAGAAGCGAAAAGAACGAGAAGAACGACGGCACACACGTGCCGGTCGAGCGTACCACAACAATGCGCATCCGCCGGCTCTACGAACAGGGCCTCAACCAGGACATGCACGAGCAGCAGAACTCGGCACTGTCCCGCATCGACACTCTCTCTGGCAAGCGCATGCTGCGGTCTAAGACGCCCGACCTCAACGCCTCGGCATCGCCATCGCCGACCCCCTCCTTTGGCTTTAAGGACAGCCTGAGCAACAACAACAGCACCAACAACTCTCCCTCCATGGGCACCGTCACATCCACCCTCGAGCGACTCGAGCGCCGCCAGGCCCTGGCCAAGTCCAGCTCGACCAACCTGCGCTCCATCAGCCCGCCCATGTCTGGCTCGTCCATTGGCTCGCCCCTGCCTGGCACGATCAGTGCGCGCACCAGCAGCGAGGGCTTGTCAGGCCTCAACATGGTCGGCCTCGGACTGAACCGCAAGACTTCGGCCGCAGGCAGTATCGCCGGCAGCGGTCCGACGAGCCCGCCGCTGAGCCCGCCCATTAGCGAGTCAGGTGTCAGCAGCAGCGTGCGAGGCAGCGGCGAGATCCCGGGCTCGTTCCCCCTGCCCTTGATGGCGATCCAGCCCAACGACATGGGCAAGGCGACGGCGATGGGCATGTTCCAGAAGCCAACGCTGCCATACGACGAGTCGCGTTTTGCGCAGCGCCAGCTGCAGCTGCAGCAGGGCCGCGAGACGCCGACGGAGAGCGTGCGGTCAGACTCAAAACTGCAGCAGTCGTTTTTGTTTGACGGCGACGATGACGACGAGAGCAACTACGACGACAACGAGTCGCAAAGGTCTGGCAAATCAGGCAAGTCGGTCAAGTCGTCGTCGACGCAGCAGGATGCCGTGCGCCCGCAGGTTGTGCTGCAGCGCCCCTCCGACGCCGACCACCCGGCCTTTCGGCAGCAGACATCACCAGCCATTATCCCCGAAGAGCCCGAGATCCCGACGACGATGGTGACCGCGGATGAGCCTAGCGGCGACACGAATATGTCGTCGGGTGAACCCGTGGACTCGCCTACCTTGGGTCCGGGTGGCGGTCTGAGCGGCATGGTCCTGCAGCACCTGCGGTCGACGAGCAACGCGTCGTCTGTCTACAGCATGGTGTCGCCGCAGAACAGCGGCTTCGAAGGCGTGACACACACGAACCACCTCAACTTCGACTTTGGCGACAGCGTCGCGGGCAGCAGAAGCAACACCGACCACCTCGACCTCAAGCTGAGCCACCCGTGGGACGACAGCAACAACTGGACGGCATCCATCTACAGCTCCATCAGCACATCCGAGAGCTACCTGTCGTCGGACAAGAAGATCGAGGCGCCCCTGCCGCCCCTGCCATCTGCTCCCCCGCCACCCGTTCCCTCTACCACAGCGGCATCAACGCCGACACAGGCACCCCCGACACCCCGGGCGCCTGCCGCTGCTGTCCCCACCGAGCCCACCCGCAGAGCCCCCTCGCTGCGGTCCGTGTCCTCGCGCAGCCGCGTGACGAACAGCATTGCCGACTCGAACCGGTCGAGCGCGCACACGGACAACATCCCTGGCGAGAACGAGGAGGACGATTTTGCTAGCCAGCTAGCAAGTGCGCGCCGGCGGGTGCAGGAGCGCCTGACGACGTACGCGGAGTCTGAGAGCAGCCGCAGCAACTCGCCGCAGCTGCTCGCCAGCGAGCCGTCACCTATGATGTCGAGCTTCCAGCATCTGCCTTCGCTAAGCCACAATCAGAGCCAGAGCCAGACACATCCCCAGGCACCACCGACGTCGTCCATCAAGTCCAACCCGCTCGGCATCTTGCGCGCCAAGTCGAGCCGCGGCTCTCTACTCGACCGCACCCGCGACGCAGCACCCTCTGCACCTCCGGTGCCTTCTCCCTCGCTGCCCAAAATGCTCGGCCTCGGCGCATCGACCATGAGCACAGCCCCGAGCCCGTCGAAGCAGTCCTTTGAGCAGTCGTCCTTTGGCGAGCCATCGGCGCCACCCGCAGTAGAGTCGGCGCCCGTGCACAATGCCCAGACGTCGTTTTCGTCGGCCCCGCGCTCAAGCACGTCGACCGAGGCAGAGTATGCCGACGACGACGAGGCCGACAGGTCTGCGTCTGCCAATGGCTCTGTGTCCGAGAGCAGCAATGCCATGCACCCCGGCCTGCTGGCATTCCGCAATGCACGCCGCCAGCTGCAGAAGCGGAAGGAGATCGAGACGCTGGGCCGCCACGGCGACGCAGAGCGCTCGTCGTCGGCGACACCTCCGCCTATGCCCGGAGCCATGTCGTCGAGCCCGGCCCACTCGCGCTCGCCGCCGAGACAGCGTCGGCCTACTGTGTCGGCGAAGCAGCCGCCTCCCTTGTCGTACCAGCAGCGCGACCCCAGCCTCGAGTCGAGAGACGGCCGCAGCAGCAGCAACGGCATGCGGTCGCGGTCTGGCTCGCGCACCGGAGCAGACATGCGCGACCGCAGCGGCTCAGAGGCCAGCAACAATGGCTTTAGCCGCCATGCACCGCCGCCGCGGATCCGGACGACGAACCCTACCAACGGACAGTCGCGGTACGACGAGCGCTCACAGCCGAGCAGCCCCATCACCTCGAGCGGTCCGGGCCCCAGCGCCAACCCGAGCCACAACCCGAACCACCTGGGCGCTCTGCCTGCACGCCCCGGCATGATGCCTGGACGCTCGCCGGGCCTGCCTGGCACGGACATTCGCCGCTCGCCGCACATGCCGCCCCAGGGCTACCCCAATGGATCCGGCAACAGCAACAACCTGTCTGTGCAGACGGCCATGGGCGGACGGTCTCCTTCGGGCGGCAACGGCTTCAATGGCTCTGCTCAGCCGTCGCCGATCTCGCCGCTCGGCAGTGCTGGCCTGCCTCCCTTTTTCCCCGGCGGCAACAACGGTGATCGGTCTGGCCCGCCCACTCCCACGGGCATTCCCCGTATGATGCAGCAGCAGCGTCCTGGCGCGCCAAGCTACAGCACGACGTCGAGCTCGCTCAACGAGTCAATGAAGCGTACGGTGCGCAAGAACGAGATCTCGGAGCCGACGTTTGTGATGAGCACGAGCCGCGTGCCGACGATGAGCCTCGCGCCACAGCAGCAGCCTGGCCTGTCGCAGAGCACGTCCGCACCCGAGATGGATGGCGCCAACGGCGGCAGCACGAGCGGCAGCCGCGCGCGCAGCAACTCGCGCGCAGCCCATCCTGGCCCGCTGGCTGCGTCGAGCACGTTTGTGCCTCCCCTGCCGCCCATCAACCCGCTGCGCAAGCAGTCGGGCTCGCGCGGCCCGCGGGGCATGCTGAATGGCTTCCGGCGCACCAACACCAACGACAGCAACGGCGACGAGATGGACACGATGTCGGCGCTCAAGATGCCCTCGCTCAACGTGTCTGCAAGCACGAGCAACCTGCACGGCGGCGGCGGCGGCGGCGACACCGAGGATCGCCGCCCGGCACTGCGCAAGCAGGCGTCTGAGGCCAGCGGCATGCACTCGCGGCTGAACCAGCAGCGGATGGACCTGCCCGGCGGCATGATCTAGTCTTGCCCTTGTAGGCTTGCTGTTGATCTTTGTTTACTTTTGCACTCTCGTTTATGGATACCCAGTTCTTATTATCTATCTTTATTATTCTTGTAACTTTACTCTTTCTTTTTCTATCCAGCTCTTATGAAAGCCCTGACGAGACGGGCGCATCTTTCTTATCTGTATCTCTATCTGTTTCTATATACAATTCACATTGCGTTTCAGTCTGCCCTTGTCTGTTTATCTTGACCTTGACTGCCTTTTTCTACTTGTACGGGAGCTTGTTGACGTCCTGTTGATCGCACCACACTGTTCACATCACCACCACTATCACGTCTCCATCGTTGACTTGCGATTGCCGCTGTCTCAGGGTAGTCTCCGGCCGTCGATGCAGGTGAGGCTTGTTTCGATACTAGAACTAGCGCTCCGATGAGCGGTGATAGTCAAGAGGAGCTCTATTCTCGTCTGATAGACGTCTACGGTCTACTTGTTGTTGCTGCTACCCCGACCCTGGACCTCAGGCCTGAGGCGTTCTATTATTACAGCTCTCATGGTTATCAGTGCCGGTTTCTACAATTGCCAAATTTCGTGACCAGCTTGTGCTGAGACTTTCTTCTTCATCAAACGACTCTTCCAACAGCCAGAGACAACAGATCAAAAGAAAGCAGCTGTCGCAGGCAGATGCCATCATTTGAAACATACGGTGAAGGTCTAATTGTCTGTTGGGGGTAAAACAGTAATAATAGAGATCAAGAGATCAAATGAAGAATGAAGAAAAGGAAATAAAATCGAAGAAGAAAGAAGAATAAAGAAAAAAGAAACAACAGCAAAGGAAACAGAATAGAGATAGCCTAAGCGGAAGGATAACTATCATGACATTGGTCGACTCGGCAAAAGTACCAAGGAAGTAGTCCGAACGGGAACAACAGCAGACGGGAACGATAATCGGAGAAAGAGAAAGGAGAAGGAGAAGGAAAAGAAAAAGAAAAGGAAGAGAAGGAAAGTAGCTAAAATCGATAATCAAAAAGAAACAAAAAAGATCCCGCCCCCTATTTTCCGCCGACATGCATCCTGATCGAAGCTGAAAAGATCATGATCTTTTTTTCTTTTCCCTTCTTTTTCCTTTCTTTTTCCTTTAAGTTACCTTTCTTTTCCTGTCTTATTCTTTCTTATTCCTTTTTTAACAATTTATTCTTCTAGTCAGCTTCGGAAGCCTTTCCATCCCGCGGTACACGGCCCGGCGGGTTACGCCAGTTAGTCTGATTCCTGTTTCTCAGACTTGCATGTCTTTGTATTTAGTTTCCAGCTGGCAGCTTATTTTATTATCCGACTTCTACCTATGGAGTCTCGGGAGTATCGTGAGGATCATCGACAGAGATCACTCGTTCATGTGCTGCATGTGTCTATTGCTTTTGTTTCTTTCTTCTTTCCCCTTTCTCCTTTCTTCTTTCTCCTTTCTTCGTTCCTTATTTCTTGACCTCCTTTCTTTCTTTTCTAATTACCCTCCCCCTCACTGCCGATTCAGCTCTCTCGATACAGCTGTCTCTTCCCTAAAGGTATCGATATCGCATTCTCTTACACACCCCGAACGCCATGTCTTGGCTATCGGGCCTATTCATCGAGATGGAAGAGCAGCAGGAACGAAAGAAATTGAAAGAAACGAGAGAGACGAAGACGAAAGAAACGAGAAAGACGAGAGGCAAACGAAACCTATGTAATCCAGCAAGACGAAAATCAAAGAAATCAAAAGTAACTACAGAAGAAAGTGCTCGGTTATCCACTGTCTCTCATCTGTGCTGCCTCTATCTGCTGTTGTCTTTGATCTCATGCTCTTGATATAACTCGTGTCTATTCTCCGACAATCCATGATCGTCCAGACGTTGAGGCTATCTTCCTTATGCTCACCCGCGTGCTACCCGCCCTTCCACCTAGCACCTTGCTACTGTCCTGCTTGATCATGATTATCCAGTCCGCTGCTCTCTCGATACTCGTAGTCTCCCACGTCTCCCTCGACAGCCTCTGACGGCCTGCACTGTACCATCGTTTGCATTCTTCGGTTAGCTGCCCACGTCTATGTCGATCGTAAGAGTACGGAATCTTGCAGAGTGTGGCCGTGGATGAGAAGTGACCGTTGGACGAGAATACGAGGCCGTTGTAGTACCTGAAGGCCAGACGGAGAGTCTAGCAGTGGCTGAAACTAGTGAGTCTAATGTACAGAAGCGTTGCATAGGCCGTTGCATTATGGTGTAAAATCGTGTGCATCTGTGCTTGATATTATGATTTATTGTTGTTTCCATCTGGTATAAATATGTTTTGTCCGTCGTATTGGTACGACGCAGCTAGTGCTGTGCACCGTCATCTTGCTTCTGGTCCCTTTTCTTCTCTGTTCCATTTTCTGTTTTCGTTTCTTTTTTCTTTCTTTTTTTCTTTTTCATTATTTCTTATATCTTCTATTTCTTTCCTTTCACTTTTGTCAACTTTGATTATCATTTTAGTATTTCTTCTGCACTCTGTTTCCAAACTGGGTTAAAACTCGCTGCCACCTGATCCTTCTCTGTTCCTGTTGGACTAGTTCATGACTACCTCCATTCTTTCCAACAGTATATGCAGAGTCCTTTTTCATCACCTTTTCCTCTGGTCACCTTGCCTCTCTGACCTCTTACATCTTCTCTCTTCCACCGCCATTTGGCTTCTTGATACTATTTGCAGTTTCTTCTATTTTCGTACTCTCTTTGTCACGGCTTCATATATCCCTGGCTCTCCTACGAGTCTGCAAGGCGACTAAATAGGAACTTCTCCACGTTACATTGCTGCCCGATACTTGAAGGATGACTAGTGAAGGGGTGAGGGCATAGCCCGAAGAAGAGGCATCATTGTAAAAGGCAATAAACAGGCACGGCGACATACGGAGTAGACGGTAAGAAAGAAGGCCATACAGAAGGAGATGCGGATATCGGGGTGGATGTGTGGGATGTGCAGCTACGAGGCAAGACACAAAAGGGAAGAACGCTGGAGGAGCGAACGCGAAACGAACTTGAACAGTGGCTATGAAACAGACCTTTCCTCTTGTAGCTCTTGTGCTCTTGTGACTCTGGCGGCCTTGCTCAGCTTCTGCTTGTTCTGTTCTGCTCAGTGCATACAGACTGAGAGACTGTACGCGTATTCGTCTTGCCACTCGTGACGCTCAACTGGCAGATCTTGCCAGATACACTGACAACCAAGCTGCCGGCTGGCAATATTCACAATGAAACTGCTACGGCGGCGGCTAACACGACTAAGAAGGCCGGAACTAGCCAGCAGCTCGCCTGGCAGAGGCAAAAGAAAAGAGAGAAGATAGAGAAGATATGAAACAGTAAGACATGCAGCAGTTATCAGTAGGGATGTCGTGATTGTGTCTTGTCTCGTCTTGTCGTGTGACTCGTGAGGCTGGAGTATGCGTAAAGAAGGAAGGAAGGAAATAAGGAAGGACGGAAAAGGCGAAAAAGAGACGGGGGAAGCAATGAAAACGAGAAGAAAGGGAGGGGGGAAAGGAAGAAGCAGATCGAAGGAAGAAAAAGGAAAGGATACGGGAAAAGGAAAGAAACCGATGTAGGAATAAGAAACGAGTGGAACACCAGCAAAAAATAATTTATGCGGGAGCATCGATGATAATTAATATTGATAACAAATGTGATGAGTGATTTGATGATGTCGATGAGAAAAAGGAAAAAGAAGACAAAATATTGATGGTGTCGATGAGCAAAAGGAAAAAAGAAGAAATATTGAAACCGACAATAAATCTAGTACACTAAGGAGAAGAAAGTAAACATGAAACAAATACCTTTGCTAGCACCGTTGGCTCCCATCCAGCACTACTTGCGGTACGACTATGTGTATTGGGTTTGTGAACAATAAGAAGAAAAACAAATAAGACACTCACAACATATCAAGTTAAGATTAAAATCAACAAATTGAATACTAGCAATTCATGTTTAGTGTGCTTCTACGGCCATAGTCAAGCGTCTACAGCAGCAACTATACTGAATATAAATAATATCAACTGCGTCTGATATCCATCAGTCTATAATCAAAACCACATGGCCGGCGTCTGCGGTTCCGCCACTGAGGAAGAACGCGGCCGGTGCCGGGTCAATCCCACGATACTTGCGTGGGATGCTCGACCTTGGAGTGGTTGCATCGTCTGTGTCTGGAGTGCTCGTACTAGTATTGGCGACTGTGAGAGCACTTTGACTCACAGCCAGGCCTTTTGTTGTTTTGGTTTCTTTTTTTCTTTTTTTCTTTTTTCCTCCTTTATTTTCCTTTTACATTTATTAATTTAATACTGATTCGGCGTTCCTTATTCATCTTCCATCTCCCATCTCAATCACCCTGTCTAATCACCTCAATGATCATCTTCTCCGGCTCTGTCCGGTCCCGGGGATATCATTTCTGAATGGAGAAAAGGAGAAGCGAGAGGGGGCCAAAACCAAATAAAACAGCTCCCTGAACACCTGAACACCTGAACACCTGAATCCGTAACGAGGAAACCCAATTCTTATCCAACACGCCAGCTCCTCGTACCGTTTTACACCCGATGCCTGCCCTACCTTGGCATCCTTACAATGTATGTGCTCTAATGCATGTCGTAATTACTCACTTGTACGTTGCTTGACGGCTTTCATTCTACGGATCCCGTCCCAAGCCTTGGAGGCTCCGAGGCAAAGAGCAGCAGACCTGTCACATTTGGGGTTGTGATTTCTGTTATTCTATATCGCTCTCTCTATTTTCTCCCACAGCGAATGTCAATCAATGAAACCTTGGGCTAGACAGGGTCCAGTCCACACCGCATATCCTTGACATGCCTCGACACCTCGACCCAATGGAGACGCCCTGGTCTGTGAGCACACCAGCTATGATATCACCGCTCAACAAAGGAAAGTTGAGCCGCGGCAGAGGAACGACGGTGTCCGAGTGACGGCCGGTGATTGTGGTAAGATACGTGAGACAGCGTACAAGATGTGTAGTCCGTACAACAGCCAGCAAGCGGCTGCTCTCACGACGCAGGAAACAAGCCAGGTGACTCCTCGTTATTGGCCCTGCCGTACATGTAGAGGATCTGCTAACCTGGTAGGGGATCCGGCCGGATGCAAAGACGCGCATGGCGAGACGAAGGAGTTGTAATGCTCCGTACATGTCCATATATTGTATCTTACAGCCACCAATGGCCTAAAGCCAATTCTCAATGGCCCAGTGCTCGCCAACAAGGCCCGCGCCCCTCCCTCTCTCTCTCGCTGCCACCCATTTGTGATATTTGACAGTTTTGTTTTTCTACTCTGCATTACCCATTCTTATTCTATATTCTATTCTTCATGCCTCATTCTTCATTCTTCAATCCTAATCCCGCACTCGGCTCGCCTCGTTTCGTCTCTTCAGTTTCCTCGCCTCGTTTTCCTCTTCCAATCGACCCCGGACAATGTCAGATGTAGAAGAAGTGAGACCAAGTCGCACGCTGATTGTGTGCATAAGGGCGATGGAGGCCGCAGGTATTCAACTAAAACATAAATCAAATTAATCAAATTAATCAAATATAAATAGAATTAAATAGAAAATAACAAATAGAAAATAGAAAAAAGAAAAAAGAAAAAAGAAAAAAGAAAAAAGAAAAAAGAAAAAAGAAAAAAGAAAAAAGAAAAAAGAAAAAGCAATATATATTACGTCGGAAGAATAGAAGCAGAAATAGATTCAGAAACAGAACTGCTGCACCATCACGCCACCTTTTGTTGGCTCTCACTCTTGTCTGCTCCGGTCTCCTGTATGTCTACCTTTTGTCTGACTATTGCATCCTCCTGTTTCTCGCAATATTGGCAGCAGCCCTAACGTATCTTACTCCTGCGCGTACGTACGCCGCCTCGTGCCGTCGTCCTGTGTTGCATCTGTGCAGACCGCCATCCCCTCTCCAGATTCGGAGCGTCGTATTCTGACTCCTGTCGCTGCTCACTGTAGTATTCCTGCCATGTAAATCCGGTAATACGTATGCCTTCCTTTGTAGTGTGTAGCGAGCACGCCGTTGAGGTTCGGGGGTGGAAGACGACCAGGGGTACCGGCGTGCCGCTCGTGTGCTGGCTCTGGTCCTGGCTGAACAAACAAATGGAACGAGGAACGAGCGAAGCTCGAGCGTCAGACGAAAAGGGAAACAGGAAAACGAAAAAAGAGAGCCGAGATGTGAGAGATGAGAGATGAGAGATGGATGCACCCCCGGGACTAAATTAGTACAAGGAACCTGCCGACATGAATGTACAAGTAGATACACTGGCATCTCGCATGTGTTTGCTCATTGTCACAAGCGATCAACCCTTGGCATCTGGTAGCCTGTACATGTATCGTACACAAATAATATAGGACAGTCGCATCTTGCTCTCGCAGCTGTTGGTGTTGACAGGCATAAGCATACACCGATGGGTGCGGAACGGCCAATGCTACGTACACAGTTTTCGACCGGGCGGCATTTTTGTGTGACGAGCGTCTTTGCCATCCTGTTCCAAGTTTGGCCGGCGGGGATAATGGCTAGGTGTGTAGAGTTTGATGTGATATTTGATACGATCTCCGTGCTTTGATCTTTGATTTGCAATCGTCGACTTCGACCTGCTGACGGGTCAAGTTAGACCTCGGATCTGCACCTGGTGCCACCGGCTTGTGGATGCTCCCTCTGTGCCTCTCGAATACCTCGACAGCTCGAGAGCTCGAGTAGTCAGCTAGTCTCCTAGCATTGCGAGCACTCCATAGTTACGTCGTGTGCCAGCAAAACCAACCTGAAAGCCAAGCCAAATAGGGTTGTGCTAGTGCAGAGATTGACAAAACTAATAGAACTATTAGTCGCCGTACCAGGGCCAGCCCGCTCTCCCGTGCAAGACTACACTAGGGAGAGGCGGGACTGGGGTCGGCCTGTGGTCGGCGTTGCCTTGTTGTCTAAGTATTTGTGGTTTGTCTTTGATTTTGTCTTTTGATTTTGTCTTTTGATTTCTGTGCTCTGTACCGTATACGATCGCTGTATCCGTACCTCTTGCTTCGTATTGCTGGGCGTGCGAGCTGCTCAAAGTCCTTGACGTCGACCGTACTCGTACGATACAGGTCGATGCAACGGCCCGGCTCTGCCTGAAGCCAGACGAGATGCGAGACGGGGACAATCATCCCAGGCTGCCAGGCTCGGGAACTTGTCGACACTCACGAGTCTCTCTGTAGTCTTGTAACAGGCGGGTGGAGAGAACAGACACAGCTCCATCTGCATACATACAAACATGTATGAAGTATGGAGTATGGGCACAGCGGATCCCGCCGTGTGGATGTCCTGCGTGGGAATATCACTGCTTACGATTGAGTAATGGCTGGAGGATACATGCAGTGGAGGATAGAATGGATAAGCGAAGAAAAGGACGAGATGTAGTTGGTGATGGCCAGCACGATGCGGTAGGGAGAAGCGTCGACGGCGGGTCGTATATGATGGCTGTACGTTGTATGGTTGACCACCCATGCAGGCGGCTTTGCACAATATAAGATACGTCCAGTGCAACGTGAGCTGCATGCAAGCACACGCACTGCATACTGAGCCACAGCCATATGCTTCCGCGACAAGGTGCCTGGCCATTGACGGATCAGGCATAGTCACAGCGACGTCGCCTATTACACGATGTGTATCTTACTGCCGGTCGTTCCTGCTGTGGGACGAGCTGTGCCCCTACGCTCTTTCCCGCAGCGCCTGCCGTATAAATAGCACTGCGCCGTCGACGGCTGCCTGTGCGGGACGCTCCTGCCGGGCCTGGCTCTCTGGCTCTGTCATGGCTCCTCGCTCCTTCCCTGAGCTGCTACTCTCTGACGTGTTGGTGCTTCGCCCGTTTCCCCTTTGGACCACTTTTCGACTACATCTGCACTTGACTGCAGCTGGACTCGACGGTCGCGCCTTCTCGCACGCGCGCATCGTCCTTGACTCTTTCCAATTATGTTTCCTTTTTTTGTCCATTTAATATGTATCTAAAAACAATACCTAATACCTCTGTTACTACGGCCCCGTTCTGGCATCCTTTCGCGATGCTCTTTTCCCTCATCGTCGACCTCCTCCTCCGCCTCTCATCACCTTTCATCACATCTGCTTGTCTTCAGCATCTCCTCATTTTGCCCCTAGCTCTCCACCTGTGCCCACCACCCGCCCCTATCGATCTGTCTTTGTCTAGCACTTTTGCTCGTTCCCTGCCTCGAGCTTCTTTACTGTCTGTTTCCTCCTCCTCGGCCTCATCGTTCGCTTCTGTGCCTCGTCTTATCCATCTTTGTCATGACATTTCTCACCGTCTTTGAGCTTCTCATAATCTCTTCTCTTCTCACACATCTTCTCTTCTCATCTCTTCTTACATATCCTCTCTTCTCACGCCTCTTCTCTCCTCACGTCTCTTCTCTCCTCACACCTCTTCCCTTCTCACGCCTCTTCTCTTCTCACGCCTCACTCTCTCGTCCCCCCCCCCCCCCTCATGTCTCTTCCTCCCTCGCTCTATTCCCAATTCGCCAACCCTGTCATTTGTCGTCGAGTCCTGATTGGAGCGGACCGCATCCGTTTTCCTTCCGCCGCCCAAAGCGCAATAAAATGTGGACAGCAAGAATCAATCAAATACTCCGTATGCACTCAAACAAATAACCAATAATCTCATAAATCCATACCGAAAACACAACAGAATCAGTCACACGAGCCCCATGCCTCCCTCCTCTCCCCTCTGCTTTTCCACATACACCCCCCTTCTTCAGTGCAACACGCCACCCAGCACGCCCAGTCCCGTCCCAGCATCAAGAACGAGACTGCAATAGCCAGCAGACACCCCAACACTATCTCCCCCTCCTCTCCAACATTACCAGAAATACAACGTACGACGCCCATTGAGTGCCAGGTCGACCCTGGCTCGTCCCCGCTGCCGCCAACGTCGTACACGGCTGCACAAGGGTGGTGCCGGCTGCAGGCCTTGACTGCTTGCTCGCCCCTATTTACTATGGACCCTGTGGGATCCTCTACTCTACCGCCAGAATGGAGGAGGTATTATGTCTTTCATCCTGTCTTTAATCCATCCTCTCCTCTTCCACCGTTACTGCAAGTCATTGTCAGAGGTGGCATGTTCGTCTCATCAGTCTACTCCGTAGAGCAATGTTTCGCCTCTCGTCTGTGTTATGTACCCCTTTCAGCCGTCTCTTGTGTCTCTCTGCGTGTCTTTAATTGTCTTGCCTTGCAATACTTACCTTTGCCTTCACGTTTGCATAATTTTCTATTGACGTATTCTTATTACTTCCTATGTCTGACATATTCCACACTTCTCCGCCCTCTGCAGCTAGGTCCTCCTGCATCGCCGTTCGAGCCGTCCCTTAGTATCCGCTCCCCGATTTGTCGTCTCTTCATCTTCATTTTTGGTCTCAAATCATATATGTCACAACTGAGATACATTTACATGCTTGGTTTGTCGATACTTGAGATACCCTCTGCCAGATGCACACCACCACAACACTCTGGGTTGCATCTCCCACAGCCTTCTTGCTGCCCGGTTCAACTTTTCACAAGGCAGCGTGGCTGGCCGCCTGGTCTCGCGAGAGCCCTGTCGCCGGCTCTCTGCACCCTCGCGGCAACCCATCCCACTTTATATCGTGTCTTCGAAAAGATACACCCGGGGCCATATCCCAACAACTCTATTGTCGAGTACCTCCAATTACCAAAGTATAGATACATTCTCATACCCTGGTTCCCTGCTACAGCGTGCCCCCACCACGCAGCGTTTGCCGGAACAGCTACCCCTACTCCGTACATGTACATGTACAGTGATCTAATTCCCTGGTCTTTCCCGGCTAGCTGGTCCGTGAGGGAGCGAGGGTCGCACTGCTGCGGGCTGCGCAGAGTGACAGAATGCAGAGTTTAAAAAAGGTTACGCTTGCATATTACCATGTATTACTGACATTAACTGGCATTAGCTGACATTAGTTCATTAGACATGAGTTGCCATTAGCTGACATTATGGAGTACTGACAAGGCACACACTTACACGGACCTGTCCCGGTTATATGCTTTGTTCAACACTCCAGTTCCTTTACTTTTCCATCACTTTTCAGTTTTCACACCCATCCTGCCATCCATGTTCTGCGTCTGGTCATCTCTGAAGTTGCGGGAACAGGCATGCTCTACCCACCGAGAAGCAGCCCCAAACTGTGTGAGAGGCAAACCAAACCAGCATGCTGATGTGACAACGATGAGAGAGAAAAGGAAAAAGGAATGGAATCAAGCTCAAATACTACAGAAATACCGTGTCTGGAATAGGCAATAACCAGACAAAAGCGGTATGATAGTTTTCCCTACTCAATGCGACTGCCGATAGTCGCGAGAAGCAGCTACTCCTAGGCGTCCACGATGCCTGTGCTGGAGGTGAGCAGCTCTCGATCCTCTATCATGGTGAATAGCAACGAGGAGGCACTAAAAGTCGCCCAAGAGGCTAGGGCCAGAACAGCGAGGCGTGCGAGCCAGAGCCACGCCGGGCACTTCTCCGCACCCTCACGAGGATATCTTACGATGCCAGCTGTGATGTGCACATGGGAAAAAGCAAAGAAAGACAAAGAGCTGCTAGAGCTATCAGAGCTACCAGAGCTACTGGGCCGGCAACGACGCCATCACCTCAACAGGAACAGGAGGCACCCGTCCTTAAGCGCCTACTGGCAGAGGCCCGCAGTCCCCGTGCAGCTGCAACTTGCTTGTATTTCATGCAGTTGGGCCCCTTACTTGTCGTCGTCACTACTGTTATTGGGCCGGGCCAGCCAGATGATCGTCTGCCCCATCCGCTGTCGATGTGATGCCAACAGACACTGGCCCGCCGTGGTATTTGCCTTGTGTGGTATTCGTTTATTGCATTGTTGTTTTATTCCCTTGCTGCTTTATTACTATTTTATCGTCTTCGTCTCCTGCTCGCGTTTTAGACTTCACTTCCAAGTACCGTTTTATTGTCAGCATTGGTTGTTTGACTTATCCTGGGTTCTGCTTCCTCTCGCCTTCTCCTCTTAGCCCTCCTCCTCCTAGTCCTCCTCCTAGCCCTTCTCCTAGCCCTCCACTTCGTCATCCTCCTGCTTGTGTTGGGGGCTTGATATTATTTTCTGCCCAAGCCTCACTACTCCGGTCGTGTTCTTGCCTTTTCTTCTTTTCTTTTTCTCTCACTCTTTCTCCCAGTCTCTGCACTGCTTCTCGTTGTCCTGTCACCCTCCCCCTTTACACAATTATCCTCTCTTGGTTTCGCCCCTCGCTTTCTTCCCTCACCAGCCCCGTCCACTTACAGGTGTACCTCACAAACACCCCCTTGGCAAACGTTTATGATTCTCTCTGGAATATGATACTTTCTGGATGCCTGTGGTCTGATATGATTTCAGTGTTGCCGTCTCATATACCTCCATCTACTTGTTAGCTTTGTCAGCAGCTTCTGATCTATTTGACCTGCTCCTCGCCTCGCCCGTTCTCGATATCAGCTTTTCACCTTTTCAGAGCTCCTCACATTTCTCACATTTATCTTAGGTCTTCTAACCCACTCGGTTCTCTCAGTTCTTATTCTCCTCGCTTCTCTTCTCTGACCATCCATCTTCACATCCTATTATTCTTCGTCCTGACCTCTAGTCAGAATGCGCACTGTCGCCTCCTCTATCAAGCCATACTCCACGCACACACACCTCGCTTCTCACTCTTTCATATCGGTATCCTACTTCCACGCCCTCTACACCGTGAATTAATGGCTTCATACGGCCATTGGGGCTGATCTCTTTTCATCTTATTATTTGGTTGTACTTCCTCTTGTCAGTCTCTGGCGTACACGGCTCCACGGCAACCTCTGCCTCTCTGCCTCTCTGTCTATCTGTTATATGCAAATACATCATATACACTGGCCAAATTTGCCTCCATCGCAAGGCACCCTTTTGCTCGGATTGTATATGCTGTCAACTGGCATATTGCTGGCCACTCAGTTCATCACCCGGCATTGGCCTTGTACAAAGAGCATCTGATACATTGTTGCCGTAGATGCACCGCCTCTCCCTCTTTGGATAACGACATGCATCTTGCTGCATCTGCCAGCACACACAACCCACGAAAACCCCTTGTCATTCTCGTCCACCTGATTCCGAAGCAGTAACAGGTACATTGACGGGGCACATCTTTGACTGTCTTGCTGTCTCGGTCCTGCATTGAAAAGTCACTCTACAGAGAGAGATATTCGTCAGGAGGCTCTTTTGCCCCCGTCTTACATCTCTTTGTATCCTTCCGGCTGCCTCGCTCGTCCTTGTATTTTCTTTTCCGTCTTCTGCTTCTGGGTTCTCTTCTTTGGATCTCCCAATCTGAGGCACCTGGACCTTATTCGTCAAGTCCGGGTCGTCTTGTCTTGTGTCTGGAGATTGTTCTTTTCTTTTTCCGCCTTCTTCTTTCTTATTCCTTCTTCTGTTTCCGTCTTATTTCTTATTTCTCGTTGTTTCCTTTTGCCATCTGTCCTGTATTTATAAATTCACCGACTGGGTTCACTTGCTCCTCACTTCCATCTCACTTCCACCTCTCTTTCACTTCGGATCCCGCCTCACCTCTGCCAACACCTCCTCGTCACCCTGGCACGAGCACTGACTTTGGTCACCGTTCTTTGTTGAGACTTTGTCTGACTTGACCCAGCCAAACTTTTCTGCATATATAAGAACCCTTCGCCATGAAGCCTCTCCGACCCTTCTCTGACTGCCCGGGCTCGCAGCCTACAGTCGAGGCAAACTCCATTAACTCTCACGCTTCCCATCTCCATCAGCCATCTACTACAAACACAGTTCACGAAAGCTTGAGCAGTTGGACAGGACTACTCCCCAACCTAAGTTTCCTCTTTCGGGTCACCCCTTCTTTTCTCTGGACCAACCCAAACAGCGACTCCCATCAGCACTCCACATCATCATCAGCATCGCCAGGCCTTGCATCACTCAAGACCTTGTATTCCCGCCTCGCCGAAAAACTCGGGCTGACGCCGAAGCGGATTCAGAACAAGCGGCCCAAGATGCCCGCAACGATTAAGTCCAGTGACCGGCTTGCGGCTAACGGCAAGACTGTTACCGGGTCACACAAGCCGGTCAAGCTCTCCGCATGGGATCAAGCCGCTATGCGCGGCTATATCCGAGTTTGCCTTTGCTTCCCCTTTGACCAGTCTCGCCTAGACGATGCTGTGAGCCATCTCAAGGCTAGTCTAGCCCGTCTTGCACACCAACGGCCAGACTTTTCGGGTACTATCGAGACTCGCGAGGGAGGCATCCTCTGGCTTAACAAGGCCCCCAATGAGATTCCTCTGTACGTGGAGGACCTCACCGAAAAGTTTCCGTATGCCTCGTACGACAAGCTCAAGGAGGCCGGTTTCCCGCCAGGTGCATTCGTAGGGCAACATTTCAACCATCCGTGCCCTATGGGCGAGAACCTACCGCCAGTCCCGGTGTCGGTCATAAAGGCATATTTGATCCCTGGTGGCCTCATTTTGGGCACGTACTTCTGCCACGCCTTTGCCGATGGCAACTGTCTACGAATCTTCTTGGAATGCCTATCAGCACAGACCTGTGGACAGTCCATCGACCTTCCGTCAAATAAGCGCCTCAATGCCCCATTTGCGAACGATACAAACCCAAGCACCTCCGATAACTTGGATCTCACTCCGCTTCTCAAGAAAACGCCAGAATATGCAGTGCTTCCCGACATCACAGGTCCGACTCAACCCCGACTACGTCCGGGTGGCCGGCCGATGGACGAGATTGAGCGCACCGGCAAGCTCTTCGTATTCAAGAACTCACGCCTGGACGAGCTGCGTGAGATCATCTCGGGGTGGGCCCCGTGCGAGGGCAATGAAAACAACGCTGACTCTGCAAACGGGCATGCCACCGGGCACACGAATGGACGCACGATCAGCGGATCCCAGGAGTGCCGTCACACAAATGGCCAGCCTTGCTACAGCTCTGGGAGTGAAAGTAACTCGAGCAAGGAGTCCTTGCAGACCACCCGGAAGCCCTCCAAGTACACATGCATTGCCGGGCTGACATTCAGAGGCATTGTGAAGGCCCGCTTGTCCGAGCCTAAGGAGGCACAACACTACCCCTACACACCCGGTGTCGACGATGTGGCACGGCTGCAGACTATGGTTAACTGGACTAGCCGCGCATTTAGAGCAGACAACCCGGAGTACTACGGCAACGCTACTGCTGTCGCCGTCACGGAGGTTAACTGCCATCCGCGGGACACCAGTATTCTCCTAGGCCGTGACGGAGACAAGGCCCAAGGTGGCGACCTCGAGACGCTTTCGCAGCTGGTATACAAGATCGAGAACACCATTGCCAGTGTAGACGAGGATTTCGTGAACGCACGCACGGAGATGTTCAGCCGCATTTCGGACCCACGGCGGATCGGTCTGGAGTTTGATCCACGTACACCACAGGATCTGGGTTTCAACACTTGGCGGTTCTTTGGGGCCGAGACCTACTGGAACATCCCTGGCGTACGGCCCGAGGGATCCGGCATGAAATCCACCCGCCCGGATGTGCTTCGCCGCATGCAGGATGTTTGGAACATGGCTGGTGCGCTCATCTTGCCCGCCCGCAACAACTCCCCAGTACACGAGCTCCTGATTACACTGCCTGTGACTGCGATGGAGCGCCTCTGCAACGACAAGGACTTCATGCAGTGGGTTGACCACGTTATCGGCTAGGTCAATAACCTCTTCAGGCATCGGTCTCCGGTGCTGGGTGTTACACCGTGTGAGACGAATGCCGTCATCGGCAGGTGTCAGCGATAGGTTGCTTGGTGTTGCCGACATCATGATCAATGTCGTCGTTGCGGACTTCGACTAGTAAAACAAGGTTCTACTGGCTTTGATGGGTTTGGTTTATGTTCTTTATCGTTTTTGTCGTGGGTCACCCCCTCCGATACGTTACGTTTTGATTTGTTTGATTTATTTCCTTATTTACTTTTCATATTGCACCAGGGCTTTACGGTAGGAAGGATACATAGTTTGCAAAATAGGAAAATAGGGAACTCGGGCGATGCAATTGTCTGAATCTGGGGCATGGCTGCTTTCTTTCTTCTTACTCTCTCTCACAGTTTGTTCCAACCGCTCTTGGCCAGACTTACTGGCAATCGACACGATGTATTTTTACTTTCTGCTTTCATGTTGCCATGTTTCGTTGGTACGGCCTAGGATAGTGTCTACGTGATATTTATGGCTTTGTCCTTGCTGCTTTGTGAGAAAACTGATGCTTGAGGTGACCTAAAGAGTGCTACCACACCCATCCAGGTCCGATACGGGGAATCAAATGGAAACAAGCCATGGCCCGGGTTGCCTTCGTAGACGACGTATCTACCGTTGTCTATCACTTACTTACTGACTCATCTCACTCAAGTGATAGCAGCTATTCATAGCAATTATAAATAGCAAGAGCTGGTAAGTGCACTTGATTATGAGAGTATGCTGTGGGGATATAGCAACCATTGATATTATAGATCTCTTTAACAAAACAAACACGCTCTCACACATGCAAAAGGTCATTTTACAGCTGGCCTACGCCTTCTCGGTGGTAGCAGCAGCAGCAGCAGGAGGTGTAGTTGTGCTTGCACCAGCGGCTACGGCTGCCTCCTTCTCGCGCTCGTTCATGCCCAAGTCACCCGGTGTCGGGCCCGAGCTCACAGATTCCAGCACCGCACTGTCCACATCGGTCCGCCCCTCGGCCGCCTTGAGCGCCTCCATGAGGTTGCGCGTTCCCAGCGTCCACGGCTTGTCGCCCTGTGGCAGCGGCACCCGGCCCTTGAGGATCTGTTCGACGGAGATGCCTTTCCTCCCGTAAAACTCGCCGTTCGCATCAGGCCGTCCGATGATGACTGTGCCATCGGCCTGCACGCCTGCATAGAAGCCGCGGCTCTTCATGTAGCTCCAGACGGGAGTCGTACTCGCAGACCTGGCCAGCACGGCGGCCTCGACACTGCCGCCAGCACCGACGGGGCCTGCGACGAGACCAATCTCACCGCCGAGAGAGACACGCGGCTGTGTAAAGGCAGCAACGGCAGCGGGCGTGCGCAGGACGCAGACGCAGTCGTAAATGTCGAGGCCGACTAGCAGGCCAGCGCCCAGGGTGTGCACAATAAAACCGGAGGGGGGCGACCAGCCGCCGTCGGGGAGGCGTGCGACAACAATGCCGGAACCGCTAGCGCCGGAGATGTGCAGACCGGTGCGGAACGTGGTGAATATAGCGAGACCGGCAGCGTCGCGGATAGCCTCGGGCGGGACTTTGACATATGTCTTGGCCGGCTTGCCCTTGGGGCCGGCGGCCTCGGGTGCAGGCGAGGCAGAAGGAGACGAAGTGGCCGGTGCCGACGGCGTGGCAGGCGCTGCGCCTGTGTAGAAACCGTCGTCTGATAGGGTATGATAAGTACGTATGTTTACTTTCGCACAATGTCGACGAATAGGGAAATTGACAACATACGGCAGAACGAGGTCAGGATGCGGGCAGCCTTGTCGCACTCGAGATCGAGCGAAGATGGCCAAAACGCCTCGGAGCCGAGCTTGTTCGTAAACTTGTTTATGGGGCCGCCCACCTTGACGCCCAGCTGGTAGAAGCGCTCGCGAAAGTTTATGAGCAGGTTGGAGGCAGTGTCCGGCTCGGCTTGCGGCTGGGTGGGCGGCGGCGCAAACTGGGGAGTCTGGTGCGCGGGCCGGGGCGGCAGCGGCGGGTTCTCGACGTCGGCCTCAAAGGCAGCGGCATTTTGTGAAGCCATTATTATTGACACCTTTTAGGATAGATAGAAGGAGAAATAGACGTGGCTGTAGTCCGGGTAAAGTTGCCGATGAGACAATGCACTTAGCAGATGCGAGGCCGCGGCAGGCTGAAGAGACAACGGCACAAGGCTGGTTATCTTCCCCAAATCAAGCCACGAGATAGAATCAAGAATACAGACAGCCGCTACCAAGGCAGCCTGCCTCCAACTAGCTAGCCTATATGCCTATGCCTATCCTCTCCCTTCCTCTGTCGGCGACACGCGTCCGTGGCGGGCCATGGCAGAGTGGTTGACGGAGGGAGCAGTTGACCTACTTTTGGTACTATTGCTCGGACTTAAGTGCTCCTTGTCTGCTATTCTGTCTTCGTCCATGGCCGTCTAGCTGCATATCTAGCTGCATCTGCAGGCATCGTCACAGCAAAGACACAGCCCCAGACAAGCACGCAAGCTAGTTTAGCATTAAGCTGCAGTGCGACACTCGAGACCACCGTGTGCATGTGCTTTCTGGCGGGCTACGGTGTGGTTAAGAAGGGCGGCTGTGCGAGTATCGTGACGCGATTGACGTACAGTGATGGTGCATTTGTTGTATAGCATATTGAGATACTTGTAAGCATGGGCATGGCGACCAACGTTTTGGTAGCTAGCTAATAGCTGCAAATCCGACTGCCTAGAAGACAGATGTCAGTGTCAAGGAAGTCTGTCGTCTCGCACGGAACCATCCACACCGTCCAGATGGCAACACCATACGTGCATCCTTTCGATGGATACGCGGTTTATCTACGTGACAACCACTTCACAGCAACGCATGTACGCATGGGAGGCTTTAACTTTTTTCGATTTTTAAGCTGGGCAAAGACGACAGAATAGAGTGTAAAGGAACAGGACAAGCGAATGTCCCATGGCCCTCGTATCTTGCGCCTTTCTTGTTCCTTTGCCCGTTTTGCTTTTTGTTGTCTTTTGTCTTTTTGTCTGGTGTGGTATCAAACGGCGGTCTCCCTTTCGGATAAACAAAAACAGTGGCTTTTCCCTTTCCCTTTTTCCCGTATAACCCTGTAAAGAAACAATCAAAAGGAAAAGATTCATAGTCGTTTGTCGTGCCGTCGTTTCGTCTGGGTACTGGTAGCGAGCAGACGACCGCTTAAGCAGCGATGGTAACCTCGACCTCGACACCGGCCTCGACTGTAGTTTGTTAGCATAAGTGTTGCATCACTCTTGGTCACATGTGGTGGTCCCAGACGTACTGTTGACAATGACCGACTTGACAACCTCGGTAGGGGCGTGCAGGTCGATGAGGCGCTTGTGGATGCGCAGCTCGAACATGTCCCAGGTCTTGGAACCCTCACCGCAAGGGGTCTTGCGGGTGGTGATCTTCAGGTTCTTGGTGGGAAGACGGACGGGGCCCTTGACGGGCAGGTCCTTTGACTTGGCACGCTCGATCAGCTCGGTAGACACGCGCTCGAGAGCCTTGACGTTGCGGCTGGTCAGAGTGATGCGGATCTTGTGAGCCTTGGGCTGCTCAGCAAACTCCTTGTCGCCCTTCTGGAAAGACATTGTATCGGTTGTTTTTGGAAGAGGGGGTATTTGGTTTGGTGGAAGAAAATTGGTATAGCGGTCACGACTCGAGCTGGCGCTGCGGCAAAGTGATGACGATGGTTGATGAAGAGGTAAAGTGGTGATAATTTCGCTGCTCCAAAAAAAAATGAGAAATTCCTATTAGCTCGCAGAGGGGGGATTTGTTTTTTCGTGGCCCCACTTTGTGGGATAAGGGCAAAGAATTGTGGTTGTGGGTCTCACACGTGACACTGGTGTTTAGGTAAGCGGCCTGGATGAGAGAAGGGATCATTTTGAGAAAAAGATACAACTTCCGTCAGATGAGCCGTCAGATGTGGTAATACGATCAGATGCAATGTACAAGAGAACGATATCACGAGGCTACTGGCCAAAGCTGTCAAAAAGACATTGGCAAAAAAGTCGGGGACAAAAAATTACTCTCTCGCCGGGAATTGAACCCGGGTCCCGGGCGTGACAAGCCCGTATACTGACCACTATACTACAAGAGATAATATTCGATGGAGAAATTGCATTCTGTCTGAGTATATAATACTGACACTACATACAGAACAATCCAGCTACGTTTCAAGGTCTGCAACACATACGCAAGTGCACGGCAATCAATATCAAGAATATACAATTTATATCAGAGAATAAGCTAATGATGACATGAAAACTACAAGAGACTCAACCACAGCAGGGTATGTATATAATGCAACAAGAGAGACAAACAAGCAAGACGACGACAACGACAAACAAAGCCAGACAAATGCAAAGGGGAAAAGGAAATACGAATGCTAAACGAGAACAATGCAGACCATCGAAAAATACGGACCAGAACAAAGCAAAAAAATCATCATCATCATGACCGTCCTCTCATCTCGTCCTCCTCACGCGCTCGTCATTTTTGCCACTGAGCAGCGAGAACCGGTGCCCGACCTATAGGCCCGCTCCAGCGTTCTACTGCGGCGCGGTGGGGGTCGGCACTGTGCTTGAAGGCCCAGTTGAGCCCGACAACGACGCCGCGCTGGCCCCCGTTGCAAGCTGTGTTTGTGAGCCCAGCGTCTGAGCTCCGATCGGCGCCGCGCTCGCCGTCGACGATGAGGCTGATGATGCAGGCTGCATGATAGGCACGTTCAGCGGCGCAGAACGGGGGCCGCTGACAAGGTCCTGGTTCACCAGGGCAGCACGCCAGCCCGCCCCAAACGGCAAAGGGCGGCCGGTGGTAGTTGTGGGGGTCGACATCAGCACAGTCGGGGGCTGTACGCCAATGGGCGCTTGGGGCGGCGGTGGCGGAGGCGGCGGCACCAGATAAGGGTTGCTGTTGTTGCTGTTGGCACTCAGGTTCGAACCAATCGTCGCATCCACCAGCATGTCGCTGCCCTGGTCGTCCATCATGCCACCGTCGGCATAGTCGTTCACAATTTCGCCGTCGGCATCAAGGTGGGTGCCGATTATCAGAGGCTGGTTGCCCGCTTGCTGTCCGTGGGGTGCCCCCTGAGATGCCATCATGTTGTTCTGCTGCAGCGCGTGGAGGAGGGTTTGTGGTGTGTGTGGCTGGCCCGCCATGTCCGGCACTTGCCACAGCACTTGAGTATTGCTTGCCCCTTCCAGCCCCTGCTGCTCCGCTGCTCGCTGCCGCTGCAACTCTTGAAATGTCCGCAGACGGGCTTGCTGAAGAGGCGTCAGGTTCTGGTGCATCTGATTGTACGCGGCGGCTGCAAATTCGTGCGGTACAATGGGGCCGTAAAAGTGCTGCACAGTGGGCTGGTTGGCACCTCCGTCATCGTCACCACCGCCGGCCCCGTGTCCATGGGGCTGTTGGTGGATATTTGGCAGAATATGATGGCCGTTCGGAACCATATTGGGTGGCAGTCCGCCATTGAAGACCTCCGCCAGGCTCAGCATAGGCGCTCCCGGGGCAACTGCTGGATGGTCACGGTACATGTCGTACTGCGGATTCTCGTTGAGGCGGTTGCGTAGCTTTGATACGCCATCACCCGAGAACACGCAGAACATTTCTCTTTGGTGCACAGTGAATTCTAAGGATACGTTAGTAAGCTGTAGCCAACTTCAAGGTTATGGTGATAGATGATTGACATACCAGGTGGTGGGCTCCGGCAGAAGCGCGCTAGATCCTCGCGCAGAAACGCCGTGACACCTGTCAGACTGAGATGTGTCAGGCGGTTGCATGCATTCAAGAGGCGAATGATGCTGCGGATGGTCAACAGCGAGCAGTAGCTGAGATGCACACGCTCAAGGCTGCTGCTGCCACCGCTGCTACTGCTGACTCCGCCGGTGCCGGTAAAGCCCGCAACGCCGGTGCCTCCGGCGCCATCCATGACAACATTGCCGTCGGCATCGACTCCACTGTGTGCGTAGTGTTCACGCCGCTGGCCGCGCCGCTGGTTGGCCCGTGCCAGCGCATACACGCTCTCGTCAGTGATGTTGCTGCACTTGACAAGACCGATACGCTTGAGCTTTGGCAATGTGGCAAGGCGCGTTACAGAATCGTCGGTCAAGTTGGTACAGCAGCCGAGGTCGATGTAGCGAATGCGGTTGCAGCAGTAAACAAGCCGCTTCACAGCCTCGTCGGTGATGTTGGCACAGTGGCCCAGGTGCAGGTAGTGCAGATTCTTGCCCAGCCGGGAGATGGAGTTCACGGAGGCATCGGTGATGTTGCGGCACTTTGCAAGGACGAGGTTGCGCAGGCGGGGTGCAACCTTGATGATCCGGTCGACGGCAAGATCGGTCAGGTTCACGCACGATGTGAGGTCTAGAATTCGCAGGTGCTCGTACGTGCGGCTGTCGGGAAGGCCCAAGAAAGCATTGTCGTCGATGAGCTCGCAGCACGTCAACCGGAGCTCGCGTAGAGCCTGGCCCTTGGTCATCAGCTCGGTGATGGGTGCATTTGTAACGAGACGGCAGTTCTGCAGGTCGATTTCCAGGATGTTGGGGCAGTTGTTGGCCAGAGCAGATACCGTCTCGTCGGTGATCTGCGTGCACTCGTTCAGTTTGATCTATTTTTGGAGGTTAGCGGCCAATTGTACAGAAGAAGAAGCGAGAAGGGGAAAACATACACGTTTGATGTATTTGCAATTTTGCGCCAAGGCGATCATGCCCTCATTGGAGATCTTTGTGCAGCCGGTGACGTTGAGCCCTTGGAGCCGCTTGCAGAACTGGGCAATGGAGAATACAGTGGCCTCGGTAATCTGGCTGGCATAGCTGATATCGAGGGCCAGCAGGTGGTTGCTATTCTGCACGAGCGCCATGAGGCCCGTATCCGTCAGGTTTTTGCAGTTTGTCAGCGTCAGACGCTCTATGCGGTTGCATACAGCCAGTGGCATCACGCTGCCGTCGTTGACCTGGTCGGCGATGGACGCGAGGTTGAGCCGCTTGATGAACTCCTTGTAGGGGAAGTACTGGTTGGGCATGGTCAAGGTCTGGCAGACGGACTGGTGGCGCGGCCAGTTTGTGCAGGCTGGGCGATGCCATAGCAGGTCGATGGAGTTGCGGGCCCATCGCTTGCTAGTGAGTATGCAGTTGAGCAGATCAATGTGTGAACTGAGGCGCGAAAAGATGACCATGAGAATCTCGTTGGGGACGCGGTTAACGGGCGGGATAATGCAGTCCTCGCTGTCAGCGTCGCTGGCGTCGTCGTCGCCATCAGTCCCAGTGATGTGGACATCCTGGAGGTTGGGCACGCCGAGGGACGACTCGGAGTCGTTGCCCACAATGAAGAAGTCGGATTCAGCATTGTCGTATGGCAGCGGCGAGTTTGTTGACGATGAGGAGCGGGACTCTTGTGCCATTGCCGAGACAGCTCCGGGATCGGTGGCCTCGGCGCGCAGGGCGGCCGCTGCTGACGACTGGGCAGCCATGACATCTAGCGATGGAGCATGCTGTCTCTGGCCTTGAACGGGGGTCTGGGGTGTCTGGGGTGTCTGAGGTGGAGGTGTCTGGAGTATCTGGGAGGACGTGTTGTCGGTTGGTGGGCGATCACTCCCTGCCGGTTGCGTGGCCATCGTGTTGGGTTGTCGGTTTCAGCGGAACGAACGCGGCGGCTGTCACAGCAGGATGCGATGTAGTTGAGAGCACCGTCGGCGGGATGCAGCGGCTGACGCGAAGCATCCAAAACAGAGACAGCTTGAGAGACGGCGGGCAGCAGAGGTAGTGTCGAGGAGAGCCGGCCGGAGGGAGATGGTCGAGAAGGCCGGTGCAGGCGGGAGGTGGTGGTTGCCAGGGAGCGATACTGGTAGGGCAACCCGGGACGGATGACGCAGACGACGCAGGTAGCACAGGTGACGCAGGCAAAGTCGGCGACGGCGACGGCAAGAAAGAAAACAAAGCTAGGATGTGTCGATGGGGTTGCTAAGGGACGGTTCGAAAGCAATCGAAGGAGGAGGCGGAAGATGAGGGAGAGTGAGAAGGACGGAAAGAAACCAAGAGCGGGAAAGGCCAAGAGCGGGAAGTGAGCGTTTGAGAGTACGGTCGTGGCGTCGTAGTAGCGGATGCCCTAGAACCCAAAGCACAGAGGGGGGTGTAAGAAGTCGTGTGCGTGAGGGTGCAGGGAACAGAGTTGCAGAGGTGACGGCGGGAAGGGTGGGAAATGGAAGAAAGGGTCGAGGATGGTTTAGTAAGCGGGTAGTCTACTAAAGTCTACTAACGCATTTGTAAGATAATAAATACGTCGCGAGGACTAAAAGGAAAGTACGACGGTGGCGGCAGTGCTGGGAACAGCAAGAGCAAAGGGGAGGCCTGGCAATGGGACGAGAATAGGAGGGAAGCGAGGACACGAGGACACGAGCAGGGCGAAATGACTGAGTGAGCAGCTGGAAATGAGATTGTCAAGCAAAGGGCGGCGATGGCGTGGCAGAGGCACACGCAAATGAGATAGTAAACAGAGGCAGGGAGGCGAGAGGCCTAGGCCAGTACGCTGCCGTGGGTATAGTGGAGCAGGGGCTCAGGTCGAGCAACGAGCGGGGACCTACAGGGCATAGTGTGGCAGGCGCTATCGGCACTATGCGGCGATTGCTGTAGGGATAGGACTTTGCAGGTGCGGCCCCCTGCGTTTCAGGGCAGAGGCAGTACGGTGTCTGGGACGGTAAGCTTACAGGGCGCTGTTAGGGGCAAAAGCAACTAGAGGGGCGACACAGGCGGGGCATCTTCAGCCTTGTCTCGAGTGCTGGTGTTCAAGGGACTGGCTCGCAGGCCGAAGTGTCTCAGCGGCTTTGTAGTCGTCCACAGCAACGAGCGAGTGTCCAATTCCGGTATGCAAGATATCTTATCTTATGTCTAATTATCGTACGCATACGAAGGGCAACAAGAGTGCAGTGTGAATAGGGGAACGGCGAGATAGGATGAGATGTAATCCAGGCAGGGCATGTGGCCAGGCAGAAGACCAAGGACACAATATCAGCAGGACCGATGTAATACAGTGTACTCGTAGTCCTATGAAGGGCTGCTGTCTTATAGTATCTTATGTTAAGATGTGTGACTGACTTGTGACTGACTGGTGTCACAGGTGGTCACCATCGAGTGGGATGTCTCTGGCATGGCCTATTTGGCGTTCCTTCAGTCTGTTCATTTGTTGGGCTCGCCGGTAAGCATCAAGTGACCTGTCTCACGCCATTCGAGGTCAGTTGAGCAGCATGCAGCAGTGGATCAGTAGCCTGGGAGCCTGGCAAGCTGGCAAGCTGGCAAGATGAGAAGACTGGAGCAGAGCAGCCAAAGGGAACAGCCAAAGGGAACAGCCACGAAACGAAACACGGCCAAAACAAGGGAAACAGACCAGAGAGGCAGCAGCAGCAGCAGTGCCAAACAAGCGCAGCGCCAGCAATGCGACAGTCTGCCACCTCAACGTCAACAGAAGGAAAGCAGAAGCAGGCTCGTAGGAAAGTAAAAATAGTCTCGTCACATCCTTCGCTCGTCCCCGCGGTTCCATCGTCCCTCCATGTCCGCTTCTACCCAGTGCTAGAGCGCACGCTACCAGGCCGTCAGGGTGTGCTCTTGCCTCTTATTCGTCGCTGCACTGCTGCATCGCACACTGGCTCAAATGTTCGGCGCTTAGCGCTTCGTCGAAGCTACTCCGTCACCTGGATCCGACTGCTTTTGCTGTCTACGCGTACTTGTCTCTTGGCTCTCTTCTCATTCGCTTCTCGCGCTCGCTCGCCTCTCGCATCCCATTTGCATCCTCTATCTCTTACTGGCCCCTGCCCACCCCTGTCCTGGCGGCTTCCATCTCGTGGCATCTCGGCAATGGTGCACAGCAGACAACCGACAAGAGAGCACTGCATCTGCATGCGTCTGCATAGCCACGAGCATACGTAGCCTAGATATTGAGTCCGTGTTTCTGTAGTTAGATTATAACATAATATAATATGATATGATATGATATGGTAAAAATATACTGTGCAGTCACGCCAAAGCACCATAGATCAGACGAAACTGACATACACAATCGAGACCGGCAGGCCAACACACCAGGCCAGCCGGACAAAGCGTTCAGTGTCCGTTTCAGCTGATGGAACTATCTTCTGGCTAGATACAACAACAAGATATCTATCAAAGGCCCTATACTCTCGGCCTATGCCTATCCCTTGTCACACAGACGCCGTGGCTCGCAGTTGCAGGAACCGCAGCCGTGCATCATGGCCTTTCTTCCGTATATCCTCTTCCCTTCTTCCTTGCGCTTGGCTGGTTTGCTCTCTGGTTTATCATCTATCACAACTGCATCGTCACCTCCTCCGTCCTACCCCTCACCCTTCACCCATGCTTGCATATCCTGTAAGCCTCATGACGCGGCTTGCAGTACTCTGCCTTGCACGGCACCGTCAACTATGAGACCATGGCGTTATGTAGGACTTTGGATCAGCCTCTCACATAAAGCGCCATCTTGAATGTGAAGCTGTGACGTAGTCGATTATATTAATATTTCCAGTTACTAATTGGTTTTGTTTAAAAAAAAATAAAAAAAAGCCCCCAAAAAAAACACGAGTTTAATGGTTACCAAACCTTGATGAAATCTCGACTATTATTTACTATCTACAATATAAAAATAAATAATTAATAATCAACCGTCTTACAATTTCAAGGCTCGCAGTGCGATCCAACTTTCGAAAGTTGCAACTCAGCTTGATCGGCCATTATCGATACGCTGATATCGTGATACGGCTCTCCAAAAACCCAAAAATGACGTCTCTGTCCCCACTACACAAGAGGACAAAGCCAAAGCCAAAGCCCAAGGTCCCTGGCTCGGTAGCGGGGCGCTCCCACAGAGGTGTAAAAATGGAGCCCACGACAAAAGACTCCGCAACGGGCTCCCGATCGCTACAGGTGCTGTGCCGTGCTGACCAACGCTGTAACAGTGGCATGTTTTCGTCAGCCCACTTTTCGCGAAAATGAAGCACTGGCATTGGCATTGGCACTGGCACTGGCATATTAATTAGCATTAGCATCACGGCATCACGACGTTGACACACGCGAGCCACTCTAGGATTCACAGCAGCAAACAAGCAAACCGCAGACACAAGAACATGCTTTGCAGAGCGACTATGCGTCCCCGGGGGCCGCCAATGGCCACCCGCAGCTTCTCCTCGGCCGCAAGCACGCTTTTGAGAACACCGCGGACGGCGCGGACGGCGCGGACAGCACCGACAAAGCCCTCTGCTCCGTCAGGCGGCACCCGCACATTCCTCCGCCCTGCCCAGAACGACTCCAACATCCTTGATTCTCTCGACGTCAGCCGCATAGCCCGCGACCGCTACAACTACGAACGCCGACGCCGCATTTTCCTGTACTGCGGCGCTCTATCCGGCTTCGTAGCCACGTGCTATACCGCCTGGAAGATCAAGGTGCTGCTCGACAACCCGATACAGGCCGATGCTGCCGGGGCAGCGGCATCGTCCATCGACCAGGCCCGCAAAGTCGTCGTCCACGACAAGGACGGCCGCGAGATCGTGCCGACCGGAAACAGCACAGTGCCCGAGTTCCCGCGAACGCTGGTGCTGGGCGATCTCGACGGGAGCACGGCGAAGGACGCCGCGCCCGTGTCGAGCCAGACCATTGTCATCCCCAACGGCGCCGTCGAAGACGAGTACACGCTGGTCGGCTTCGGCACACGCACCGTCAGCTTCCTGAGCATCCAGGTCTACGTCGTCGGCTTCTACATTGCCACTGCCGACATTGCCGCGCTGCAGAACCGTCTGGTGAAGCGCGTCAACCCGATTGCGACAGCCCTTGTGCCCTCGGAAAAGGACGACCTGCGCGCGTCTCTGCTTGACCCCGCCGAGGGCGAGGCCCTGTGGGATGCTCTGCTGGCCGATGGCGTGCCCGCCCGCTCGCTGTTCCGCATCGTGCCCGTGCGCGACACAGACTTCCCCCATCTGCGAGACGGCTTTGTCCGGGCCATCCAGGCCAAGGCACCGCGCATTCTGGAGCAGGAAGCCAAAGAGGGCGCCTCTGCCACGCCCGACTTCGGCGAGTCGGTAAAGGAGTTCCGCCGCGCATTCAACCGCGGCAAGGCGCCGAAGAAGCAGGAGCTGCTCATGGTGCGTGGCGCTGACGGCTCGCTGCGTGTCGTGTTTGACGACGGCCGGTCAACGGGCCGGCAGGTGCTGGGCTCGGTGGCCGACGAGCGCGTGTCGCGGGCGCTGTGGCTCAACTACCTGGGCGGCCGCAAGGTGGCTAGCGAGGCGACGCGGAAGAGCATCGTGGACGGCGTGATTGAGTTTGTCGAGCGGCCAATCGGCACCGTCGCATCACAGGTCGTATAAAACGGGTTTGTGTTTTGTGACGCTGCCTTCTTGTTTCATCTCCTGTACATAACATGTCGAGCTATTGTATCTCTGGTTTACTGTAATATACTCAATGGCCCATCGCCACTAAATAAAAGTCTGGGCCAGCTTCTTTCTATACTCAGTTCAATCAGTACGATTGGTGAATGACAAACACACAGCACCAATAGGATGGTTCAGTTGGACATCAGAGTGCCAGGCGGTCACATAAGGCTGCAGCCAGCATGTAAGTAGACCGTCAGCCTTGTCGACAACCGGGTTTGTTTAGTGAGCATTTGTGCATTATTCTTATTTGTACATCATTGTTGTGAGCCGCAGCTGTCACCCTCTAGACCGTCCTTCACCGAATCAGTACTACCAATTTTTGAATCTCTGTATCTCTGTGACCGTCTTGTTCAATAGTCAATTCGACGCTATCTAGATCTTTGACCGTTCGCTGGGTGTCGGACGCGTCGTCGGCTGGCTGCTGCTATGGCTCGGCCACCCCTATTCCAGGGAGCCGGCAGCCTTGAGCAGGTTCTTCAGGTCCTTGTTTCGGCGCGACTCAAGGTCCGAGTTGCCGCCGATGTGCTCCTTGCCGATGAAGATGTTGGGCACGGTGCGCTGGCCCGAGATCTTCAGCAGCGCCTCCTGGATGTCGCTACCATCCTCTGGGTTGTTAGCACTACACTGTAAGGATGAGGATGAAGAGAAAGAGAGGGGTAAAAGAGAAAGAGAGGAAAGAAAGAGAAAGAAAAAGAGAGAAAAGAAACAAAAAGAAAGAAAAGAAACAAAAAAGAGAAAAAAACTAGAACCTACCCTCCTGGTCGAGCTCGACGAGGGTGTACTTGGCACCGAGGTCGTCGAGGGTGCGCTTGGTCGAGCGGCAGTAGGGACAGTACGACTTGCTGAACACGACGGCCGGGTTCTCGTCGATCAGCTTCTGGGCCTTGGCAGCGGCAGCCATTGTGTTTTCGGGTGAGGGGGTTGAGAAGGAAGAGAAGAGTCGGCTGAAGAAGGACATGTGGAGGATGTGAGGCGTGGTTGGGGGGGAGAGTCGAAAGGCAGAGGGTGCAGGACGGGAGCGGGAGGTCGAGATATATGTACGCGAAGCTTGACGCAATGGGGGGCAAAAAGAGGGGCTGCTGTGATTGGGGGTGCGGATTGTGTTGTGTGTAGGCGTAGGCGTAGGGGCTATGGGCCGGAGGAGCGACAGGCTGCGCGCGGCTCGTGTATGCTTATGCATTGGGGATGATGTGTATGAATGGGCGAGTGCGGAGGGCAGTGACAGAGGGATAAGGGAGGGCGGACAGTGACAGAGGCCAGACAGACAGAGGGCAGACACAGTGACAGAGCGGCCAGGGACAGCGCGGGAGCAGCTTGACAGAAAAGGCAGGCAGACACGGCAGAATAAAGAAGGCCGATAACTACTGGATTTGGTAATCGGCAGTACAGTGCCAAGAGGCGAGAGAACGGCGGATGACGTGCTGCGGGAAGACGCAGAAGCAAAGGAGGAACGCAGAATGCGATATGAGGGCGAACGGCACTCGGGCTCGGGGCGTTGAAGGCTTTTTCGTATCCAGCGAGCCAGCACCTTCTCTCGCGTTTTTCCATTTGGGACACGGCATGGGGAGCTGGAGCCGAATGGCTGGAACCGGAGCAGCTCACACAGTTAGCACCGAGCACAACCTGGAATAGCTGATTTGTCACCATTGGCGACTCTTTTGGAAGGTCCTGATTACACATGCATAGCAACAGCGGCAACACCGTGTGGATGGCACTTTGAGTGGTATCAGGCGCATTAACGACAGTAGGAGTATCCCTGATAACAGTGTTCCGTACTTTTCATGAGTCTGTATCCTATATATACGTCTTTCATCCCATCTTATCCTTCCTTTCTTTGAACATGTTTTTCCTGCTTGCGGTTTCTCTTCTAGCGGCAGGAGAGTGAGCTTTCTATGGCTAAGCAGCTTGTATTATCACCAAACACAAAGACCGAGTGAGACGTTGCCCAACTACTACGCAACAAGGCGTCAGATAATCAATATCAGCTCACATTACACAATCCAGCACCCTCTTCCAGTTCGAGCAGAAGCCAGGCTCACATAAGCATGAGCCGCCTTTTCCAAGTCATGTGGTGGTAAGTAGGTAAATAGAGGATGAAAGCCGGTAGGATTAGAGCATCACATATTGTTTCACTTGCTGGAAGTTCTACAGAATGGATTCACGGCCGTCTTTGCCATTATTGATTCGCTATCGGCTCTGCCCGTTTGTTAGTTATTGCTGGCTGCTGGCTCTGCCTGTTTGTTACGTAATGCCCAACATTGCTTGCGGCTTCTGCTCTCCCGGCCACGGTGCGACTCTCTGCATTTGCCTCTTTGCTGTCGGCTGACGTCTTCATACAACGTGACCTCGCGAACATGCAGCACCAAGCGTTAAATGCAGAAGCTAGAGTGCAGAAACAAGGCCGGAGGGGGTCGCAGAATGGCATGCCGAACTTGGTCAGTCTAGAGAAAGCCATAGAAACACATCTTTCCTGATTACATACGCTAGATCCATCAAACCCACTCTGTGCGATAAGATAAGCTCCCGTCGCCGTTGCGGAGAACTCAACAGCCTCGCCCTCATTTCATCTCCATTGAATCGTGTCCTGACTGCCTGACTACTGTTTATGGGTGATTGAATACGGAGCACGCAGCAGTCGCGTAGTCCGTGGAAGCGACCCCATTCTATTTTCGTGTCTTAGTCTGCTCGTGATGTGTCCCCGGAACCGCTCCACGACCACGTCCTGCTCGCTCACCTTGTTTTCCTTCGCCTTCGCCGCCACCACTGCCTGTTTTCCTTGCATTCGCTCGCCCTTCGAACAGGAGAAATAACAGCTCTCGTATTGCGTATTGCATGCCACTGCTCGCGCGCCCTGCAACGATACCTCTCGCCGCGCGCATCCCGTCGCCTCAGCCGTGGTCACCGTCACACGCCCGTCCAAGCAAACACAAACGCACGAGCACAAGAAGCGAAAAAAGAGTCGCATCAGCCCATCTGCAGCGGCAACAACTATTGCAGTACCAACGACACCCTGCGTCGAGTAGAAGCTTGCATTAGCTCGCCTGCTTCTGTGCCCTGTCTGCTGCAGTTCGCAGTTGACACCCGATCTGCCCAAACCGTGCAGCCCCCTTTTGACCGGTTCCCTCTTGGACGACTTTTTTCCTCTTCCTCACGCTGCCGCCATCTCAGCCCAGCGCTCCATCCCTCTTGTTTTATCTGTCGTGTATGCTTATTCGATCCTCGCTCATTACTACTACGCGTCCTGCGACTTTGCCTGCCCAACGCCGACATCAACTCCCTCCGCCGAGCCCAGCCCAGCCCAGCCCAGCCGATCCAACGCGCGCAATCCGCAGCCTGCAGACCACCAACCGCAAGCCCATCCCATTTGTACGCCACGCCCGCCATCTGCAGCTTTTTCGTTATGCTCAAACGGCCAATAACCAAATAATACCGAAATTAATTAATTCAACAAAAAGTCGGCTGTTCTCACGCCCCCCCACCCCCCAACTACTACCACAGCAATAGCTGCAGCAAGCGCATTACGCAACAGTGCACACGCACTCTGTACTCTCACCTGCTACGTCTCGCACGCCCCCCCTTCTGCGCCAGCTACCCGCCATCCTGTCCTCTGTCTACCCTCTATCTCTACCCTCTATCCGCTTGTCGCCCTTCGCTTTCGCCTGTCATCTGCCGCCTGCCGCTTTCTCTCATCTGCAGCCTGCACCTGTACTTCGGCTGTCCTCTCAGGCGTACCCTTTCTCACCCCTCCTCCTGCTTATAGCTGGTTCGATCTTCTCGTCCCCCCTCCTTTTCTCTCTCTCCCCCTTCCCTTTTCTTTCCTTTTCTTTCCCTCTTTTCTGTCCTATCCCAGGACATTAAACGATCGTCAAAGTGGCTTCCGAATCAGCAGCCGCGGCGTCTTTGGGTGCTCCATTTGCCAACCTAGCCAACATCACCTCAGCCCTGCTGCCAAAGCTCTCGCCCCTCCTGCCACCCGGCCTCCAGTCCTACCTCGATACCTCTGTCGACACCGTATCGACGGCCCTTGCCAACTCATCTTCCTACATCGAGTCTGCCACCGGCATCCCGCCTTCGGCTCTCTACGGCACCGTCGCCGGTGTTGTTATTCTTGGCGCCGCCGCACGAACTGTTGCCGGCCGTAAGAGCGGTGCTCCTCCAGACGCCAACCAATCCGCATCTGCTGCAGCAGACGCCGCGTCCAAGGTCTCGAGGAACAAGAAGCGCAAGGCTGCCAAGAAGCCAAAGAAGGAGAGCGAAGAAGAGGCAGCTGCCGCACCTCCGCCACCACCTGTGAAGGAGGACACGTTTGCCAGCAAGAAGGGCAAGGGCAAGAACAAGAAGAACAGCAAGAAGAACAGCAAGAACCAGAAGGGGACCGAAGAGACCGAAGATATGCGGCGCTACGGCTGGTCCAACGGACAGCACGTGCTGTCGCCCTTATCCTCGACCCTAGGCCAGGGCGGCGTGCCCGAGATCACCGACGACGACTACGACTACATTACCTCGGACGACCTGCGCCGCAATGCCAACAACCACTATGGCCAACGCAGTCCCTCGTCCGTGGCCGGCGGTTCCGACTTCCGCACAGCTGCCACTTCCGGCTACGACAACGACAACGACGATGAGATTACCGGTATTCCGCGTGAGGACGTCCTGTTGTTGCGCCGTGGCAGCACCGTCGAAAAAGAATACTTCCCCGCCTACTCTATTGGCGACGGCAAGCTTAATGTTAGAGACGTGCGCGAGCGTGTCGAGATGATCTACAAGCTAGAAGAGGACGAGATGCTGGAAGTTCGGCTGCGGTACAAGGGCAAGCTGCTTGACGATGACCTGCAGCCCATCTGCCGCTATGGCGTCAAGAACAACAGCGAGCTCACAATATCTCTGCCCGGCGACGAGCCAGATATTGCATACGCGCAGCAGCGTGCGCCCAAGTCGCCCGTCTCCAGCAGCTACAACACAAAGCCTAGCAAGGCCAGCCGGCCGCGCAGCCCCAAGGCCTCGGGTGGCCCGTCGGCATCCACTGGAAACCTCGATGTGCCGTCGCGTGGCCGCGGCGATAGACAGGGCGGCTCTGCGAGCCGTGCCCACTCGGCAGCGTCTGGCGCATCTGGTGTTTCTGGTGTCTCTGGTGCTTCTGGCGCGTCTGGTGCATCGGCTGCCATTGCCAACATCGCCAAAATGGCACCACCAAAAGCTGTGCCTGGCAGCCCCATGGACAAGCTAAACAACATTGCGCAGCATTATGCAGACAAGCTGCAGCCTCTATGCGACGAGTTCCTCGCACACCCGCCGTCCGACAGCAAGAGGCGCAGCGATGAGTACCGCAAGATTTCAGAGACCACGTTCCAGCACGTTCTCTTGAAGCTGGACGAGGTCGACACAGGCGGCGATGACGCAGTTCGCGCCCGACGCAAGGCGCTGGTCAATGAGGTCCAGGAGACGCTCCGGCAGATGGATCTCAAGGTCAAGGACAAGTAGGCACAGACACGCAGAACAGCATACTGATGTCTCATAGCAGGCTTTGTCCTTGTGTGTTGCTTTTTTTGTTTTAATATCTTTTCTTTTCATTGCGTTTATATATATTTGTCATCTAAGCCTTCATCTAAGCCTCCGTGGCTCACATAGTTCTCTTCTCATTTTTGTTTTACTCTTCACCTTTTTACCTTAGATCTTTCCTTTGTCGCGGTCCTCGTTGTATCGTTTCCTCATTACTCTTGTTATCATATCTTCGCCGCAACCAGGCTTTGCGTTGCATACGAGCAGATCAGCCATTTATCAGAACATTGTATGGGCTTCATCTCCACACTACATCTCGCATTGGCAAAGTGCATTTCGAGAGGGCCGCATGCATTGCTAGGGAGTGACGTCGAACATCTGTAGTGGAGTAGTCAATGTCACTGTACGAGTAGACTGATCAGGAGCTGAAGACTAGACTCGTTATCAAACACATCCGATAATATTATCAGACAAGATGGTCACGTACACTTACACGTGACTCTTGAAGAAGAGCAGCATCCCTCACTGATCGCCCGCATCACCTGACAGTACTAGTCATCAGCCCTAAGCCTCGCCCATTGGCCGGCAGCCTTTTGCCCCTCACTTGTTTTTCAGTCGCCTTTCCGTACCAGAAAAATAAAGCACGCTAACTAAAACGAGCCCTAGTCACCACGCAGAGTTTTTGGGGGGGCACTTCCATTTTTTTCCCTCTCTCTATTGGTGGGGCCACTTCTCTCCAACGCCTGGAGCGAATCTTCCAGCGCTCTAGTCCACTGTAACGATGCTGCTTCAGCGGTATACTTATTTTTTTTCTTCGAGCCCTCTGCCGCTTTGGGTGTGTTGTGTGTGATTGTGGATCCTTTTTTTCTGCCCGGGCACACATTCTTTTGCCCTTCTGCTGCCACTCGCTCACTCTGGCTGTGTGTTCGGCCCTGCCCTCCCCCCTTCGCCCTCTCCCTCTTTTCTAGCCTTTTCCGCGATTAATCCATCAAAACCCTTTTCCACCTTTTTCCCACACATCGAAGAAGTCCAACGGACGGAAGGGAAAAAGCCAAACTAACCCAGCAGCAACAAAAAAAACATTTCGACGAAGCACAGTCGACAACCAGAAAAGAAGACCGCCACACCCGGATCTCCTTTTCTTTGCTTCATTCTTGTCGTTCTCGATACCCCCGACCGTCACGACACACCCGCCCGCTTCACTGCGGCCGATCCCCAAATCACAAAAAATGTCGAGCTTCGAGACTGTTGTAAGTTCACGATGCATGCTGCATGGCATGGGATGCCGGCGACGAGGAGATGCATGAGGCAGACAGGTCTGCTTGCTTGGCTGGAGGATTGGGACAGATGGATTGGCAGACGGCACCGCCCGCCTCTCGTGCAAAAAGTTTTACGACGACGACATGGCCAACATCGCACCGCGCAACACATCGTCGTCTCCGTTCTCGGACGACGACACAACACCCGACGACAGTTGCCTTCGAGGCATGCAAGTGCACCATCGCATGCACCCCGGCAGAGATTGAACACATCGAGTGATGGGCACCGTGGCAGCACTGCACTGCAGGGCAATCGACACAGACGACACCGGCACCAATGCACATGCCGCACACCGAGCAGTCTGCACACTCGTGTCAATCTGGAAACGGTGCTGCACTGCAATTCAACGGTCACTGCCCAGCATCACGAGCAGCATGCCTTCACACTCGAATTGACTCGACCGAATCAACGACCAAATTACGAGCAGCCAATGTCATCCATTTTGTCCCGTCCTCCACAACAAGCAGCAGCTGTGTGGCATTTGGCAGAAGGAATACGAACGAGATCCATTGGCATAACGGATTGCTAACCACCCCTCAATAGGTCGTCATTGATGGCAAGGGCCATCTGCTGGGCCGTCTGGCCAGCATCGTCGCCAAGCAGCTGCTCAACGGCCAGAAGATTGTCGTTGTCCGCTGCGAGGCTCTGAACATCTCCGGCGAGTTCTTCCGCGCTAAGCGTACGTTGACCCAACCCATCCTCTGGAAGACATGACAGCTAGCAAGATCACAAACTGACCATTCCACAGTCAAGTACCACGCCTACCTCCGCAAGATGACCCGCTACAACCCTACCCGTGGTGGTCCCTTCCATTTCCGTGCCCCCTCGCGCATCCTGTACAAGGCTGTCCGCGGTATGATTCCCCACAAGACCGCTCGCGGTGCCGCCGCCCTTGAGCGCCTCAAGGTCTTCGAGGGTGTCCCCCCCCCGTACGACAAGCAGAAGAAGATGGTCGTCCCCCAGGCCCTGCGCGTCCTGAGACTGCAGCCCGGCCGCAAGTACTGCACGGTTGGCCGGTTGAGCCACGAGGTTGGCTGGAAGTACCAGGATGTTGTTGCCAGGTGTGTATTCTTGCCCTCTCCCTACTACTCTTATATGCCTGAACACCCCCCCATCTAACAAACCACAGACTCGAGGAGCGGAGAAAAGCAAAGGGCGCCGCTTACTACGAGCGCAAGAAGGTCGCCGCGCGGCAACTGACTGAGGCCAAGAAGAACGCCAAGGTCGACACCAAGACGGCCAAGGCCCTCGAGTCTTTCGGCTACTAAATTTCCAGTGGCTGCTGATCCTGCCGAGGCGTCTTATCCGGAATAGGTGTTGTCTTTGTCGGTGAGTTGTACTTTCTTGTGTGTGCCGGCTGGTATGCCAGCCTGGTGTGCCGAGACCGGGGACGAGTGTACATGCGGATGGGAAAAAATTACAAGGGAAAAGATTTAAAAGGGAAACAAACTTGGGAAGAGCAATGACCAAAATCAAAGGCAGCAAAAACTAGCAGGCTGAGAAAGAAACGAACGAAAGGAAAAAACAAAAAGAAAACGTTTTTAATGTTTGTTTTTTTATGGTTCGGACACAACAATACGGAACAGTTTAACAAACGGGAATCACGGTGACCAAGAACCAGGCAACGAACGGCGAGACATCGATGGCAGGCAGCCTCGGGGGGTGACAAGAGAGAAAACGAGAGACTCAAATATGTGAGGCTTGATTCATCTTGATACCTTTCCCCTTGGCCGTCCGAATTTCTTGTCTCCCACTCTGTCTGACTTGGCACTGCCCTTTGTCCTGTTGCAGTTGTCCAGGCTGCTTTCCCTTCTTCCTCTCTCTCTCTCAGCCCTGCGCTGGCGCTGTTTATATCCTCTTCTTGTTTTGGGTCTTCTCTCTTTCTTTCTTCTTTTCTCTCGGGGGATGCAACTTTTGTGTTTTACTCTGTTTTGTTCTCTGTTATTTTAGAATCTGGGCGGGCGCGTGGAAAGGCATAATTTCCCAAAATCAAAACAAAAAACAATGAAATAAATTAAAATAAATTAAAAACAACTCTCCTTCAGCAAGTGACGGTTGCAGTCGTCGGCACTCTGGCATGTCGCGATACCACGGACGAGGCTGGATGCAATATTTAACGCACAAAAACTGCGCCCTTATCGATAAGCTTCATGTGATTATGTAATACACCACCATCGCCAACGACATGTCTTGTCTCTTCGGCCATCAGTCGTCGGCATCAACTCCAAAGCTTCCGTCTTTATAAAGTGAGCGGATCGAGACCTGTTTGTGCTCGGCAATAATACCGATGAGCTGCTGGGCGACGTCGCGGACATCGTTGTACCGCTTGAGCAGCGTGATGCGGGCTTGCTCTTCGCCAGGAGCTTCAGCAGTTACAGCGAGGCTCCCGTCCTCGTGCAATGCCATGATGGACTTGTACTGCTCACCAGCTCGTGCGAGTACTTTGCTCTGGTCCTGTCAGCAAATGCGGGCTTTCTAAATATGGGTGTATAAAGGCCAGCTTACCATCTTGTCGTACTCTCGTATCTTTGCTTCCTGGATTGTGTTAGAGAGGTGAGGCGAGGCACGGGTGTGAGACTAGCAAGCAGGGTCTTACAATCTGATCAACACTTTCTGACTTCTTGTCGATAATGATGTCCAGAGAGCTCCTGGGAGACGGCCCAGACACGACCAGTTGAACTTGCGAGCCCTTCCTGGTGGTCTTGCGTGTTGATGTTATTGATCCCCAGTGGATGGCTTCTTCGCCGTTGAGCTCATCTTTCTCAGTTCCGTCCTCTAGCCACAGTGTATGGGCTTCGAGCCGCTTGGCTATATGTGAAACAAACTCCGAAAACTGGGCATTACCACACTCGTCCAGGTCTTTGTTGATACACGCCTGGGCCAGGGCTAGGAACTGGCGATGCTGGGCCAAAAGGTCATCCAACCGGACTTTGAGAGAGGACATGATGACGATATGGATAGGAGCAGTGTTCTAGACGGCTTATCGTTGAATTAGTATGTGATTTGTGTAGTTTTCATATACATGACTAAACTTGTTTCGGTGCTCGATAGATTCATATCTTCATAACAATTAAAACATGCAAAAATATTCACAAATATTATAGCAAAACCAATCCAAAAGCAAAACCGACAAAATTAAATCATACAGTAAATAAAAATAGCATTTGACATTGCCTGAGGAATTGTACTTGGACAAATAAGATGGATGATGATAAAACTGAAGCAAAATGTGAGGCAGCAACTGCATATTGCTCATGCCAGCAGGCAGCAAGCGGCATGCGTTTCGGGCAACACACCCAAGCGACATAAAATCACCAGTGACTAGACTTACTACTTGTATGAAAACGACGAGCCGAGGGATGTCAAGACAAAGCAACTCCTCTATTCTGCGGTCGGTATCGATCTGTCACGCCCAAGGCTGTGAATGGCTAAGACGCGTCGGGCATCTCAGGTCTGTGGTGCTGCTCGTGTCAGACAGGATCTTGTCTTGCAGAGGAGAAACGGCGTCCTTAAGATTTGAAGCACGATCAGTTCCGAAACGATTAATTGTGATGTTGCACTTGTCTTTGGCACGCGTGATGGAGGTCGCGATGCTAGGGTAAACAAGATTACGTCAGTGTACAGATGACATAAGCAGAAAACAATCGCCCCGCCAATTACGACAAGTTTTTCTACTATTTACTATTTACTTGCCCCTATTCGTGCTACCAGATTTCACTTACGCGTGCATCGCGTGCCATTGAGAAACAAAGTAGATTAGTCCTTGATATGGAGACCTATCTGAAGTCGAAAGAAAGTGAAAGAAATAGCTAGATGCCAGTTGGCTGGCTCTCGTCCAGACTCTGCCTGGTTGCAGTGAATCCGACCTGATTCACCCTCTATCATAATATCAAAGAACTTGGCAAACTCTAGAAAGTGACTGCCTGTGCCTTCACTCAAATCGCAAGACCATCTCCCCTGACAGTGAATAATGCGTGAAATCCATAAAAGCAAACAACGGCAGAACTATCGTTGAAAACTAGATGTTGAATGCAACCAACATGATATTGCCCTTTTCTGAGGCACATGTAAGATATCATGGTAATCCGTTGCTTCGGGCCATGACAAATGCAAAGGAGACTAGGTATAAGATATATAAATCAAAACAAAGACTTCGCATGCCTTTTGTTCGGCCACCAATATCACACGGCCGCGGGTCAACAAACAGACACCGCGTGGATACAGGCCAACGTGTGTTTGAACTTGAACGATGCTCGTTTGCCGTCCGAACACAGAGGGCTTGTCGTCTAACGTCTAGAATCAATACTAGATGAGTTAGCAATGGACATCCCTAGACGGTGAAGAAGACATCGCTTACCTTAACAGCAAAATGATAAATATACTGAACACTACAGAAAACAAAATCTGCCAAAGCTCGAGCAAAATTTGAGAGAACTAGTTGTCGTCAGTGCTGCCAAGAGGCCCCGTGTTCTTACCATCTGCCAAAGGCATCTCGACAGAAAACCGGAGAGGACTGCTAAATTTGGGCTTCGCGCGCAGAGCACGGGACCGCTGGTGCTCTATGGCAGCCTCAAGTGGTGTTGGCCCAGGTTCGAGGAGTAGGGAGGGGTCGATCGGCACTTCGTTGTTATACATCACGAGCTTGTTCAGAGAAGCTTGCGCAATCGATGTCAGGGAGGCGGTTGTTGGCTCGGATCCTGATCCCGTTCCGTCACGAGAAGAGCTGCCATTGACAACAAGTGCAGATGATTTTCCTGCGGCGGCTGTACTAGAGTCGTCAGTTATAGGGAATTGTGGAAGTCTTACACCAGAGGATGGGGAGATACGTACAGCTCACCATGTCATCGTGATGAGGGCTCGGAGTGTCGAGATCAACGGGCACATCGACGGGCACATCGACGGGAACATTGACGGGCACATTGACGGGCACATCGACGGGCACAATGGTTCGAGTCTGTGGGGTGCTGTCGTCAATGACGATAGGAGTTGAGCTGCTGGAACCTAACTGTGAGTTGATATTGCGGCCAAGAGGCTGCAAAGAGGCATTTATCCCACTTGGTAGACTAGCTCGCTGAGATGGACTTCCACAACGTGAGGAAGCGTCGTCGATAACGAACGGGGATGCGCTACTTCCAAGGCCGAAGCCCGGAGAGGACCCGAACATAGGAATGGGCGGTCTGCTAGATGGCCTTTTATAGAACGGGCCCTTACCGGGAGGAGCAAAAAGACTCAAGCCAGTACTCAAAGGCTCGACATTAGACGTGTCTTGGATCGATGGGGCGGCAACAGTGCTTGTGTTGCTAGAGATGGTTCCAGGACCGGAAGACACTGTAGGGACTGGCCGGCTGACAGAGGGATTGCTGGCCAACGCCGTGTCACAAAGATGAACGGTCGTGTAGCCGCCGGAAGCATAGCCAGCCGAGGGAACATTTCCGCCAGCATAAGCTGGGCTGAGGTCCCTCGAACAGGAGGTGGCTGTGTTGTAGCCAGAGGGCTCACCGGCAGAAGGCTGACCGACAGAGTTGCGGACGGGCTGGTACTCGGGAACGGACATGCCGATACCGACATCTCCAATTCTAAAGAGCTCATCTCGGAAAGACAAGTTCTTTTGCGGAGATAGATTGGTGCTGGCCGCGGCAACGGGCTCGAGGCTTTCTAGAGGACCTGCCCGTCTGAAGTGCTCCGCAAAACTCTCGTCGCCATCCGGGTGGAAGGGAGACAGAGCACGCCCCTTGCCCTTGCCAAGACGCGTGGGTGGGAGCTGCTCATCACCACTTGAGATGCTGATTGCACGCTCTTTGCCTGAGTTTTGGTAGCTGGAAATCCGGGGCAACTGCTCCACAGACGCAACATTCGCAGCCCGGCCTTTGCCTTTATGGACATGCAGGTCCGGATTATTCTCCTTGTCACTGTCGTGTTCGGGAGAAGATTCAAGGCGCTTGCGCTTGCCTTTCCCCTTTTTATCGTCAGCTTTGGGAATAGGCGAGGGACTGGAGTCCCTATTGACGGCGTGGCCGGGCAGATCGGAATCGGGGTCCGGCGGGATCTGGCCCAGGTATACCTGAAGCGGTTCCAAAGGAAGAGTCATGGGGCCCATCTTGCCTATTCCCCCAAGCATATTGGTGAGATCTTGGTACTTCTTCTTCGGCTCTTTCTCCATACATTCTGCAGTGGTGGCAAGGTAATCCTCGAGCAGTTCTGCCTGGGCTGGCCACAAGCCGGAAGATGGAACGTCCTTGGTAAACAGTCTCCGTGCTGTACGGGCCGAGGTCTGTTGAGCAGAAAGCCAAGGCACAATGGGTGACTGTGGGGGAGTCAAGAAATAGTTGTCTGGATTTGAGGGAGAAGAAGACAAGGTGTCACTCATGAAGGACTGGTGAGAGGCCCCCGGAGATCCGAGCAAGGAGAGTGATGAGGCAGACTGGGAGCTGAGAGGAGGAGCCCAAAGAAAAGGATCAGAGGCAGGCAGATCAAGCAGAGCCGAAGCCTCGGCCATACTGATATCATGGTGGTGGCGGGCCTGCTGAATATCCCAGTTCGAGGGCGGGGTCTGGTTCTGGGCGGGCAAGGGGACAATGGGGAGTTGCTTATTCTCGGTATGAGAAAGAAGAGACTCCACGAATAGATTGGGATAGTATTGAGTAGCCTCTGGTTGTTTAAACCGGATCTGGTCTCTGAAGAGATCAGTTTGTGGGTAGACAGGGTTGTCGAGTGGAAGGTTGGGGCTCTGAGGGTAGCCGGGGCTGCTAAGCAGGAACCCGGGACTGCTCAAAGGGAGACCCGGGCTGCTATGCTGACCACTAGGGGTCTGAGGGCGGCTGGGGCGCCGAAAGTAGCTGGGGCTGCTCAATGAGAGACCGGGGCTACTCAAAAGGAGACCTGGGCTGCTGTCCTGGTCGCTGGGCGTGTGTGGGCTACCGGGACTCTTGGGGGCATTGGGTGTCTGTGGGATATCGGGACTGATCTGCTGGAGACCAAAATTGGCCGGGGCGGCTTCAGGGGACCAATCCATAGGGGACTGATAGTAGTACTGAGTTACTTGAGGGGGATGGCCTTGAAGAAGTATACCCCGATTGCAAGGGAGTACCGAGGGATTCTCGACAGAAAAGTCCTCGGCATCACTCTGGGGACAGGGATGAGTAGACTGAGCATTGGCCAAGACTGGAGAGCCACCGGGGAGACAAGTAGCTTGATTGCTTGGGACTCGAGAAGGAAAGCCGGACACTGTGAGAGGCATAGCTTCAAGCGTTCCAATAAGCCCGTAGGCCATGGCCTGCTGTCCGTTCTCACTAGCCCAGTTGTCGTTGCCGACGCCTTGAACACTGTCCATGTCTTGATGGTGCTGTCCGGGCCCAGCCATCATGGGCATAGTTCGTTCAAACGTCTTTCTTGGATAGAGAGGGAACTGGGGTATTATCGAGAGGGAAGATGTTCTCGAGGAGGCTTGAGCGAGTGATGGCTCAAGAGAGGAGATAATGAATATCTTCTCAAAATAGTATGCCTTTTTAGGGAGAGTGAGAAAGAAGGAAGGAAAGAGAGGAGAGAGGAGAGAGAGGAGAGAGAGGAAGAGGAGAGGAAGAGAAGGGAAAGACAAAAGCAGGAAGAAAAGAGGAAGACAAAAGAAGAGGCTCAAAAATCAAAAGAGAGACTGATATAATTTTTGACCTGGCGGCTCAATCTCACCGACCAAAGTCCAAGGCGATTATTCGAATAGTGTCCACAGTACTCGAGGCGGCAGGTGGCCGTGTGTGACAACGGCTGCTTCTTTTTGGTTCTACTATTCATATAAGCTGGCCTTTATTTTATTTTATTTGCATTTATTATGGTTGCCGGCCCTAGGGCTCAGTCAGCAAGGAGATGGACCTCCCCAGCTGTCTCTTATATACCCCATAACGGCAAAAGCCCATGAAAGCAGTGGGCAATGAAGAGAGAAAGGGTAGAGGATAAGCAGAGAGATGAAGAGCGAGAGGAGACAACGAAGAGGGAGAACCTCGAGGGTAGATAGCACCATTGACAGCATGAGAGGTCTCTCCTAGTTCTTGGTGTTCACCACCCATCTTTCCTTGTAGGACTTATTTGCCTTGAGCGTTGTTTGATTTAATAGTTCATTGGTGGTCGACGAGAGGCTAACACTCTCTGTCTGATATCGTCCATATGTCCATGGTCCATAACCCAAACGAATATAACCCGTCCCTGAATATCGCCACCATTGCATGAATGTACCGTCCATCATATCGACATCAGCACCGCCGACTGGCCCACACCGTTTCCCATCAACACTTCGCCACAACTAAACCCGGCAACTCTCCCGAGTTCCTTGACCTTGCGGCTTGTTGAGGAACAATGTCTAATAGCCCAGAGCCGTTCCGGGTTACAAAAACAAAGAAAAACAAAGGAACCAAAGACAACTGGAAGAGAACGAACACAAACAGCAAACAAGAGGTATGAGAGACAGAAACAAGACACCAAGAAGATACAAGAAAGACAAGACATGGCGGGATAACACAGGAGAACAGATAAAATAGACGAGTCCTCTCGGCCGATGCCGCCCCCCAAGCCACGACACCTCCTACCTTTGCCCTCCGTGATCCCTCCCTAGATCAGCTCATCGCGCGACCGTCGCAGATACATCTCCACAACAGCCCGCTGCTTGTCCTCTTGGATCTTGCGGTCTTTGTCCTTGCTTGTCAGCGCGGGCGACGCACGACAAACAACGCTGCCGAAGATCTCCGCGTACCGCTGCTCACGGGCCATCCGCCTCTCAAGGGCAGCAAGGGCGGCACCCGACGACGGACTCGTGCCCATCGCCGCCGTGATTGTCGACTTGCGGAATGCACGACCGAGGCTGCCAATGCCACTGAACGCAGAAGCAAAACCGCTTCCGCCACCCCCGGCACCACCCGCAGCAGACGCGGGCGTGTTCGTGCCCGTGTTGCTGCGGCTGATCGACCGCAGGGCATCAACGTCACCAAGGCTCAACGGAGACAGCTCTCCTATCATACGCGAGAGTGTGGCTGTCAAAAAGACGAATAAGATGTTGTGGTGCGGTGCCGACGATAGAATGTCGAGCACGATATTCTTGTCGGCCTCCACGGCAGACTTGGAGACCGGCGACAGCAGAGACGCCGACGCCGACGAGTAGCTGTTCCCCAGAGTGGTGAGAGGGGCCTGATCGACGCGCGACCACAGAGGAATGTTGACGACGCCATCAGTGAGCCCTCGCAGGAACAAGAGCAGGACGTGGCTGACAATCTCCAGGCGAAGCAGCGATGGGACCTCGGGGGGAAACGCGTCCAGCACGGGCCGGTCGGTATCGAGAGCCTCAATGACGGCCACGGTGTAGTGCTTGTACATTGACGACGACGGCACGACAGTCGTACTTTCAAAGGGCCAACCGGGCGACGTGTCTGCACCCGGAACTTTGTAGTCCTCGAGCATTTGCTCATCAGCGATCGAGCGGTCCGTCAGGTTTTCGAGAGCTTCGGTCAGCTTGAACAGTTCCTTGGGTGCCGAGTGCTTGATATCGAGCTCATAGGAGATGGAGTGCGAGCTGTCAAGGTATGTGCCCAGGCCGGCCTTTGCCCCTGGCTGCTTCTTCTTTCCCTCTTCCTCCGCTAACTGCTGCATAAACAGCCGGATGCCTCCGTCAGGCACTCGCACAAGCTCTTCGACAGACCGACCGATGCATGTGGCCGACCAGGTAGCACGGACCGGCACAAAATGGTCTCGGCCGTCCAGGACACGCAGCACGAGAACCTCGTCGAGCGAGCTCGTGCCCTCGTTGAGCATGCGTGCAAAGACAAGGTCATCGACCGTGGCCTCCAAAAGCGCATTGACCGTCTCACCCGGGTCCAGCACAACCTCTTTGCCGAGGTCAGGCGAATCGCCCATGTCAACGTCGCCTGCGTCCCCATTGCCTCCACCCGCCTTCGTGCTGTCTTCTTTCTCGAAGCTTGTCTTGAGCCACTCGTACGGGTGAACAAGGGAACCACTAGCACCCAGGTCCTCTGTCGACGGCTTCTCGACAAACGAAAACACGGCGGGCACGCGGCCAGTGTTGGCAATCGTCAGCGAGGCAACTGCCTTTTGCGAGAAGGTCAACGGTCCAAGATCGACAGCGGCGTCGTCAGACCCAGAGCCCGACAGCATTTTATCCCGGGCTCGGCTGTCAACCACAATAGTAATGCCTGGCCGGCTCTCGTTCTCGGTCCGGTCGAGCTCCTTGGCAACTTCGGCCAGAACCGCGGCCTTGAGCTCGGGCACGGCAGCATCAAAGTCGACTGTGAACAGAGACACTACGGGTTTGTGGTCGGATGACTGGATACGTTGGTGGGATGTATAGAGGTCCTGCTGGATCCCGTTCCCGTTGCCATTGGTGTCTTCAGCAGCAGCAGCATCATCGCCCTCATCATAGGGTTCATACTCCGCAGCGGCTGCAGGAGCAAGAGCACTATCTGCCGCATCGTCGTACTCGTCATACTCGAAGCCGGCGGCGGCTGATGAGCCAGCGCCACCACTGCTCTGAAACTCTGACTCTTCGGGCTGGTATTCAAACAAGACGTCATCATCATCACCGGCGCGGTCGAGCCCACGGGCCTTCATCTCCTCGTCACGCTTCTTGGCATCTTCCTCGTCCCGGATACGCTTATCGTATCCTTCCTTGTCCTTGCGTGTCCGATACAAGATGCGGTCACACCAGCTAGGTGCGCGCCGTTTTTCACTGGAATCAAACAGCCCGACTGTGCCAACATCATACTTGTACGACGGCAAGAACGTGATGCGGCCTTCTTGCCAGCCCTCACTGAATGCCCGGCCCTCCTTGATAATGCGGCGCAGCTGGTCGTGCGGCAGAAGCGAGTCGAGCGTAGCCTGGAGCGACGCAGGGTCTTCGGACGGATCAGGCACAAAGTCGTCTGGATCTGGCAGTTGCTCCTCAAGGCCGTCTCCCTCAGATAGCTCTGGTCGTGGAGGCAGCGGCGGCAGCTTCTTCATGTTCTCTGCTGCTTCCTGGGCATCAGAGTCATCGTCGTCCCCGACACCGCCCTCGGTAATTGTTGTGGAGGCCGTATCGACAGTGTCCATTGATGTTCGAGCGGCAGTTGTGGTGGATGAGCCCCAGCTAGCACGATTGTCACCTTCCAGGGTTGTGCTGCTGGGACTTTTGAGAACGACAGCATCCTCGCCAGCTAGCGAGTTATCCGCACCAGCCAGACTTTGGTCTGTTGACGCCCGTGGACAGCTCAGGTCATACTCGCCACGTGTGTGTAGTGTGAGGATTCGACGGATGTCATCGCCTGGCAGGCCCTCGAGCCGGAAGTTGAGATCACCAAACCAAAATGCGAAGTCGGCATCATCAATACTTTCGTGATCGGGCACGTTGTCATGCGACACACCGGGGTGGACATATGGTTCGAATTGAGTGCGGCTCTCGATCTGGCTGAAATCCCAGCACCGACGCTCGGAATGCGAAGCCTCGCTGCCGCTGGCGAGGTGGCTGTTGACAAAGACCATGCGGGTCGACTCACCAAGCACAACGTTGGCTGATACAGCGCCCTTGTTTCCGAGCATGCCCAGCAGACCGGTTCCGACAGCCGACGTGCTGGCGTGGCTGATCATGGGGGCAATCTCAGGCGACGCATATATGAGCAGCAGCAGGCCAGACATGTGCTCAGACGCAACGAGCTTATAGCCAGGCGGCATATGGTTCTCGACAGAGACGCGCCACTTTGCAATGGCTGAAGTCGAAGGGTCGGCAGCGTACACGCGGCTCATGTACTGGCTGGCCAGCTTGAGATCAATGACTTCCTGTAAGCCGAGGACGTACAAGCCGACCTTATCGTTGCCGACGACGCGGACGCTTTCCTTTTGCTGCCTGTGACTCCCTGTGGCGGCTGCTGTCTCTTCATCCTCGGCGCTCGAGGTGTACCGCTCGAGAGCTCCATGGCCGCCGGCAACGATGGGTACACGGCGGTCAATACCCTTGCCGTCAATAAACCACGAGGCAAGGTCTTGGTCTGTGCCCGGACAGGCGGCGACGTTCCAGGTGCCGACCTTTACGCGGGTGCGATGTGGGCGCACATACTCCGCGCGGCGAGCATACACGGCGCTGTGAAGGGAGTGAGGAGCGGCATTTTCAATGGCAGCGGCGGCGGCAGCGACGGCAGTGTCGACAGGGTCTGCGTCCTGGGCCATCGATGCCGGTGGTGGCTCGGCCGACATACTGGTGATTGTGAGGGAGAATTAAGATGAGAGGCGAGTGCTTTGAAAACTGTGGTGGACGGCTAGATGGTGTGCATGTCGACAGCTGTCCCCTTACTTATGGGCAGAGACAAGGCTTGCACCAGGCGGTGCGCGTGTGGTTTCTACTGTGCAGGTTTTAGCCTTTCTGAGTGTTTCTGTGTGTTGTCGTCTTGGTTTCGTCTTGTCTCGTCTGGCTTCTGCCAAGCCAGCCGATGTTTCCTGGAAGTGGATGAGGCTGTGCGGGCTAGAATGAGGGTGAGAGTCGTTTGTATGGTATGCGGACTGAACAAAAGCCTGCTGAGTGACGGAAGTGCAATAAGGCTGTGTGAAACAAGGTGTATATACAGATCAAAGCGCCGGTGTTGATGACGATGTGGTGGCCGATCGGAGGGAGCTGTGGGAGCTGATCCGCGACAGTAATGACTAAGGAATACAGTGCATGGACTGTGATATGTAGTTATAGTGGGCGATTATAGTGCAGCGCGTCATATTACATACTGTATTTACACTGTGTGAGAGATAAGATAAGCACGACTTGGTGTCTATGCCGGCAAGCTCCCCGCTTTACTGAAGCTCTTTGAGCCAACGGCCCGACGACCTGCGACGGCAAAGCGACGACGACCGCCAACTGAGCAACGACTGCGACCTACGACACCCGAACCATCTTCACAGGCGCGAAACCATTAGTCCGTACATATTGTTGCAGCGCTGTCTACAGTTTACGGTCTCCGAGTACGAGCCGACACCCCTCGTCACCTTCGCCCTCTCTACGAATCATCTACGCATCATGAGCCGACAGACGCCGCGCAAGGTGAAGCACCAGGCGCAGCCGAGTGGTGGCGGTGGCCATCGCAGACAGCCGTCGCAGCCATACTCCAACCACAACATGCCTGTGCCGCCGCCCGACTTCAACCCCTCGAATGTCACGATTCCCGACTACAACCTGCGCACGCTGCGCCGGTACGAGCCGTCGATTGAGTCGATCGAAGACGTGGCCGTGTCGGCCGTGTTCTATGCCATGGACGTGTCGGGCAACTGGGTGAAGCCGGACCCGCAGATCGAGGGCTCGCTGTTCCTGTGCCACCAGCAGCCGCTGACGGTCAACGGCCACTACCTGCCGCGCGCGTGCCTGTTCCTCTTCAACCGCAAGGAGACCTACAATGTGCTGGTGGACCTTGCCACAGTCAAGGCAGCCGAGGAGACGGACGGGCTGATGTCGATGCAGATCGAGATGCCGCCGGACAGCAGCACGGGTGCAGCGGGCGAGCTGTTCGTGCTGGCCTTTTGGATCCATCGCACGCCCGCTATCGACGACCGCGTGTTCGATGCCTCTGTGATTCTGCGGCGGTGGCGGGCGATCCGGGACGCTCTGGGCGGCATGTTTGGAACGGAGGAGTACTCGCAGACGGCCGAGGCGCTGCAGAAGGCGGTGGCCAACTGGCACATGAAGGCGGGCAGCAAGGCCGTGGGTGCCGCGGCAATGGTGCTGCCGCGGCAGCCAACACTCAAGGATACGGTGGACAATGTGCTGAAACAGACAACAGGGCGCGGCGTTGTGCCAGGGCTCCAGCAGTAGCCGCTCATTTGCATTCTTTGATTTCCAGCCCGTTAGATACCAGCGCCGTGTTCTAGACATTTACACCATTCTTTCAAGCATTGCTTACGTAACCGATGATATTTGATTGGGTAATCAAAATTGCTTCAGACATCATCTGGCCTATTGTGCTATCCCGTCTATCTTACTCTTGCTTATCTCCTCTTCCTCTCCTCCTATTACCCTCTTTTTCTCCCCCCCTCCTTTTATCCTAACCGTTATGTTCCCGACGCGCCGGTCAGCAGCTCGCAGACTATTCCTCTTTGTGGCAGCACAGCGCCGTGGCGGGCTGAACGCTGACAACAAACAATGTAACCCTACAACGCTACAACCCTGCGACCTAGCATGCGCCTCCTAAGGAGAAGTTCTAGCTTGGCAGTTATCTTTGGCGTATTTTGCATCTCGCCTTCGTATCGAAGAGCTGTTCGCTGCTCGCACGACCAGGCCGGAAGCAAGCGGCTCCCTGATGCTGCAGACACCCCGGCCACCGTGAGATGACAGCACGCCGAGTTCTTTCTCACTTAGACGTACTCTTGGCTGTATAAGTCATTATACTCAAAGATGTCAGTCAGCACAGGAAATAAGCTGGACATGTCAAAAACGTCAGTCTGATATCATCTATCTCACAGACGTCTGAAGGCGTGCTCTATGGCGGCGTTTCTTAACCTGCTCAATAATTCATACTTGTATATCCGTCATGCTCCTTACTCCTTACGAGTACGTGTTCTGCCTTCTGTTGCAGCATCAGCTCGGTGGATCAAGCTGAAGTACGGGAGTATTTTGTTGCCTATTCACACTGCACCCGAGGATCCACCGCATATCAATAAAGCCGGCCCCTGAGCAATACATCAGATCAAAGCTCGCCGTCCACGCGATACAGGTAGCAACAGACTCTTAAGCTGATAGAACCGGTTTGTTTTCACCGCATTAGTGTCTGATTACAGTATCAAAATCAAACTGGTGGTTCTGGGCTGCCCCATACCTGCATATACAAGCCAGCACCCTGCACCATCTACTGCCCAGCATCAGCCTCACAACAACAAGTGGATTAATAGAACCAATACGCACAAGACAAGAGGGTGACAGAAATAGATAGCAATTACACGTCCTGCATCTCGCGGAAGTAAGCAGCCCAGTAAAGGTGAGACTCATCCCTTCATCTTGGCTTGCCGTCTCACTGCTCTGCTCGTATCTTACTATCCCTCTCTCCTGGCTATGTACGAGGTGGTGATTCTTCTTATTTTCTACTACAAAAGCCCCTTGCATGGCCGGCTCATTGCCGCGACGGGCAACTGATTCACGTCGTGCAGCGATCCCGGGACATCCCATGCCACTAAAGAAGCAAAATAGAATAACGGTAGTTGAACAGAGCCGTGCTGTACAAGTTCCGGCGTAGATTCTGTACATATTAGAAGTGCAAGTATCTCCTATATCATATAAGTCGACTCGTTCTGGATATTCATTACTCGTTCTCCAACACATCGGCACCTACACACATTATACCTCCATCCATCTACTCATCTATATATCTATATCTACATACGTGATATACCGCGATATGAAGAGCTTCTCGCGTTTTTCTGATTTACCCCCGGAGCTGCGGCTCTCCATCTGGGAGGCAGCTGTCATCTCACCATCTGTGCACGTCTTTGATGTGTGCATGCCCGACCTTAATGGCGAGCCTTTTCAAAATGCAGCAGAGAAGAGAGCAGACGTTGCTTTCAAGCGGAATCTTCACACAAAGGGCAACGATGACACTCGCTACAACAAATTCAAGAACACCGTCTTCTTCGATGTTCTCTCTGGCGAGCTCGACCCCTCCATGTACCGCTGGAAGATGGCCCTGGCCTCGTCGTGCTTTGATGCCTTTCGTGTCGCATCACCGCTTCGATCGCTAGTTACGTCTGGCAACTCTGGCAACTCCAGCAACTCCGGCAACTCTGTTTACCTTCCCGGCCCGGACCGCCGGATCCATTACGACAACGAGGCCGACATCCTGCACCTCCGCTTTGGCCCAGCCCAGTACTGTCCAAAACGTCCACTCCCACTTCCAGAGACCAACCCAGACGTGGTGTCCATACCCTCTGTGTCTCCCTCTGATCCAGTAATCGAATCTTCGATGCTCTCCGATACTGCCGTCGAGACTGTCGATCCCTCTGAGCCCGCAGAAGAATTTGTTGAAAATGGGCTGCTTGACCGCCAGTGGAGCGCCGAGCTGGCTGTTACTATCCGCACAGCACGTCGCATTGCAATCGATGCCGGCCAGACCAACGCTCTTGTCAACGTGAACAACAACCCTATCCTATACGACGAGATACATATGCTGGCATCAACCATGGCATGTGCACTTGAGGTGCTGTACCTCGTGGACTCCTGCAGCAGTGGCGGGTGTATAGATTGCGAGCATGATGCAGTCCGGCCAGAAGCCCTTCGCGGGAAACGGCTGCTCTACAACGGCCTGAACGACTGCGCCGAACCATCACCACCGTGTAAAACAGGAGCAGTGACAACAGCAGCACCTTTGGAGTCTCCTCCAGAGATATTCCACGGCATCGGCATGACGTATACTCAAGTCTTTGATTTAGAAGGGCTCGGATGGACAAACCAGCACCCGGCATACATCTTTGGCAAGGCTCTAGGGGAAGCTATACGGGAACAACAGGCAGACGCCGGAGCTGTCATCTTCAAGGGAGTCAGGGTGCTCGTCGCAGAGAACGTGCAACTGCAATCTATACTCGAGCCGTGACTGGGCTTGTCTGATTATTATTTTGAAATATACCCCGGCATTGATTATGATATTCTATCTGCAACCTATTTCTGTGTGTACATGTTCAGCAGGCATGCCCCCTACCGTGATGCCCGTTAGTATTCTCCAATACTAGACTCGCAGCTGGAGCTAGTAGGATCATCTTCAGAACCAAACACCACAAAATCGTCTTCGTCAGACACGTCCACAGGGTTAGAGATGGTACTGCCATACATCAAGCTCGTCAACTTCCCCCTGCCAGACTCTCCTGGCCCCACGTTTTCGGTCTTGACGTTTCTGCCTTTCGGACGGGCACATCCCGACTTTCTCCGCTGCTGCCGTCTTGTCTTTTTCTTTTCCCGCCGCTCGGCCATTTCACATATATGCTCGTTCGACTCGGCTGCCCAGTGCACTGTCACGTCCTCGTCGCCCTCGTCCACGACGCGCCGTGCATATGCCACCATCATCTCCTCCTCTGTATATGTCTTGTGCTCGTGGTATTTGCACGTACCATCGTTGAAATGGGCCAGGCCCAAGGCACGCCCACGATCACACAGCGGGTGGGAGTCAAACACCACGGCAGGCAAATCCATGCCGCGCGCACACCGTAGAACAAACCAGCCGCACCCAAATGGCGCGTACTCGAAGACGTAATCGGTAGCCTCGACTTCCCATGTGTATATAGGTGGTGAGCTAGGTGCGAGGCGGGGTCTCTTTGGTTCTGGCTCAGGAGTCGTTTCTCTATCTTTCACTGTGTTGTCGCCTTGACCCCGGAGCAGCTGCGAGAAGTGGGCTTTTGCTGGGTTCTGCAGCTTGTGTTAGCATCAGCAAGCATCGGCATACATAACGCATGTTTCTATATCAGCCTACCACTGTCTTGTTTGCAAAGTAGGACGCCATGGTTCTCTGGTTGCCGTTGTCAGGCTTGCCACCACTCGGTGGCCGTTGAGGAGCAGCATTCTCTCTGCCAGTCAGCTGCTTGCGCTCTGTCTGAGCATTTTGGTGGCCTAGCCGGTTGGCAGCCAAAAGGAATGGGTTTGTACAAGACAGCGGCGCTGTGACCCGAAAGGTTGATGTCGCAGGCATGCGCGGCAACACGCTTCGGCCGTCTTGTCTTCGCTGGAAGACGTTTGGCGTGCACTGTTCGGGCTGCTGGCCCTCTTCCATGGGCTCGCGGCCGGCCATCATGAGAGCCAGAAGCTGCTGCAGGCTTGCCGGCATCATGGCTCCAACAACTGCATCAGCAAACGCTTGTGGCGAGAGTAGGAAAGGACCGGAGTTCTCCTCCTTTTGCAGCATATCCAAGAGGGCAGCCTTATCCTGCTGGAACTGCATCACTTGCTGCGACAGCCATTCATAGTGACTGCGCATGCTCTCGTCGTAGCGGTCACATATGGCCTGCATCTGTGGAGACCACCTGGTGCGCAAGCGGGAATATAGGGCAGCGGGAGTAGCAACGGCTGTATCCATGATGTCTCAGTCTCCGACTTGACGCGCTGGCCAAGTATTTTGGTTTAAGAGGTAAGAGTTCTGGGAGTATGCGAGTGTGTAATGAGATAACCAGTATTTTATATACGCGTGAAATACATACGCGTCTTGTTTCGTTCTATGGCTGAGTCATACGTCACCATGGTAGTAGCTCGGTCGTACACCGACTTAATTCACTTCCCGCACCCTCCATCAGCTCGGCCCTTCCACGGGTCTAGCCGGCTTTACTTTGTGTCCTACATCTATCTCGAATCGAGCGGTTCACGGATGGCCCAGATGCACCGGAGGTATTGTGATATAGTATGTCATTCTGTGAGCATAACTATTGTAGATTATTCAAATGCAACGCTCAATGTTTTATCCATCATGCTATCGTAAGTCGTCAAAGTCATCCTTATCATCCCTGCAAACCCTCGTCCCAGTCGGACCACCGCCGGATAACCTCGTCAACGGCTGCCACGGCCGCCCGTGTCGCATCTACTTCGAACCACTCGCGGTGCTCTCGCCCACATCCACACTTCTCACTGCCCGGCTTGGCTCGCAAGCCGGCGCCCGCCAGCTCAAGATGCACCAGGCGCTCCACCTTGTGGGAATGGGGGATCTTGCGCGGCTCGTCTCTCATCGGGCTTACACCAGGCGAAGACCCCGATGCCACATAGGGATAGTACCGAATTAGCGTCAGGTCGTCGCCACACTGGCGCGTCCACTCGTTGAGGCGGCGGTGCACGTTGTTTGCACGGCCAATCTTAAGCAGCAGGGTCTTCCTCGCGCCGCCCTTCCTGGACTTGGTCTGCTGTTCCGCAAATGACGCGACGACGTCACTGGGCCGGCGCTGACCCGACGGCCTGGGAGGCGAAAGCAGTGCCCGTGCGGCCTCGGCGGGCGGTTTCGTGCCGGCAGACTGTGAGGACGAGCCCGGCGTTACCCAGAACATGTAAATGTACCCAGCCTCGTCGCCCTGTGATATGGGCTTGGCCAGCTCGGCCATGAGAGCAGAGGCCGTGTTAGGTGATGTAGACGGCAGAATTAGTGAGAGATAGTGGGCTGTCTGGGAAGAGTACGAAGCAGCCGATGGACGGCGTGAGTTGCTGTTTGAGCTTGGCCGCTGGTAGTGGCTGTGAGAATGGCGAGATGATGGGCGGCTATGTGCTGCGGCAGCTACCGTCAGCTTTTCGTTGTTATATGTGCTCCGTCCCGGAGATGCAGTCGTCGGCCGGGCTGGTTGAACAGGCCGCGGTCTTGGGCGCACAGGCGCCGAAGGCATCTCCTCTTTTTCTTCTATTGGGATTGAGAAGCAGCAGAAGAACGATGTTGTCTGTTTTGGTTTCGTGTTCGTGCTCGGCTTGGGCCGGGGCTTTGACCACTCGGCCGGCCCTTGGTTTGTCCTTTTCCTGCCCGAGTTCACGCTCAGCAAATTTAGACGGTCAGCCAGCGTGTCGAAGCTAGTCCGCTCTTCCATGATAATATTTGAAGGGGAAACAGCGGGACGAGACGCCTGCGGGCCCGGGCTGGAGCGTGCGGACATCATGGCGGCCTGGTCCTTGTGCTGCCAACAGTAGAGGCGCTCATCGCGAGGGTCGTCGGCACGGAGCCCGTACCTTTTGCTTCTACCGTTGGCAGCACTATGCGGAGCGCCCCCTGTACTCGGCGATGGCTGGTTGGCGTCGCCGGCGGGAATTGGGCGTCGACACGGCCGGCCGCCGGAGGTGATGCCGCGGCATGTGGTGGCTGGGTTCTTGGAGTCGGAGCGGCCAACGAGTGACTCGGGTGTATTTGGAATGAATGGCATTGAAGTGAGGGTAGTGAATCGATGGCACAAAGGAAATGAAAAGAAAAGAAGCGAAATGAAATGAAAGAGACGTCTAGAGACGTCTAGGATATATCAATAAGCCGTGAGTCGTGAGTCGTGAGGCGGAGCAGGCAGCAAACGATGAGTGGATTCTCTGGTGCAGGTGTGAATAGCACTGAGCCACCGACTGGCATGTAGTTCCATGTTTTGCCGTTACGAGCGAAGCAGGCTTGTAGCAAGGCTTGCAGCGAGGCTTGACAGCAGTCAGCCGTGAAACATGGCTGAAAAAGAAGCAGAGCAAGTAGACGCGTGTAATTAATAGAAGAAGTCAAGAAAACCAAGAGGAACGGTTCGGTCAGTGAAGCAGGTAGATCGCGATTACCTAATCACACATGTGCATGCTGTACTCTATTCACAATAAACGAGCGCTGAGAACGTGCCTTGACGTTGTTGACAGCTCTGATTGGCTGGACATGTATTTAGAGCTCGAGTCGCCTTGCAGGCCTCTGTGGCTGGGGGATGAGCCACACTTCTGTAACGTCTGCTTATGCAGCATGCTATCACCAAATAGAGGCCAGGCTGCACAGACTCTCGCCTCACTCATGCCGATGCATCTAGAAAAAGTTAGTGTAGATTGTCGAAGCACGATCTTTCTATGCCCCATGCGCCGCCATGCGCATCAGGGACCATGAGCTACTTTTTCCATGTCCCTACGCGCAGTATGCGTATTTCTACATTTCGCCGGAAGTTAAACAAGCCACACGCACCAGCGCTGTTCTACGAGTACGTCGTAATCTTATTTTATTGTCCGACATCCGCTACCATGCCGGCACCTGTTCTCGTGTAGAAATAAGAGTACCATGAAGGGATTGGAACTCTCGGCCGCCTCCGATGTCCTACATGTGGCACGCCTAGTACCTCGGCGCTGTGGAAGCCGTAGAAGCCAAGCAGAGTTAAGCATCATTGGCAGAGTCAGTCTAGTTGCTTTCCACTGAATAGCGTTCTATTCGCCGTCGACCCGCTGACTAGCAGAAAACAAGAATGACCAAGAAGCTAGGAATCAAGCCTGAAAGGCAAATATCGAATATTATCCCCGGCACTGGCCTGGCCGGCATGTGTTGGCTGTTGGGTCGCGACGGGAGAGTCAGCTCGCTTCGAAGCAAAATGCTACCTTTATTTGCCTCATTCGAAGTGAGCACTGAACTGAGCACTGGGTTCGTCTCATGTTTACGAGAGATTATTTCTCAAAAGGTGTTGGCGTCGATGTCGTGATCAGACAGCTCGATGACGACCTTGGTCTAGAGCTGGGGTATCGCGGGAAGGGCGACTGAAGCGATCCCGAGACAGCGGACGGCGCGACTGGTATCAACGTGGGAAGCGACAGCCGGAGTGACAATGATATTTTGTATATCATAAATGACACGAAAGACGCGACCGTGTAGGCTCGTGGCAGCGTGAACGCATATGTGATTTCAGCTTCCACCCGGCAGAGGCATGCGTGTCTACGGAGTACTTGTGATCTTCATAGAGAACAAGGAAAGAAGCAAAGAAGCACGTGCAAGACAGCCAATGCCAGCTCTTCTGATGTTCATTATCTAATACGTCGTCCTCCACGCCCATCAGCCATCGAAGCCGAAGAAACCAGTTTAACGCACCACAACACATGAGCTATGAAACCACTTAGAATCGCATAGGATCGTAATGAATACGACTTGATCTGGGGGCTTTGAAAACCCTGATATGGCGCAATCCCATCCTTGCAAGACGTTAGCAGCCACGGCGCCGTCTCGAGGGTATTTCTGTTTGTTTCTGCAATTTGGGGGGCACTTTGGGGCACTTTAGAGCATTTGGGCCCGGGATTGGGATTTTGTAGCGTAACGAGAACTCCAGGTGGCGCTGGCTGCCAATCGGGGCCGTCTATGGTATGTGTCCCCCACAGGACCTAACACCATTGCGGAGGTGAGCCAGTAGAGGCTGCCAGGGTGCCTACTCCGTAACAGTGCTCTACTCGTAGTGGAAGGATCTTACTAGCCAAGCACGCTAGGCCACGCTTGCAGCATGTGGGTTGCACTCTGCAGGAAGGACGACTCGCTGTTGCTTGTGCTGACACCTGGCGTCTCTGAATGGCTGCGCTGTATCTCCAGTATCTTGGGAGACTTTGTCCAAGATAGCGTGTAATTTGGGGCATTCGGGGCGACTGCCTGCGGAGCACAGTGGAGTGTTCCTTCTAGTCTCCTGTAATTGACGTCATAACTGGTTAGGACTTGGGAGTGTCTAGCACCTGTGTTGTAAAATACGGCGTATTAAGCAAGTACATGTGCGTACCTCTACACCAATCACTCCGTGGGAGGTACATCAAACGACTTGAGGCTTGCAACCAGCCTGACCGAATGCGACGTGCTCCTAATCGTCTACTCAGTACTGCACCTGTATTTCAGAGATCGTCTCCTGATAGCAATCCTGATACAGTGCCTGAGATACAGTAGACAGATACCAAGTCGGCGCGTGCTCGCCTTTATCAGGAAATAACACCCGGCTTAAGCTTTGAGGCATTGCTTGTGCATCTGCTCTGTATCTCAGTGCAAGACGCGTTCTCGACATGTCGGTATCAGACCAGCTCGAAATTATGATTTTGATATGATGATATCGGACACCGTACGGCATCTGTATATATTGCTAGCGATTGCCTGTCAGGGTTTATTCTCTATTCTGAGTGTATCCTGACTCAGCATCATGGGCTGGAGCCCTTCGCACATAAAAGACGCCCTGCTACAACGGAGGCTGGCTAGGATTTATGCCACTCGTCGCTCTTTCCGTTATCGAATTATAAACCAGAGCATCTACCACGTAAGACACCTCGTAACAGAAGGAGCGCCAGCCGTCCGTAATGTGAGGAAGGGACGCGTCAAGAGCTCGTCTGCGGAAGGCACGACCGAGTCAACTTGTCCCCAGCAGGACCGCAGAGTAGCCATCGCCACCACCCATGCCGGATTGCGCCTAAACAGCCTCAAAAGCAACATCGTATGCAATCCCAGTCACAACGCCATCTACCCAGTCCGTCTCATCACAACACATGCCCTTCGTTGCACGGGGGCTCCGACGCCCTACAGCCGCTCCGGCCATACAACGTATCTTACAGACACGCACAACGGCCAAGACGCCTAGGGGCTGCTGTCGCCATTGCATCCTGATATTTGTCAGATTCGACACATCCCGTCGTGAGAAAAGAACGCATCGACAACTCCAACAGCTAGATTGACAGCCAGATTCAGCATCCCAACGGACTGCTTTCCCACCCCCCCTCTCACCCCATTAGGACGACCGACACGATCCTTCGTCACAGCACATCCACCCCATCCGTCGAGCTGCCCTGGCACGGCGGGGCCGACCCGGCTGCATCTGCATTCCAGTCCCTGCTTGCCTCTGCTCCCGTCGCTGTCTTCAGAATCAGGTCTCACATGCCATGTGTCTTGTCTCTCTCTGCCTGTCTGCGTCTTCTGCGTCTTTAAGCCCTTTCCGGATTCCCACACTTACAGCAGCGTTCTAGCCGCACCAGGATGCAGAGTCGGAGAGTTTGAGAGTGTACTAGACAGTACCATCAATTCAGCATCCCATTGTGGATCCTAAGTTACTTACACGCTTGAAGATAGTCTACAGAGTCGCTGAGCAAGGCTGGTTGTACATCCATGTTCTTCATCTCTCCCGTCTCCCTCCCACCCTAGCCTGCAACCTGCCGAGTCGACTACCAACATAACCGTGCATCTCACTACCCCGGCATTATCTAGGAGCTACAGAGTACTTATCTGTACTTGTTCCTTCGCTCTATCGCCTCCAGCTTGTCTTACTTTTTTTTTCATCCTTTCAACTTGTATTGAGTTCTTTTCTTTTTCCTTGCACTCCGTATCTTTTTATCTTTCTTTTTATCTTCTTTTATCTTTCTCTCTTCCTCCGCTTCTCTTTCTCTTCCTCGTCTTTTCTCCCCTTATATCCTTTATCCATCCGTCCCCTGTCCTTGTCCTTCTTTTTTACACCTCCCACGTTCACAGATCCATCTATCTATCCTTCTTTTCTGCCCAGGAGTTTATATTTCTTCTCCCCTCCCCTTCCTGTCCCTTCTCTTCCCCGTCTTCTTCACCTTTTACTTTCCCTCACCTGTCTTCTCACCTGTTCGTCGGTCGCATACCTCGCGACAGCAACTCCCTGTCTCACCACCTCCGCGACAATCATCATGTCTGACCTCGCAAAGAACGAAAAGGCCGGCAGCAACTCCGCTGCCGACCTTGACACCGAGGCTGGAACTGGCAAGGCCACCTGGTGGGGCGGCGGCAACTTCAAGATCGGTCCCCGTATCGGCCCCGTCATCACCGGCACCGCTCCCGAGTCCGACAGCGAAGATAGCAGCGCCACTATCCTCGAGAAGCAGCTCGCCCAGGAAGATGGCTGTGCCATCCAGTACCGCACCTGCAGCTGGCAAAAGACTGCCGGCCTGCTCTTCTCCGAGTACATCTGCCTTGCCATGATGAGCTTTCCCTGGTCCTACAGCATCCTCGGCCTCGTCCCTGGTATCATCTGCACCATTGTCGTTGCCGCCTTTGTTCTCTATACCTCTCTAGTTTTGTGGGAGTTCTGTCTGCGCCACCCCGAAGTCCGCGATGTTTGCGACATTGGCCAGATGCTCTTCTGGAACAAGAAGTGGGCATGGTGGGCAACCGCCGTCATGTTCCTTCTGAACAACACGGTACGTCTTCAACTCGATTTCTTTTTTTCCCTATTCCTTGTGTGCCTACTCCATTTAGCCCTGTCAGAAGCTTATTTTCTAACTCTTTGTCTCAATAGTTTATTCAGGTACGCAGTCTTCCACAGTCTGGGCGGCATCGCCAAGAGGCATAATACGCAAAAGAAGCTCAAAACCAAGACTTCTCCCCGCCACATTTCCCAATTCGATGCAGCCACTAACTTTAATAGGGTCTCCACGTCCTCGTTGGCGCCAAGTATCTTAACACCATGACCGCTGCCGACGATGGCATTGCCTGCCGCACTGTGAGCTTCGGCATTGTCATCATGATCATCTGCTGGGTCTCTTCGCTTCCTCGCACCTTTAGCATGCTGTCCAAGCTTGGCACTGCATCGGCCATTTTCACATTTGTCTCCGTCCTTCTGGCCACTATCTTCGCCGGCATCCAGGCTCACCCCGCTGGTTACGATCCCCGCTCGTCCTACACTGCAGCTGACGGCACCGCTGCCGTCGGCGGCAAGCCCATTGTCACGGCCATTCCCGTCGCTGGTACCACCTTTGTCGCCGCCCTGAACGCCTTCATGAACATCAGCTACACATTTATTGGACAGATCACCCTTCCTAGCTTCATTGCCGAGATGAAGGATCCCCGCGAGTTCCCCAAGGCTCTGTGGGCCTGCACCATCGCCGAGATTTTCCTCTTCAGCATCGTTGGTGCTGTCGTCTACGCCTACGTCGGCAACCAGTACATGACCGCCCCGGCCTTTGGCTCGCTCGAACCCCTGTACAAGAAGGTTTCTTTCTCGTTCATGATTCCCACCCTCATCTTCCTTGGCGTCCTGTACGCCTCCGTCTCGGCCCGTTTCGTCTTCTTCCGTGTCTTCGAGAAGAACCCGCGCCACAAGAATGAGCACACCGTCTTCGGCTGGAGCGTCTGGGCTGCTATTCTCTGTATGTAGTGCCACCCTCTCTTACGTTGCGAATGCCGCATACTAACATAATAGTCGTCACTTGGATCTTCGCCTTCATCATTGCCGAGGTCATTCCCTTTTTCTCTGACCGTAAGTCACCGCACTCTTTCAGCCACTACCCGTAAGCATACTAACAATACTCTGCAGTCCTGTCCCTCATGTCCTCGCTCTTCGACAGCTTTTTCGGCTTCATCTTCTGGGGCGTGGCCTACTTTCGCATGCGCAAGGTCGATGGCGGCTTGGAGCTCGTTAAGCAGGGCAACGTCTATGCCATCCTCATGGCTGCTCTGAACGCCTTCATCATCCTCATCGGCCTCTTCTTCCTCACTGCCGGCACCTACGCCAGTGTCCAGAGTATCGTCGACGCTTTCCACGCCAATGCAGTTGGCGGTGTCTTCTCTTGCGCCAGCAATGGTCTGTAAGGGAGCACCAGTCGATGAAAAGAATGGGATCGAGTTGTAAGACCCGATGCCTGCTTTTGTTGTGCTTTATTGTTTTATTTTGCTATTTACCGAATGCGCTGGATGAGATACCCCTGTTTTCTGGAAAGAATTCATATCATGGGTGGTGCGAGAAGATACAGTGAGAACATCAACCCACCATCGGAGAAAGCGATATTGGAAAAAAGGACAGAGAAGACAAGCATGCAACATTGTTTTGGCTATTGTTTTGTCCTTGTTCTCTGGAATAGCTGCTTTCACGTGCGGGAGTGGAACTTTTGGATATTATAGTTTTCTCGTTGCAAGCAAAATCACCCCGTTTTCATGGCCACCCATGGTGGCCTTTACCATACGTCATATATTACCACTCCATGCTCTTTCTACCACAGTAAATGCGGACGCAAGTTGCTTCGCATTGCACACTCACAAACAGAATAGGCCGAGGAACACTCTCGAAAGAGCACTCCTTCGAAACACCACAGCGGCATGATGCCGGAATATATGTATACAAATGTAAAGAGAAGCTTGATACTAACATCCAAATAGCAGACCGGCATATGGGACCCCAGCACCACTCATCCTGTTTTCCCTCCTCCGTCTACCTTTCGTCCTATGACTGCGCCCGCCACTGCCACTGGCGGCGTATTATCTTGTCGATAAAGCACCCGTTGCAAAGGGCCGTGTTGCACATCCTGCACCAATAGAGATAAGAGGACGAACCAGGATACGTACTCTTGACCGTTGCTACCCTGGGATTAAACGGCCAAGAGCTTACGCCCCCACAGACAGTACACTTCCCTGGCCGCGACAGCCTCTGCCAGTTGCTGAGTGTATAAGGATGTTTAGGCTGGCCGTTTGCACACGTCCGCGGATCAGCCCACCTGCTGTTGGCCAGGTATCCCCTCTTGGACGGTGGCAGATAGGGTCTCTTGTCGACGGGTGTTGCAGAGATGTTGGCAACCGCAGCAGTGGCAGCAGTATCGATACCGCCATTAGCAGAGGCCACGGAGGGAACTGTGTCAGCAGACATATGAGCCGCAAGGCCGGTGCTGGTATCTCGGGGTTTTACCGGCACCGGCAGGGCTGTCTTCCTTGGGATTGCGCTTCGAGAAAGTGTGCTCGCTCTACCCCAAATTGGAGGAGGAGCAGCTGTGGTAATGTTTGCATTCATTGAGCTATGCGCTCTGCTAGAAGCCGGCTGCTTGCTAATCGTTGGAACAGGGCCGTGAGCTTCTCTAGCCCTAGAACTAGCCGCAGCTGTCATTGCAGTGGCTGTCGAGGCCGTCACTCGGGCTATACGCGGAGCCATGGCAGTGGCGTCCTTTGCCGCATTCTTAGCTGTGGCCGCTGCCGGCTTACTTGCAAGTGCAAGTATATGCCCGTTCCTGTTGACGGGAGCGGCAAGCCTTACTGCGTTGAGGCTCCCAGATCTTGTAGCAACCATTTTCGATGATGCAGGCTGTGGTACTGAGGTACGTCTAGGACTGGCAACGGCACTGGCACCGACACCGACACCAACACTAGCTCTGGTACCATTGACAGTACCGTTTACGGCACTGCCTGCTTCCTTTTCTGCGTTAGCTAAAGCGATCTCGGCTGTAGTTCCGTGGGCCACGAGCTGTCACCAGTCTTACATGTGATACGGACAGTTTATGCGGGACAGTGCCGAGCCGGGGCCTGATGGCAACGGCCTGACTGGGCATCACACCCATGTCGTCCGCGGGTATTCCGGGAGCTAAAAGAGCGGCAAGAGCGGCTTTGGCTCTTTCATTGAATGGAGTCGTTTTTGTCGTGCTGCTAGAACTGCTTGTGGCGATGGCAGCACCGGAAATGCCGTTTGCAAGGCCGGCTCGCTCTCCGTTGACCCACGTGTTATCGCTCTTGCCGGAGTCGCTGCCGCCATCGGGGGCATGATTCGGCTCTGTCGTCGGTCCGTTTTCTCTGGTCTCGTTCTCTCCTAGCTCGTTCTGTCTGGCCATGCTGCACCTGGCCTGGCCCATCGCACACTTAGACAGGGTTGGCCCTGCCAGCTGGCCACCGGTAGTCCCGGTGCTGGCGACCTCTGTATTGACATCATGGTGACCATTCAAGAGAGTATTGGCTGCTACGTCCCCTACCTTGGTCGCTTTGGTTAATGTAGTGTAGACAGCTTGTTGATTGTCGCTGAGATAGCTGGTGTTTATCTTTGCGGTATATTTCCATGCCAGCCGGCGACGCTCGTCACGATACGACAGCCACAGTGCTTTGGAGTACCAGCAGGGCGTGTGGAAGTAGAAGGCATCGTAGGATGCACGGTCGCCGGAGCTGGCGAGGCACATGAAGGCGTCACAGATCTAAAGTTGTGTAAGCAAAAAAAGCAAGAAAAGGATAAAGCGACGAGGCAGAGGAGAATTACAATGCGCTTATACTTGTGAAAAGTATGATTGTCGTCGGTGAGACTTATAAAAGCTGCCTCGATGGCCTCTTGACTGGAATTGTAGGGCACACTCAAGGTAGTGTAGTAGTTTGGCAGCAACTGGTCGGGGTGGGTGATGGTGTTTTTCTGGGCGTCTGCCATTTTGAAGATGATTGGCAAAAGGCCAGGGCATTGTTGTCATCTTGAGCTCTGGTCTGTTGTCATTCATATATATATATTGCTTTGGGTGCACGCGTTTGCATCGTTGGTCGTTGGCCACGTTGTGCTGAAGATCAAGGCGGCAAACAAAGTAAGACATGCAAACGAGCACTCTCAAACGGCAAGGACGCCAAGTTGATATAAACGGACAGCGACAACAGCGAACACACACACCGTCAGGTTAGGTCATAGGAGAACAGATGAGAGAAAAAAAAAGATCAATTAGGGAACAAAAGTCGAAGAAGAACAAATAAATAAACAAGTATGGTAATAATAGTTTTAAAAAAAAGAAAACCTCCATCTAGGCACTTCTTGGTACATTTCTGGAACATGCCTAGGTAATTTCATCTATAAAAATCGGGAAAGATAATGGGAAGGGAAGAAAAGAACCCCCTTTTATGCAAAGGTAAAAAAACTAAAACTCGACAAAACAAGACGACAACCGCGATGGCATCACATTGTGATGACCATTATATTATCAGAACATCATTTTCTTACAGCAGCATCATGCCGGCGCCAGTGGCCATGGCGACAACGACGTACAGGCCAATGGACAGGTCGCCGAAGAACAGCATGCTGCGAGACTGGCCGGGCATGGCGGCGCTGCTGGAAGTGGAGGTGGACTTGGTGCCGGACTTGGTGCCAGTGGCGGTGGAGGCGGCGGTAGCAGTAGCGGCGTAGCTGTTGGACGAGCTGGCGGCGGCCAACAGAGAAGTGCAAGAGGCGGCGGTGGCCGAGGCCGACTTGACGACGGCCTGGCCCTCCCAGTCGCAGGCGGTGGAGGCGGACTTCTGGTTCTTGTAGTAGGCGTTCAGGACGTAAGCGAGCTGCTGCTCGGACGTGCACATGACGTAGGCGCCGTAGACACCGGTGCTCGTGTCGGCGGTGATGCCGGCGCAGGCATCGGCGTCAAGACCGCAGATGCTGCCGAACAGGTCGCCGAAGGCGCTGGAGTTCAGGCCGCTGGCAGGGACGCAAGACAGCGAAGCAACCATGCAGTCGCAGGTGGCGTTGTTGGGGGTAGGGGGCAGGGTGTCGGCGGCCTTCCAGGTCTTGTCGACGGTAGGGCACGCAGCAGGCGCGTTGGTGGCGGAGTAGGCGCTCAGGGCGGTGGAGCTGGGAGCGACCTTGGCAATGACGGTGGACAGACGACTGTAGTCGGCCAGGGTCTTGGCGGCCTTGTTGGAGATGCTGACGAGGCCGTAGTCGTTGGCCTCCTGGAAGTACATGTAGACGATACCGCCGGCAATGACATCGGTCATTTCGTCCGAGTACAGGGCGGTGGTCTCCTGCCAGATACGGCCAGCGGCACCGCTGGGGGTGTTGCAGCCGTACTCGGCGAAGATGACGGGGATGGAGTAGTTCTTGAAGAAGTCGACGACGTCGGAGTAGCCGGAGCCGGTGAAGGTGTTGCTGCCGCACCACTCGTAGATGTTGTAGCCCCAGAAGTCAATGGCGTGGTCCTGGTCGCCGCAGTTGAAGTAGTGGGCCATGTTGTCACGGATGTCGCTGTCGTCGTTGGCGGCGTAGCCGACGCCCATCCAGCGCGACTGGGTCTGGTTGATGTAGAGCTTGACGTCGCGGACAGCGGCCTTGACGTAGGCGGAGGCATCGGTGTTGGAGACGTTGTTGGTGACTTCGTTGCCAGCAAAGAAGCCAATGACGTTGTCGTACTGACCGAGCTCGTCGACGACGGCGGTGTAGCGCGAGTAGAGGGCAGTGTCCCAGGTGGGGTCGTCGCGGTTGATGGACAGGCTGGGCTCGCTCAGATCGGAGATGACGTAGATGCCGGCGGCCTGAAGCAGGGCCATGCAGCCGGAGTGGTCGGCGGTGGGGTCAATGGCGTAGGTACGGATGACGTTGGTGTCGAGGGCGGCCAGCAGGGGAACATCGCGCTTGCAGACGGTGACGTCGCTCAGAGGGTCGATGTAGGAGTCGCTGGTGGTGCTGCCGGAGGTGCCGACCTCCTGCTGGTAAGCAACACCCTTGACGTAGAACTGGGTGCCGTTCTTGTAGAAGAACTTCTGGCCCTGCGCGGAGTTAGTTGCATGGTCTACCGGACGGCAGTCTCGCGTAGTAGGATGATACGGCGCAGCTGTAGTGAGGCTGGAGGTGGTGAAGGCGGCTACGAACTGACCTTCATGATGATGGGCTCAACCGTGGAGGTGGCGGCAGCAGCGCCGCCCACCAGAAGGGAGGCGAGAAGAGCGGCCTTGTAGCCCATTGTAGCGGATGACAAGAAGATGGACGAAGGGAGAAGATGGAGAAGTAAACGATGGTTAACGAGAGGACGAAAGAAACGGTGATGGGTTTGTTGGTAGTAGAGAGAGGCAGTCGCAAAGATTGTCGACAAAGTAGTGGAAAGTAGAAAGAAGGGAATAACCCAGAGTCTGATTAACGAGTGGAAGAAGATACGAAAGAATAAACAAAGAAAAGGAAAAGAAGGAAGCACACAACAGATATGAAGTCGGGCTGCAGTTCTTTGAGGTCGAGAAGATATGAAGATACAAGGAATGCAAGAGAAGGAGGGAGGAGAAGAGAAGAGGAGAAGAGGAGAGGAGGAAAAGAGAAGGAAAAGAGAAGGAAACAAAGGAGAGGAGAAGCAGAGCGACGAGGGAACGCAGAGGTAATAATCGGCAGGATTCGAGACTGGGATGGGCGCGCTGGAGGAGAGAAAGGAGGGCGTGCAGGGGGTGGAGATGGACTAGCAGATGGAGTTGTGATACGAGAGATATGTAGAGGTAGAGGTAGGTAGAGATAGAGAGATACAGAGAGAGACAGAGAGAGATACAGAGAGAGATACTCCGTACTACGAGAATACAGCGATACAGACAGAGACAGAGGATATACGGAATTACTAGAGACAGAAGGTATCTTACAGTGTAGACAACAGACAGCAGGGTCATGAGAGCGTCAGACAAAAGGGGAAAGCCGTTGAAGGGATGTTTGGGGGAAGGAGAGAGGAGAGGAGACAGAGGAGACAGGAGACAGACAGGAGACACAGGAGACACAGGGTGGGGTGTGGCTAGAGGGGTGTATATATAACTGTAGTGATATTAGGTGAAGCTGCAGTAACCTCCGAGTGCCTGCATAAACACACCGTCTGTGACAGCAGACGGATTGATCGTCTCAACCGTTCGACGACAAAACTCCAGAAAAGGCAAGCACGGTTACAGGAGATTTGAGCGAGGCGCAGCACAGGTGGGGCTGGGTGCGCTGTTGGCACTGTGCAGAGGACGCTACGGCGCACAAACTATGCGGCGGTTGCGCGACGACAGTGCTTCAGTGAGGCACATACTGTGTATCTAATCTCGGACTAGTGGACCCATTGCAAAGGGCAAATAAACAACGAATATTGTATGGAAATATAAAAATAACAGGGCAGGATAAATTGACAATAAAGGAGGGTGGGAGGATAGAGTACGAGTAGATATTATTAGAGCAAGACAGAAGGAAGACGGAAGAAAGGGAAAAGGAGAAAGCAAAAAGGAGAAAGGAGAGGTATCGATGACGAGGCAGCAGAAGACCGCCGGGACGACAGGACCGCTTCATCTTTGTTTATTGTCTCCCGAGGGAGGCGCTCGCCGGCCTACTCGGCAATCATGGTGCACTGTCTTGTGGCTTACCGAGGAGTAAAGAACGGTGCCGCCGTTTCGTCGTGGTTCCAGGAGCAACCAGCCAGCATTCCGGCACAAGAAAGGGGCAACTCCACAGAGGCAGGCTTGCATTGACGAGTACATATGCTTACAGTGTCGACCGACAGCAGACATTCCCATCTGCGAGTGGCCCTGATTCCTCGTGTCGGACTGCACACTTTTTCCATTTCGAAATTAGCGGTGGATGGACGCGGTATCGACGGAACACGGAAGTGCACCTCGCAGGCGAATCGACTTGTGGCTCTGGAAATACTTGGACTCGGGCTCGTCTATTTTTATGCTTTCTAAAAGTTAGTTTAGCCTCTGAGTTTTATTCGTTTAGTGTTAATACGCAGTATGCATACGCGTAGTAAGCATGGCGACGGGCGCGAGATTGGGTTCATCCCGCCATCGTGCAATACGGAGTACACAAGTTCCGAGAACTTCTAGATACGCAAGTCGTTACGTCAATGTGAACAAACAACATCGGCGCCCAGCCATGCCCAGAGCCAAGGAATAAGGCGAGGGCACAAAGGAAGGCGACAAGGGGAAAAACACAGCACAAGCTCGACAAGAAAGGGACAAGCAACACAAGAAAAGGACAAGCAAAGAGAAGCAACAGGCACAGACAAGCAAATGGGACAAGAGAAACAAGCAACACAAGAAAAGACAAGACTGACAAGCATGACAAGCATGCCAATGGTGATTGACGGGCGTAGCTGCAGTGTGGAATGCTGGGCAGCGTGGCAGAGATATGCCAGTGGTAGCCGGTGACGACCGACGGGTGTGATTCATGCGAATGCGAGAACAACGAGAATCTCGGTCTCCATGCGTCTGTGTAATCTGTGTCATTGTTTTCCGTATCTGACAGAACAGCCAGACGGAAGATTCCTGTATCCAGATCTGTGCTCGACTAATCAAGGCACAGACAGGCACAGCGACGATCAGCTAGAAGATCAGTAGCAAATCCCCATCGCAGGGAGCAAAGCCTGATACAGAAAACGAAGAGACGGAAAAACGGAAAGACGCAAATCGTAAATAAATTCAGCAAAGGGACCAGATGAGCTTACGTACGACACGCGTTTGCCAGCTATGGGGTTCGCCTATATTATAGTGTATATAGCCACTAGTATACTGTGCAGTGGTAAAACTCTGTGTTTTCGCTGCATGACTCGTACACCACTAACGGCACTATGTACGCCTACCCGCCAAGTCGGATATACATGTACAGCTCCACTGCTTCTCTTTTTCCTCGCCATCGACGGGGCAGCAAGCGATTGAAATAAATCACTGTGGGCTACTGTACCAAGGTCAATGGATGGGGATGCTCACTCTCAAATGGTCAATCTCTTTCTTGACCGCATCCCCTATTCCATCTGAACGCGCGTACGACATACGTCGCGGCCAAAATTGCAGATTCGTCGTCAAACCTTGGAAGACGGCCGGCGCCATGAAGTTCTCGAGCCAGGGAAAGAAACGAGATGGCGATGTGCAAAACACGAATATGCCTCGCGCTATCATTGCATGTTGCTTTCCACTCGTATTGTCGGGGTCTGTTTCTCAGCCCTGCAGCCCCCTCCGACAGCTTGTCCATGGGTTTGATTACATCCGTTTTTATTTGATTTGTTTTGTGTTAGGTATGTGTTCTTGATTTGGCAGTGTTTTGTTTTCACTTTCCGTTTATTAAACTTCAACTGATGCCTTGTCCTCGCCGCCCTAATATAAAAATGTGCCGGCATGAACTCACGTTAAACAAGCCGCACCAAGCCGTGCATCAAGCCGGAGGATCACTGCATCCTTCAGATTGCCCGCTGCTGTGCTGCTGTGTACCGCGATGCCTGCAATCCCTATGATCTATGCAGCAGGCATACTTGTTTGGGATACTGCTGTGCTCGTGTCTGGTGTGTCTTAGCGTGGTTTCGACACAGTCGTCTGCCGTCTTCCGTTTCGAACTGCCTGTCCGCTCATCCCTGGCCTACTCGACACTCTTCTATCCTGTCTGCCTGTCTCTGTCTCGTATGCCTCGTTGTCTCGTTGTCTCGTTGTCTCGTTGTCTCGTCCGTCCGTCTCGTCTCATCTCGTCTCGTCTGTCTTCTTCATTTGTCTCTCCCCAGATCATTTACTTCCTTCAAACAAACAGCATTGTTCTCAAAGCATCCCTGCCTCGTGGCTCTTGTTTGTAATGCCCTCCCTTCTTAACATCTTGCGTTTCTTTCTCAAGCTCCGAATCGCCCTTTCAGTCGATCACATCCCTTCCTTCTTCTTTCCGCTCTCTTCCCTCACTCGCTCGCATTCGCCTAGTCCCAGTTAGACTCGAGCTTGCTATTATTAAATCCCGCTCTCGCTCGTGCTCGTATTCGATCGGCCGCTGGTGGCTGTGCCTGTGCCTGTCGTTGTAGTAGCGACCATCTTCATGCCTATCTGCATGCTGGCGTGCATTCTCGTGTAAATTCTCGTGTATAGTCTCATGCGAATTCTCGTATTGCAAGTGCGATTGTTTGTGTGAGCGCTCGTGAGGGTGCTCGTGTGAGTGCTCGTGTGAGTGCTGTGAGCCTTCACTATGCTGCCCGTGTTGCCCACCCTCGTGTTGCCTTGCATCGTTGCGATGGCCGCGCGGCCGCTTCTGGAATTGGTCAGCTCTGATTGCTCGTCATCTCGTATGTATTTCTGCTTCTTTCATCAATGTCTCAGTCCGCAGACTTCTCCCTTCTCATCATCACTCACTGCCGTAAATGTGCTGCCTATCCCGAGTAGCACTGCATCCCATAGTTCGTATATCTCCCTCCAGATCGTCTGCACAATAGCTGCCATCGCAGTGACTAGATGGTCTTCCCTTGATTTACGTAGCCTATGTCACTCTGTTTTTGCGTTGAGTTGAGGATTTGGTTTGGTTTGATTCGTTTTGATTCGTTTTGATTCGTTTTGATTCGTTTTGATTCGTTTTGATTTGATGATTTGCTTGATTTGATTCGGTTCACGTCCAGCTGCGTCCTGCGCCGAATAATCCGATATTCTGCTGTCGTTTGATTTTTGCTGAAAGTGCTCCTTATCAAGTACTCAAGTCTGACAATACACTGTCAAACAAACCAGCCTTCATCATTGTAGGCGGCCACTCAATTATATCATCATCTTCCCCTCGCCCAAGCCAGCCCTACCTCACGCCAGCCTCGACTCATTCTATCTCGGGCTCACCCCGCGCTTTATCTTGGCATTTCTCTCTCGATTCTTATTCTGCGCTTCTCTCCCGTGATGGACAGGCTTGGCAGTTTAACCACTCTAGGCAATATGCAGCCTCCCGGCAGGCCCTTTCCAGGGTTGCATGGCACAAAACACCGTCCACATGTCTTAAGATACAGGTTGGGGGTTTTGTTGCTCCCCTCCCCCGATCAGATGACACTATGCTTCACGAGCATGTGCTCTATGTCATGATTTGCCGTTGGCCTTCCATCTTGAACCTCATGGTTGACCCCTTCAGTGCACGAGTTCGCTAGATTACGGGCGTATCCAATGTGGCTGCTTTGTTTAATGCCCCGGATGCAACCCTTCTATTAGCACTGTTTATCGTATGTTTGACCAGGGTGTTCCTCTAATGAAGCCGGAAGTTCCTTTGTAGATCGGGCGAGCGATCTCGAGCACTGGTCCTGCTGTTCGGCCCTCTCCCTCTCATCATATCTTTGCGACGGACTTTCGATAAAGAAGCTTGATTGGTAGAAGAGTTCGATTAGAATATGTGGAATGAAACCTGGTTTCAAACACTATCTAACCTCTCTATATAATTATCGAGTTATTATGATTGCTCTTAATTTGTCACAATCGTTTTAAGCATGGAAATTGTTTTGAGGACTTGAATTATGAAAACAAAAAATATATATAAGGAGTGTGAAGAAGAGAAAATTAGACAAAGGAAAATGAACACAAAAGAAAAACGAGTGGTTCGAGATACGAGCAGACAGACATGCTGTCGACAAAAAAAAACACGGAAATTAAGAAAATAAGAAAATAACCAGAAGACAGATAGAACCAAGAGGTGACAGGAAGATGAGAACAAATCTCTGCAAGATATGTCACTCCTACCAAGCTCCTCGTTTGTTTCTCTTCCTACCCCGTCCCTTTTTTATTACCTTATAGGGATCTTCTCCACTAGCCACCAATTTCCTTGATATTGCTTTGATTTTCAGGTGGTAGTCATCTCTTGTTCCCTTGCTCTTTGTCGTATCGCGTATATGCCCTTCGTATAACGAGTAAAGAGTGAGCACAAGCGAGCTATTTCACCCCAGGTTTCCCTTTGGATCTCTTGTCTGGCAGTCTTCTGTCGAAGGAGCGGTCGCTATTGAGAACGAGAGTGGGTCGCTTAGACCACCTGGCGACGAGCCTTCCAGCCCCAGAACTTGTTGCTGTGGCCGGGCTCCTTGAAATCAGGCTTGTCCTTGGACTCGGGCTGCTTGAACTCAGGCTCCTCCTTGACAGGCTTCACTTCGACGCGGTTCGAGCCGCGGCCATAGCCCCACCCACCACGGACAACCGGAGTCGTCGAAGTTGCGAGGGTGGTCTTGCTCGGCGGGCTGCCGTAGTTGTAGCCACCGGACCAGTAAGCAGAGCTGCTCACAGGGACAGACGATGAAGCAGCGGCAGAGCTGGACGATGAAGCAGAGGTAGAGCTCACGGCGTCGGCACTCTCAGTCGAGCTGTATCCATGAAAGCTGTAAGACGCCGAAGAGGAGGCAGATGCGGAAGCAGAAGACTCCGTTGCAGAGGCTGATGCGGAAGAGGGCGTGGCAGAAGCAGCACTGGACGACTCGCACTCGCTGGAGGATGAGACAGAGGCAGAAATAGCACTGCTCGACTCGGAAACAGGAATGGACGAGGACGACTCAACAGGGCTCACAGACGTGGTAGAGGCAGCCGAGCTGTAAACTTCGCTGCTGTAAACGTAGGACGAAGCAGAAACAGACGACGCCGAGGCGGAAGACCACTCAGAGCTGATGGTGCTGGTAGTGGTACCGCCGTTGCCAGAGGTACTCACGGACTCGGATGCCGAGGAGACTGGGGCAGAAGTCGAGACACTGTACACGTAGCTGCTGTAGGGGGCACTGCTGCTAGAGCTGGCGATGCTGGAGCTAGACGACTCGACAGGCGATGCACTGGATGTAGAGGTTTCAACTGACGATGAGGGAGAGGCCGAAGATTCGCTGCTGTAGACAAAGCTGCTGTAAGGGACGCTGCTATACACGGCGCTGCTGTAGGGGGCAGAGCTCGAGGCAGACTCAGACGAGACAGGGGCAGAAGAGACACCGGCCGACGACGAGGGAGATGAGGAAGACTGGCTGCTGTAGACAAAGCTGCTGTAAGGGGCAGAGCTCGAGGCAGAGCTCGAGGCAGACTCGGACGAGACAGGAGCAGACGACTGCGACGAAGAGGCAGTCACTGGCGAAGTTGAAAAGGTGGACTCGATAGAGCTGCTAACAGGGACACTGGCAGAGCTGTAGATGGCAGAGCTGTAGATGGCAGAGCTGTAGATGGCAGAGCTGTAGACAGGAGAGCTGGAGACAGCACTGGACTCCACAGCAGACGAGGAAGCAGCGGTGGAGGCCGAGCTGACGCTTGCAGACGAGGCGCACGACGATGAAGAGCCAAAGTAAGAAGAATCGGAGGCCGATACAGACGAGAGCGACGAGACAGGCGACGTAGACAGGGTAGTCACTGGTGCCGATGACGACACATATGTGACAGGTGCAGAGGACGTGCTCAGAGACTCGGTCACGGTGACAGTGCTAGAGGACTCAACCGTGACGTGCGTGGTGGTGTCCGATGAAGTCGCCGGGCTGCTGCTGTAGACGGCAGAGGAGTAAACAGAGCTAGAGCCGACAGGGGCAGACGAAGACCAGATAGAAGCAGATGACAGCGATGACACGGGCGACGACGAAGCAACTGTAGAGCTGCTGGAGCCGGTCACAGGGGAGGTGGAGGACACATCGGAGCTCGAAGAAGCAGCAGAGCTGTAGACGTACGACGAGTAGCTCGCAGAAGCACCGGATGAGACAGGCGTGCTAGACACAGCAGAGCTGGACACGACGGAGCTAGAAGCAGGAGATGTGGAGGCAATGCTGCTAGACTCCGAAACAGAAGAGCTACCGATGCTGCTGTAGACAGCAGACGAGTAGGGGGAGCTAGACACCGACTCGGATGAAACGGGAGAGGTCGAGGAAACCTGGGCAGAGCTTGAGACAGGGGAGCTCGAGGACACACCTACAGAGCTTGAAGCAGCCGAGCTATAGATGTAGGAAGAGTAGGCAGAGCTGGAGTCGGCGCTGTAGCTGGAGACAGGCGAGGTGGACCAGGAGGACGAGGCGGACGTGGCGGACGTGGCGGACGAGGCAGACGAGGCAGCGCTAGAGCTGTATACGACCGAGGAGTAAACCGAAGAGGGAACGGTGCTGCTAGTGCCGCTAGAGCTGGCGCTGGAAACGACAGCCGTAGACGAGGTGACACCAGTAGACCAGATGGGAGAAGAGACAGGAGCAGAGGTAGAGATGGAGACAGAGATGGAGACGGGGACGGAGACAGAGGCAGACGAGGGGAAGCTTGACGAGCCAGACGAGACAGCGCTGCTGTAGACGTACGATGAGTACGGCGTAGAGGAAGAGCTGAAGCTGCTCGGGGCAGTGACGGCATCGGTCGACGAGGTGCTGGTCGACAGAGACGAGGGTCCCGAGGAAGAGGCAGAGCCAGTGCTGGAGGAGCCAGTGAAAGAACCAGTGCTAACAGAGCCAGTGCTGTAGGTGTGGTGGCTGCGGGTGTGACGAGTGTGGGTTCTGTGGTTGTGCGTGGTAGTGTGGTGAGTGTAGCCAGGGGTCGAGTACGAAGACTGAACGGCAGAGCTAGAGCCGGCAGAGCTCGAAGCGACGCTAGAAACGGGGCTAGAGCTGGACCAGGCACCAGACGACGACGACGAGACCGGGGCAGTGGACAGAACCGAGCTCGAGGAGAACACGCCAGTCGAGAAGCTCGAGGAGACACCCGGCGACGTTTTAGCAGACGACACGGAGTAGATGGGTGTCGAGTAGAAGCTGCTGTGGCCAGTGCTGGAGCCAATGCTAGGGCCGACGCTGCTGGTGCCGACGCTGCTGGTGCCGACGCCGCTAGTGCCGACGCTGGAGCTGCTGACGGGGTACTTCTCCGAGGTGCAGGGCGTGCAGGTGACCTCACAAGTGCCGGGGGCAGTGATAGTCTCGGTCGAGACCGAGGTCACGTAGCTCGTAGCGGCGGTGCACTGGCCCGGCAGCGTGACAGTCTTGGTAATGGTCGGGAAGCCATAGGCACGCTTAGCATTGTCGGCGTTGGCGTGAGCATTCGCATTGGCATTGGGACGGGCCGCAACGAGGGAACCGCTAGAGACGAGGTGTTAGTCGAATGTTTCCTATTTGGGCAATTGTTGTTGCCCCTATTGTGGTTGTGGAAATCAAAGTGGAATTCAAAACTCACCTGAGGCCGAGGAGAGCCAACTTCTTGATCATGACAGGCAACTTGATTCGTGTAGAAGAACGACGGAAATGGGTTGAAGACAATGAATGGAGTTGGAAGGAATTTTCGAAGGGACAAGTGAAAGTGGTGGTGCAATAAAGGAAGTGATGGTGCTGGGTGCTGGGGAAAACGAGTGTCAACCAGAGCCTTTTCTTATTCTTTCTAGACTTATTCTGTCGAGCTCAGAGAGATATAAGAATAGAAAGGAACAGTGAGGGCTGGGGAAAGTGAGGGTATGGGGTGAAAACGAAGGGAATAGGAAGAAAGGGGAGCGTCGCTAGTTGAGATCTCCTCGCTGATGTCTTGAGTTTCTTGCTTCTTTCAAAAGACCCAAAAAGAGAGCTGGCAACCCCTTCTTATATACAAGAGAGACCCCCCAAAGTATGGCCTGCTCTTCTTCTGTGCTCTGTGGTGCTGTCTCGATCACGCACCCGGACCGCCTTGCCATGTTGACGTCTTCTGGTCCTTGACCCCGGCCCTGTCTCGACACTCGTCCTCCCCACTTTGCATCCGCGCCTCCGCGTCACAACTCGCTCTATCTCGTGTGCTCTATATCTCTTGCTACCTCGAGTTGCCTCTTGTCCCCTCTAATTATTCAGCTTCTCACCGCATCCTGGTGCCGTATTTCTTCTCACCTCGTTCGTTGCTGGCGTGCCTCTTCCGCGTCTTGTTTTCTGTGCACCCGGGCTGTCTGGCTTGTCTGTCCTCCTGCCGTGTTCGTATGTCACACTGCATGTCGTCTTGTTTGCTGTACCCTGCTGTTATATTCTATCTTCCTGGTCCTCGTATAATTTATCTGGGGCTGATTTCCCATTTGCTGTCTCTGTGTTCATTCTATTTCTGTTCGTTCGGCCTGCCCTTTTTGCACGCGTGCAACACGTTTGTCGAGAGCTCTTGTCACACTTGCCACCCGCTGCCTGCTGTTTGTACTTGTACTGTTTTATAGCCTCTATTTCTATAGCTTCATTGCCGACCGCCACTTGCGAGGTGGCTTGCTCCTCTCATCTTATTCCTGAAGCAGTGCTGCCGCAGGTTGATTGTCTTGTCTTGACTGGGCCCGACGGGATGTGAAAACGAAGAAAGATTGTGGTAGAATCATGTCAAGCATATCCGACAGGGAATTACCCGTATGGGATTGGGGGTTTTCTCTGACTGCTTACCCGAAGTCAGAAAATCCCGTATCCTGTTTACAGTATAGCTTCAGCCTTGAGCTTGTACATCTAGTCTACCCGAAAGAATGCCTCTACCCGTGTCTATCATCAGTACCACGAATACCACGACTATTTATATACGGGTGTGCACGCGGTGAGTCAGTACCGTATATCGCAAGGGGCGACCTTGGGCGAGCCGGACATTGCAGGAGTGTGTGTCTTTGGTCGAATAAATAGCCCAGTAATGATTGCATCGTAGCAATAGTTTTTGGTAATATATAATATAAAATGCTATGTCGTAGAAGTAAATACAATAGACATAATCCTTAATTTTATACTCGCATGGGTACCATATTTTGGCGTTGTACAGCCACATGTCTGCGTAACGCATACCGTGAGAAAGAAAAGAAAAACGAGAAGGAAGAGGAGTCAACAGGGAAGCCAGTCAGGAAGAGCCATCACCATTCTCTCTTCTATTGTTTCGAATAGCAGCTACCCAGACTCTGGCTTCTCTAGCAAAGTGCTCACTTTCATTCTCCCACGAGTAGAAAGCTATAAAGCGGTGTACGACGATCTTGCTGACGAACATGTCTTGCGTGTGACGAGTGTCTTGGTAGATGATTTGGGAAAACCTGGCGTGTTCATCAACCGAGTTCCTTGTCAGAGCTGAGCTTCGTCCATACATAAATGCCATGCATCAATAGTCGAGCCAACTTCATGCTGTGCTCTAGCCTGTCTGCCTTTCATCTGTCGTTTGTCAAAGCCAGCCCGGAGCTCGCTGATACCCGACATAGGAGACAGCTGATTTTCAATCGCTATAAACTATATATATATATATATATATATATATCATTGTGTCGAAAGGAATCAAACGTAGTATGCAGGCCGAAAGGAGACGGGTAAGCCAGGGGTACATAATTCTGTAAGAGGGTGGCTAGTGCAGAGAAACACAGTCTCTGATGACAGCTGCATAAAGATGCATCATACAATTGCACTCCCTTGTGTATAGTGCCAGCTCTTCAGGCAACTCGTGTTGATAGGGGGCGTAAAAAGTGCTTAAACAATCGCATATCGGCGATCTGGAGCTTTAGGTGTAGGCCAACACGAATCATGTCACGATCTTTGACATCATCCAAACGGGTAGGACTATATTCATATATTCTCAAGGTAGCACAGATCACGACATTCTTGTAATAGCCTATGCCGATCTATGCCAAGGGTGGTCGGAAACAAGATTCGGTACAGTCTGATATGATTGACACCTCATAGCTCGTCACTGCATTCGTGCGAGGGGAGTGTGTTTCGGTGCAGGTTTTCGGGAACATGGCTTGAAGTCATCAGGATGGCGAGGTAGGTGATTTCAAGTCGAATCCATAGCTAGAAGCTATCGATGAACTTTATTTTAGCGAACACTTCGATCTCCGACCTGCTGGCGAGAAGCAGCCATCGAATGGATGTATACCCTGCCTTCTAAATTACGTATATAGTTGAATGTGTCACCACCACTTTCTTGTATTGGGCCCTGTGAATACGAGCCGGCTTTTTATTAAACTCGTTTATGAGTTGATGATGCCATGTGGTTGGATCGGACTACGAAAGCCAAGTCAGAGCTGGCTATTAGTTTGACAATTCTGAGCTTTTTTGCAAGCATCCGTAAGCATGTTTGTGTGACCTGGTGAGGCGAAGATATAGATATGTGGAGAGCTGGGAATAGGAAATGCTTGAAAACAAGTGCGGAATAGATTAACGCGAGAGACGGATGCCTGTCAGTTGTACAGCGAGGTATTGAAAGGCACACAGGGAACGCCAACCGAGATGGCAACGTACCGCTACTGGCATGTTTATCAACCGAGCGTTCTTTAATTTGCCTGGCTCGGACTCGTATGTCTTTTCTGCCCCCTGTGCATATCTGTGAGATTGTCTGTTTAGCTCAGCTCAGCTCAGCTTGCTGGCAGGTAGTGTTACTCATAGCTGCTGTGCGAGGGGGTCGTCTAGGCTCGTTAAAGGGCGACATGACGTGGGCGTATGCTGTTCGGAAACACAGAAGCCCATTTACGTCTCACACTTCATTGCTCCTTTAAAATAATAATACGGCAAATCAAGCTTCCGGAGGCCTAGGCTGGCCCGGGTCGGTGGTCGGGGCCGATCACGTGGCAGCATCGTATATGTACGGCATCTTGGGTTGATCACGGTCTATACTGTCTTGCCCCCTCCCGTTAATATATATCTCGTTTATTTAGGCTAGTAGTTTGTTTGAATGATTTGCCACCTCGTAAGTGGTGGCAGTTCACATTTGCTCGGTTCTATTATGTGAATATGATGAAGATATGGCTGGTTTACGCCCGAGACCTTTTCAGCAATATAGAAATCAGAGACATAGACACATTACAGATAAAGATACTCTACGAAACAACCGGAGAATTGAATCAAGGCAGAGAACAGGACGACCCACTTGCTGGCTATCTGGACAACCTCCTGCAAGATGCATGTGCATCATAGCCTACAGTAGAAGCAACACGGCCGTGGGATTCTTGTTTAATACAAGCCGGGCCGCGAAGGCGACTGATCACTGTGGGAGTCATCAGACACCTTGGGAGACAACAACACAAAGCCGAGTGGTCCAATACTATAGGTTGACACTGACCCATCGTGGCCGTATTTTAGAGACACATTGTCTCTCTTTGTGTCGCCAATGGCTAGGGGCAAAGAGCGCAGCCGGGTTGAGTTACTCATCGTGTTTTGATGTATCTTCGTTACTCATTCTATTTATCATTCCTACCCAGTGGCTGCAAGCTACAGGTGTACGGCCCGTCTGCCTCTTGAAAGAGAAGAACTCGATACTCTTCCGAGTCAGACCGCCTCGCTGATCATCTTGGCTGCGTCTGCCGGGCCACGCAGGTACCGCTCCTCGGCAGTCTTCCAGTTGACAATCTTCCAGATGTTGTCCACATACGCCGCCTTGCCGTTGAGGTACTGCAAGTAGTATGCATGCTCCCACATGTCAACACCAATAATGGGCACCTCGCCGTTGACGGGCGGGTCCTGGTCCTTGGTTGTGATGATGCGGAGGCCTGTAGAGGCTTCGAGCACCAACCAACCCCAGCCGCTGCCCTTGATGCCCAACAGGGCGGCAGCGAATGCCTTTTGGAAGCTGTCAAGGCTGCCCCAGGTCTTCTTGATATCCTCGATGAGCTTGGGGGCGGCTGCACCGGTGGGCTCCGACTCAGGCTGGCCAGCAGGTGCTAGGTTGCGCCAGAAGAGCGAGTGGTTGATGTGGCCTCCACCATTGAACTTGATGGCTTCCTGCAGGGATACCTGTGTAGCGACATCGCCGCCAACAACAGCCGAGCTCAACGACTGGAGCGCCTTGTTGAGGTTGTCGATATAGGACTGGTGGTGGCGCTTGTGGTGCAGCTCCATGATCTGGGCAGAGATACTCGGCTCGAGGGCCTAGAAGTCAGTCAGTCAGTGCTCAAGTACTGACACAGCCAGGCAAGTATCAGCATCATTCAACTCTACCTACATCGTAAGCATAAGGCAGAGCCGGTAGGGTGTAGGATTTGGCAGACATGGCTTTGGATTGTTTAAGGACGGCTCAAGACGTTTGACGGTTGGATCTCAGGAGGATTGTTTTGAGGTGAGTGAGACGACAGACTCAGAGACAAAACAAGAAGAAAGTCAAGACAAGAGATTAAAAGCTGAGAGTTCTCAGGCTGAAAAGAATTTGCATAGGACAGAGACAGGATCGGCTGAGATGGGCGAAACTAGACAGACTATCGGGGTGGCCATGAGGGTTCTTGAGGGGACTGGCACCGGCGCATGTATGCATGGACACACCTCTATGGCTAGGCTCATAATGGCGACAAACGCTGAGACCACGATAGCCAAGGGAGATCGAAGGCAGACAGCTCGCATGTAAAGAAGAAAAGGCTGCGGTGATTCGAGGATGGCAACATAAACGTGCTCAAACATGCTTTGCTAGTTGGTACTTTGCTTTACTAGCGTTTTGTGTGCGCGGCCAAGTACCTCTCCGCGCGCAAACTTGCTCAAATAGTCTCGAGAAGCGCCATGAAGCAGGATATACGAAAACAGCCCTATTGCATATTGTCGTGGTCGTAAACATGATCTATATCTTATTTAAATATATCTCTGGCATTTACTATTTGATTCTCGAGACGCATCTCAAAGCCCGTCATACCTCGCATCGACGTGCATCGGCCTGCTCTTTATATCCATCACGACTTTGATCAGCATGTCCGATTCGACAACGACGGAGCTGAAATATAAGATCACTGGCTAGATACTGGCTGGCATGACTTACACAAACACACAACGTAACCAGTTCATCTCAACTCGAGCGTGTTACACGACCAAGATCGCGCCTTGCTCTCATCCGACAACATCAGACGACATCAGCCGACGTCATTACAACTAGCAAACAGTAACGCCTATAATCACATTACCAAAATGTGCGGCAACGATCTTCCAGCATCGGCGTACGCCCACCGCTTTGGAGCACTCGCCATTATGAAACCATCAGCACAAACCTTGTCTTCGCTCTCTTCTTCTTCATCGCCCAGCTCGTCTCCAGAACGTGACCTAGAACAGCTCTCTCCTCTGGCTGGAAGTGTCAGTTTCTTTAACGAGAATGACCACGGCTGCCATATCGCGACTCATGTGCACTTCTCGCCATCCGGGGCAGTGCCTAGCTGCCCTCTCCTTTTGAGTATTGGCAGCTCTGGCAGCTTTGGTAGCATCGCCATCACGTTGGATCCGTCAGAAGAGACCCGTTCTATCCGACTTTCGAGACCTCTTCATCTGCATGTAGGAGATGACAAGGATGGAAACCAGGGCATCATCGGGCACAAGATCACAATGCAGTATGGAGATACACCGGCAGGCAGATGGACACCGGCAGACCACATGGCGACAACCATGGCTGAGGGTATTGTGGGATTTAACAGTCTGCCCCAAAAAGATGCGTTGTCGTAGTACCTACGGGAATCTATAGTATTGCTGCCTTTGTCACATCCTGTTTTGATATAGATATTAATACCGGGCCTTTTTGCATTCAATAAATACAATCATTGAAATTTCATATCGAATCTATAAGTTATTGTGGTATCATTCAGCGTGAAGAAGAAGAAGAAGAAGAAGAAGAAGAAGAAGAAACGCCAAGAATTCAAGTATCTACCATCATGGCAGCAATCGACAAGGCCTCTATGCGACCGGCATACAGCTTCATGACATGGCACACGGGGTCACCCCAGATCATGTCGCGCAGCTGCTCATCAGAGGTAAACTGTGCAACGACACCCTCACTCAGCCGCTCTTCCACTGTCTTCTTGCCCGCCAGCCCAGCTCGCGGGTTGCCCGAGCGCAGCACAATAAGTCGGCCGGCATTGCTCAAAGTCGCTACTGGAACCTTCCACACTGGCTTTGAAGAGTACTCTGCAGGTACAGAGCTTGAAAACAAATCGATCAGACTCTTGACATACATCTTGTCAGCCCTTACCACTGGGTCACCCTCATTGATAAAACTGAAGAACATGCTTTTTCTTAGATCGCGCCGGTCCTCGGGCTTCTTGAGAGGTAGCAGTGACATTGGTGGTGTCCCAAAAGTAATGCAATGCACCCGCCGGAAGCAACCCGTAAGCAGGTTAAGTTCAGACTCTGCTTCTGTTGAGGTTGCGAGCATGTGTGCGTACAGCAGAGACGCCACAGCACCGCCGGCTGAGTGGCCCGTGATCAGCAACGAGTATGCGGCACGGCCCGGGTCCTCTTCGAGAAGCTGGCGCAAACGCAGGGCAACAGGGCGGATCATCTTCCGGGCAGCTGAGAGGAAGCCGGAGTGGCAGAGATTGCCGGGGTCGTCCAAGAAACCCGCAGGTGAGGCTGGGGCGGTGTTGAGATTAACAGTCCAGTCCATAAAGTTGGCAGTACCGCGGATGGCAAACACAATGGTGTTGACATCATCCATTGGTACAGACTTGATGACCATGGCCTTGGTACCGGCGCGCCAGTCCGCATCAATATGTGTGCGGCTCTCGGCACTGGCTTGGGGCTGCTGGTACGCCCGGTCCGAGTACTTGGCTGCTAGGCTCAGCAGGCGGTAGGACGCAATGTACCTGGGGGTTAGTGGCTAGTTAGTTATCATGATCTCCCTGGAGATATAGAAAGCTGGGTGAATGGCTGTGCCGACGTCACTTACAGTCGTGCTGGCGGCAAATTGTATGGCAACCTCGAGTTTGCGTATAGGTCGACCTTGGCAATGTAATTGCATGACCTCATAGATGCCAATACGCCAACAGATTGAGTTTTGCTCGGGACGTGTTTCCTTGGAGCTCTTGGCAAAGCACGTATAGATGCAGCGTGGCCATAGTACGGCTCTGTTCCGGAGGCCGGGGTCGAGGCATGGGCCGGGACAGCTTGGGAGCCTGCGCTTGGTGAGAAGGAGAATAGATCTGCTTCAAGGCTGTCGAGCCGATCGTTATCAATTGACGTCAAGATATTGTCAAACTTGGACGATAGTTGGTCGTATAAAACGGCACCCTGGTTCACAAGTGTCGACCCTGGGGCGTGGCTCGAGGGAGGCTCGCCGTCGAAGAAATGAGGCAAGTTCATCGGTAACAGGTCCGTCGCGAGATTTACCACGGACCCAAGGCGAAGTTTGCTGACAGCGGCAGGAGTTCCGGATCCGAGAATTTTCTGGTCTGGCACATAGGGGAAAGCTGGGCCTCCAGGAGATGCGACATAGTACTGGTTGACCACGATGGGCGGTGGATAGTAGTAATGGCCGGTATGTGGCGGCGGGTGCGTGTAGCCACCATTGTGGCCGTTCTCGATAAAGGCCGGCCGGGGATTCTCGTGCTGTCTCGCAGATGGGTCAAGTGGTCCGTGATGGAAGGAGTCAGTGCCACATGGCTGTACTTGCAACGGCGGAGGACGGTACACTTGGCCGGGCACTGAAGAGCCGTCGAGAAACGCCGTCGACTTTTTCTTGGAGGCGGCGAACCAGCCCATCGGAGGATATAGATGAGTGGTGATGTAATATAGGTGGGAATTTTGAAAAGTTGAATCACCACAGGCGATGAATGAGTGCGTCGGGGGCAGTGGGTGGTCTAAGAAAGAAAGTAGATGGTCATAAGGAGGCTGAGACTTGTTGACGACCTGGCAAAGGCTGAACTACGCAAGTCAGCGAGAGCACCAAGTGAGGCTGAAGTGTCGATATATGCAGTGAGCATACGTGTAGAATTCGAAGATGCAAAACTTCAATACCGAGGAGTCGAGGCCGAGCAGCGTGTGCTTCATTTCCGGGCAAATGTAGTGGCTGCTACTGCTACCCTGCTCATGTCCTTAGTAAATCCTACCAGCGCTTCTCGGGCATTGTGAACGAGTCAAGTCTGCCTTGAATCTGGAACCAAGCAGCTTATTGCGAGCCCGCATATGCAGACTGCACACTCTTGCATGCAGCACGGGTCTTGTCGTTCATTCGGCCCAGGCACATGCTTGTTATGGGATGGTTTCTACAGCCCACAGGGCCGTGAGCGAGTTCTCCTTCTGACAGGCCAGCCGTGTGCCTTCTCTTCCGTTTCTGTACGAGTTTCCTGTCACTCTAGATGCTTGTCTTTGCCTAGTTCTCTTTCTGGCATCGGCCTAGTCGACACCTTTCCGCATATGATGTCTGATTCGTTGTCGGTTGACCACTCAGAACACTTGCTTCGCCACCGCCCTCCCGTCCTATCTTTGCTGATTTGCTTCCCCTTTTGTGTCTTCTTTCTTTCTTGTCCGCTGGTTGTGCATGTTTCCTTGCTACTATGCTCCCCCCTCTTCTCGGCGGTCAGACGCTCTTATACGGGTATCCAAGCTGTTGTTTCCTCAGCTCTCAGCCACAAACGCAAAGGGCAAATGCATGATGAGAACTGGTCACCCGTCCACGGCAAACTCACCGCCAAGCTTATCATACCTCATAAGAACAGGGTTCGCCAAAGGGGCCGACCTCTGGCGAAGGCGGGGCAGTAATACGAATTCTGGAACAGCTCCTCAACCCGCCCTCCTGTAATCCTGACGACTGCTTCTGGTGCCAAATCGTGACCCCCGATCTCAGGTATCCGGCCCGGATGCCTGTGCCTGGGGCTAGCTACACTGGCGCCTAGAGGATGACTTAGCTGCCTCAGCGTGCACACTAGCACCAGAGAGTTGTGAAGTATTGCCATTTGTCGGCCGAGCTGCATCACGGTGGTGAGAACGGCTTTCAGCTTCTTTATTACTTATCTGCAAAGTCGTTCTCGCATGGCATGATTATGTAATCTCTACCACGTGCGAGGCTGGCAGACACGTTTTGCGGCACACTGTCGGTTGCACCTTCCCATCATCAAACTCAACACAGGAAGGAACCTGCTTTCATCAGCCGTGGTCACATGGCCTAGACGTCCGCGTCTTCCACATCCGCGACGTGCCGTGATAGTTGTTGTGACGTACGCCGTAGACAATCCCTCGATCTCTATGGATTGCCAACTGCCAACGCCATATCCCCGCCCTGATGCGCCGAGACCCCCTCACCGATCGTTTTAGTGGCTTCAGAGCACAGGTGATCATCTCTCAGGTGGTATAGCCAGCAAAGCCTCGAGTAAGTCACAACTCTGACTGTGAGATGCAGATTCCAGAATCGCAAGATACCTTGACGACAAACAGTTGTCTGTTCATGGCATGCGGGCTAGTTGTTTCGTGTATACGTGCATACGCAATACCGATAGCGCATGCATTATTATCGATAGTCGGGCGTTGGTGCGAGGCGACAGGGACGGCCCATTGTATGCACCAAAGTTTTAGAAGGCCCGGAACCTATTTCACTGACAGCGACCCGTGGCTTGATACAGACTAGGGGCCCATACCACTTTTGCCGCCAGATCTGCAACACCAAACATCCTGCAAGCTCATTCATGCAAAACGGCTATTATTCAACATTCGGGACGAAAAGGGGCACGGGCACAGAAAGCACGGAGTGAAGGTGGTCCCAACGAGACAGCACGACACAAATAGCACCACCTCATCTCTCATCACGACCACACATCGCTTACCGCCCACCACTGTCCACTCGCCACTTACCACTCACCACTCACCGCAACACGGAACCCAATTTACCCAACACCACACCACACCCTGCCATGAGCAGCTAGCAACGGCATCGACTCTACGGCCTCTCGAGATGACCTGAACGCCGCCATGGATTTTGTATGTGCACACGAGGAGGGGCAGCCGCAGAAGAAGGACTCTGGCTCGAAACGCTGGACAGAGCGAGCAACGATGGAAAATAACGTGTGCTAACACCCCATACCAGTGGTCGCGACTTCTAAGCCATACGCCGCTCTCGGCCGGGCCTTCAAGGAAGGACATTGCAAAGGACCCTCTGCGGCGACGGCACCGTTTCGAGAAGGAATACGGGCAGCTCCTTGTAAGTGCAGCACGGTAGCAAACCGTGAACCCTTTTCGCTAACTCGGCTCCAGCAAACATGGCGCAACTCCTCCAACCTCATCCGTGATACCGGCGCCGCCGACACCATCGAGCTACGCATCCAAGAGCTCACCAACATCCTCATCGACGAATCCCGCCGCCCACTACCACACACCTGCCTGGCATTCGCTGCCGAGAAGCAGATCTATATCCCCATAAGCAAGATTGCCGCGACCTCCTATACCCTGTACATCATTAAGGAAGCCGTGTACTTTTTTGGCATTCTGATCGAGAGCGAGGACGACGCCTTTGTCGAGAACGAGACCTTTGCTACGAGCCTCACGAACCTCTTTGTCCGCATCACCGGCGCAAACAGCATTCACCTCGACTCTGAGACCGAAACCAAGGTTGTCGAACTGGCCTTCAACGTCACCACCAAGATTAGGCTGCGGCCGGATATTCTGCCGGCATGGTTCAAATCACGGCACTTCCAGACACAGCAACAAGACCAGGAGGACACCAAGGAGAAGGAGTCTGAGAGCCACGAGCGCTTCAAGGGAAAGACGCAGCGCAAGGACTTCCCCCTTTTCTACATCCTCATGGACTACATCCACTCCGAAGGCAAGGTCGGCGACTTTGCGCGTACCGGCCTGCTCTACATCATCGAGTCGGCGTCGTCCGCATCTTCGGCGTCGCTTGAGCAATGGATCGTGGAGAGTGATCTGAGCACACTCATGGCCACAGGCTTGGGCGCTCTCTACAGCCAGCTTAGCCGCAAGCTTGTCATCGACCACCCGGCCAACAACCTGCCCCCGGTTCTTGCGCTCTCAGACTACGAGCACCCGCAGCCCACCTTTGAGGCCGTCAACTCATGCTCACCTGAATTTCAAGTCCAACTCGACACATTCCTCTCCCACCTGCTCTTCTGGCAGGATGTCCTGAATCATTGCCGATCCGTCGAGGTCAAGTCAACACTCCTCGAACACTTCCAGGTCATCTTCCTTCAACAACTCCTGTACCCCTCTCTCCTCGAATCCTCTGACATTGATGGTGGTTCGTCCGTTGCTGTCTTGACGTACTTGCGCCGCATACTCGAGTCGCTCGACCACCCCGACATGATCAACCTGATTCTTCACTACCTCCTTGCTCTCCCCGACCCGAGTGGAACAGGGAACAAGCCCGCAGCCAAAAACGCCGCCAGTGCTGCCCGCAAGCGCAAGTCGATGGACTTGGCCACAATGATGGCAGCTAAGCCAGAAATCGCTGCCACGCCGTTTCTTTTCAACTTGGTAGACCTAGTCCTGGCCTGCCTAAAATCCCACAGCCAGCAGACCATCTACGTCACGCTTCAGCTCATCTCTGCCATTCTGCGGCGGCATCACCGGTATGCTGTGACGACACTGCTTCGCACAGGACCTGTGTCCGGCGTGACCACGCATCGAACCATTGGCGCACACCAACAAGATGTTGAATTTTTCATGTCTATTGCCGGCTTGGTGGGGGGGCAGGATAATTTTGACGAGGTCTACGATAGTATCCTGCGGGACGTTATTGTGCGTCTTGAAAGTCACCCGTGCTCACTCAAGCTCATTGCCCCCAAGGTCTCGGCAAATAACCATGAGCTTCCGGCTATCCCAGATAGCTTGCCAGGTGCGCCTCGTGACGTGCCCATGCACACGATCCGGCCTGGCGACCCTCTTCTGGAAACCATCCTAGACCGGCTGGAGACATTCTTCGTCAACTCAATCGACTCTAATCTTGCTATCACGGAAGCAATCTTGGATCTCGCTACATGTGGATTTATCTCATTAGAAGGTTGGATTTTACGCCATCCTGATGAGTACTCCTACGACACCAAGATGTTCCCGTCGTCACCTTCCAATGATGCCAATACGGACAACGAAGAACACGAGCTGTCGCCGATGAAGCAGTGCCGAAGACGGCCATACTGGGACGGTTTGCCACGGTTTATTGTCGTGCTACAGGCACTAGCAGATCAGGTCTCCGCCTACCGCCAGACAATCCCTCGTTTTGACGATCTATTACAGCAACGCCGTGAAGCTTTCCAAACAGCCGACTCTCCGCCTCCTGTCCTTCCCGTGCGGAACAAGGGCGTGCCAGGAAATGTACCTAACACGCCAATTCCTGACCAGCCGAGAGGAGATGAAGAGAGAAACGGCTCGCCAGCTCGTCCCTCGGCGTTTGAGGCGTTTACGCAGAGACTGATGTCAGAATTCAATACGCCCATCCGATCTGGTAGCCCGCGAGGCCGCAAAGAGTCTAGCAGAGGCCCTTTCAGCACGCCGATATTTGGAACCCCAGTCGGTGGACTTGGTGTCAACTCAAGTGCCACATTCAGCGGGAATGCCTTTGCTACACCGATGTCGACAAAGTCTGGTCCAGGTGCGCCACCGGTGCCTCCTAAAGAGTTCCCCTTGAATATTGATGGCACCGGTACGCCGTCTCGGGGGGGGAGTATTTCTGCTTCAAGATCATACTCCCCAGGCAGCCAGAGAAGAGACCCATCGGTGTCCTCTCATGATGGCCGTGATAGTTTGGTCGCTAGTCAGATGGCAGCTTTCCACGCAGTAGACCGCCAGATTCTAGCGCGTCAAGTCGGGATCCCTGTGCTGGAGAGTACGGAGACTGCCATAGCCAAGCCTATTCCTATCGATTTCAACAAACCCGCAGCTACAAACAAGACAGAAACAAAGGAAGGTGAGGAGACTGAGACGGAGGCGAAGAAGCTAGGGGATGATGTTGCAGCAGGCGGCGCCGGTGATGAGGAGTCGCCATCGCATAATGAAGCAGAGCCACATGTACAGCTCAATGATGGCGAGAATGGGACTGATGGTGACATACTTCCGTCTGAAAATAGCGACACGGCGGCTTCTACTGTCGAAGCAGCTGAACAACAAAATGAGGCCACGGTCACAGTGTCCCACGTCCTGACCAACGCGATCATCCTGCAGTCCTTCTTGTTTGAGGTTGCAGCGCTGTTGCAGGCGAGGGCTGGTCTCTTTGACGAGGTGCGCTTTGCGTGATTCGTCCATGGCGCTCTTTTGAGCCTGTCGTTTACTGGAATTCTCGTTTACAGTTTTATAGCCTTTTTTTTGTCGTTCATTCGTTTACAAATATAGATACCATGCAAATTCTATACCGAACCCCAGGTGTCTCTCGTTTGTGTATCTCCAATCCTACCTGAAGCTATCACCGCCTGCTTCAGATCTGAGTGACGTTGCCTCGCATATATTTTTAATGTACATGCAATTCAACACATGTTTATCACGGGTTGTCACGTAGACAGCGAAAAGGAATAAGAGCCTGCTCAAGGTGGGTAGTAAAAAGAAACCAGCAAGTTGTGTTATCCCAAAAGTAAGAAAAGAAAACAGGCAAGAAAGAAGAAAGATACTAAGAATGTAAAACAGAATGAAAGATGGCGGCAAACAGCGATGAAAGAGAAAAAAGAAGAAGAAGAAAACAGAAACATGAGATAGGAAAAGAAAACACGAAGAAAATCACCAGGCGCTCATAATATTACAAACATGCCCGACCACAAACACGCAGTATCCAAGCGTCGTGCCATCACGGCCAAGTCAGCAGTCCTCGTGTGCCGGAGAACAGCCAGAGGACGGCCAGAAAACAAATATCCAGAGACAAGAGGGGCTTTTGTGCGGCCCCTCTTAGACTTGGCTATTGTGCCAACCCATCCATCTATAGCCCAACACCTCTGGTCCATCCTTCCCAGCTTTCAGCCCAGTCTCTCCGATGGCAGATGCTTTGATGTTGTGCTCACACAACAGCTTGCCCATGGCTTGCAAGGCTGTACTAGAATCGAGAACTCCAACGTCGTATAGCACCTGAAAAGTAGCTATGCATCCGCGGCAGTCGTCGTGTCATGTTCGTCTTGCTATCGTGAGTGTGTTTTGTGAGTGTGAAAAAATGGTCGTTGGTCGTTCCCCCGCCGAAAGAAAGAAACCCTTTGGTCGATCATGATAAGAACTCCAAAATAAAAACCCATGCGTCCCGCCCTAAGCTCGCCCATAAATGACTATCAGGTTTGGAGCTCATTGTTGTTGGCTGTGGTATGGCAATCGAGGTCACGGGGCCAATGCTAACGCAGGGGCTGCGCCCTTTGCAGCTTTGGCCTGGCTGCGTCCCAGTCTCCTCCATACAGCACACACCAATACACCATCAGAGCCAAACAGCAACGAACCACTATAACAAGAAAGTGGCTGCCATTCATATCCCAGATCCTTTGAACACCAGTTTCCAAAACGCTGAAACAATAAACGAGAGAGTGGAAAGAAATAACCCTGGTATTGAGTGTCGGCGTTTCTCACGACGATGAAGCACCGGCCTTCTTGTCTTTCCGCGGCTTGATGACAAAGTCGCCCATGATTTGGAGATGATCAGCAGGGAAGTGGTAGCTGGGGAATCCGGGAACACGCTTGAGGTATTCGGAGTCAGGGGGGCCCAAAAGCTCGACTACCTCTAGTGAGTTGGTGGAGTACCAGATGTAGTCAATGACGTTGGCGAAGCCCGGGGTATAGTTGGTAAATGGAAGCTCGTCGGGTGTGCCATTCAGGTGCTGGTAGGCGGACTTGAGGCTGAAGGGATGTTCGATACCGTCACGGGTAAAGTTACCGTACTGGTACTTTGCAATCTCGGGGTGGTCGGGGGGCAGACGGCCCATGCGAAGAAGCTCTGTAACGCCGCTCTCTGCAGTAGAGTTGTAGTCACCACAAACAAAGAGAGGGATGTCGGTGTTGCTGCGATACTCCTGCGAAGGCGCACACTCTGCAGGCTTTGTGTCCTTCTCCGCGCCAGGGATCTCGATCATCCTCTTCTCCTTGTCCTTGAGGGCTGCCGTGCGCGCGTACTTCTCAGCTTGTTTGGTAACAAAGTCCATAATCAGGGCAGTCTGCACAATCTTGACGTCGGCGAGGGAACCCTCCCAAGCAAGATGGGCATTGACAACGATTACACGCGCACCGGTCTTGCGGCTTTCGAAGAAACCAACAATGGCAATGTTGTCCTTTGGCATGACACGGTTGAAGATGTCGTCTTGCGACTTCATATCTGGGCGGTTGATGGCCACGGCTGTAAAGTCGATGAGCTGCTTGTCGATCAAGATAAACTTGCTCCCCTTGTAGAAGATGGCACAACCGTCAACACTATTTGCGTCCTTCTCTGACATGGTGCGTGCCTTTGAGCGGGGGAAGTAGATGGACTTGTAGTCGTCGTGGGCCAGTTCTGGGCCGAATGTTTCGCGAAGGGCGTCGGCGGTGATCTCCTGCAGACACAAGAAGTCGGCATCGCGGTGCCGGATTTCCTCGATGATCTTCTCCTTCCGGTAGTCCCAGCCAAGTGCAGCAGTCGGTGTGTATCCGTAGGTTTGCGTGTTTGCGTACCTCTCACCCAGGATGTTCCAAGAGAACACTTTGACGCGCTCTAGGGTGGGAGAGACGTCTTCCTGGATGGTCACGAGCTTGCGATCGTTGGGTGGCGGGGGAACTAGAAAGAAAAAGTTAGTTTATCAGGGGGTCAAACGAGGCATAGGCGCAAAATATGAAGCACAGCGAGTAAGGAGGCATCGCAATGTAGCTTACTGGGTGACTGTTCCTTCAAGAAGTTGATCAAGGACTTGGTACCCTTCTCCATGATCTCCTTCTTCAGCTCTGGGTCGAGAGGGTTGCCTTCGATGCCGAGCACCTCCAACATGTGCAAGGAGCCTAGTTCGCAAGGCAGTGTGCGAATGATGTTGTTGAATAGCATCAGTTTCTTGAGGAAGGTGCACATGCCGAGCTCTGGGGGCAGCTCGCTGATCTGGTTGTGTGACGCCTCCAAAACGCGCAGTTGGCGCAGGCAGCCAATAGCAGCCGGTAGCACAGTCAGCTTGTTGGAAGAGACGTAGAGTTCTTGGAGAAACTCGTACGAAAAGAGCTGGGTAGAGAGCGAGCGCAGTCCCTGGCCGCTTAAATCAAGGTTGTGCCAGTCTTGCTGGCGGTTTGACTTTTCGATAGACCAAGGTCTCCGGATGTCTTCTGTCTCGCCGTCGGCGAGTGTGGAGTTGTTCATAACAGGTGAAGGGCCGCCTATGCCTTTGTTTTCGCTAGCCTTGAGCCTGGCAAAGTAATTCGCTTGCCCATTGTCAACCATGGCGTGGTTTGCAGCATCAGCCTCTTTGTGTAGGCGAGTCTGCTCAGCCCAATGCTCGTTCATGGGAGTGATTTGTTGGGCGGCACGCAGGGAGTTGGCTTGGCCGTTCTGCAAGCCATTCGTGAAATGGTTGGCAGATAGCACACCGCCAGCATAGGCTGAGTGGTGAGCTAGACCCTGGTTGTTGGAGCTATGAGCGCCCTGATCAGAGGCTTGGAGGACATGGTGGTGCTGAGGAAGGGCCTGGTGCTGATGGGCGTTGGGTTGCTGGAAGCTATACAGCATAGCTGGCATCCCGCGCGAGACGGGGTTGCCATTGATCCGGGAAGCATGGCCCTGCTGGTGGGGTTGGTTGTACATGCCGAGGGCGGAAGTAGACGGGCCTCGAGAGGCCGGGTCGGGAGACTTGGACGACGATAAGGGCTCAGTGAGAAACTGGCCGAGGAGGGTGTTTAGGTGGGATTCGGACGGCGGCGGCGGGGCGGCGCTGGCACTAGCGAGATGTTGGTTTGGGAGATAGTAGAGGTTTCCAGCCGGCTGCAGATAACGGTAACCATCGGCCATCTAGTTGTCATGGATAATGGCGGTAGGAAACGAGAAGCTACAAGAGCTGTCGAAGGCGGTCGTCGTTTCCAGATGGCAGGAGGTGGTGATGGCGGAAAGAGTACAAGGGGTATCGTTTGCGGCGAGAGTAGCTCTGGTAGCTGTAGCGATGGTCGTTTGCGTTGTTCGTCTGCGTGTTGGTTATTCTCAAGAGTAGAAACGGGGGTGTTGCAGAGGGTCCTGAGGCCGGTTCCGCTGGCATCGATGCGTTCGAGGAGGGAGAGGAGATCGAGGGGGGTCGAAGGACACGGGACACTGGACACAGGACACAGGACACGGGACGCGTCACACGGCAGGTGTTGCGGGCGGGATTCTTAATTGGCCATGAACAACAAGGGCAAGGGATTCGAGCACGGTGATCCACGATGCGGACAGGACGTGCTGAGATCCAGAAAGGAGCAGGGGGTCCTCAGTGTAGGTCAAAGGAGGGGAAGAGAAGACGTCCGAAGAAGGCCAACGCGGTTCTTCGAATGTCTGCTTTTCCTTCTACTTGTCCAGGTGCACAGAGCAGTGGCTGCTTTGATCCTCCGAACTTGTTTCTTTTCTTTTTCGTGATGGTTGCTGCTAATTGATGATATATGAGGGAGGTCTGCAGAGGGAGATAAGGCTATGGTCAGCAACCCAGTTTTGATAATGATGGCAGCGAGGCCAGCAAGGCCAGTACGAGCCAGCAAAGAGGGTGAGGCAGGAGGTGCGAAATTGGGAGTGTGTCTGCAGGGAGAGGCAAAAACAATGCAAGGGAAGTCAATGGCACGGGCAGCAGAGGAAAGGGGAGACAAGGGGCGCGGCGAGCGAAGGGAGGGAGGCTGAAGGAAGCAAAGCAGAAAAGATCATGAAAAGAGAAGGCTGGTGGGGGGGGGAGAAGGGGCTGGCCGAGCAGCATAGGCGACAGGAAAGGAGCAGACATACCAGGGCGACCTAGAAACTCGCCAGGACCTGCTAGATGTAAATAATAGTCGATAGATACTGCGGCTGAATGATATGGGCGGCGACGGTGATGGCGATGCGGTGCAGACGACGTTGGTCGAGTTTTGCGACAGCTCGTTGTGGTGGTGGGCGCTGAGCAAAGCAGCAGGACCGAGTCACGGGACGTGGCGAAAGCGTCGTGCGGGTTATGTAGGTCATGTGACTCGTCACGGGCCACTGAACAAAGGATAAGAACAAAGAACGCGAGGCGGGCGGGGGCTATACAGTGTATCTTGAAGTTCAATAGAAGCATACAGTGCACTGTAGAGTACATTGCGCCAGATCGCCTCATGCTGTAGAAGAAGAGGGAGCATGGTGCCATAAACGATGTACAGACCGGCACTGGCTGTTGACGCGAGGCCAGTTCGCTAAGCACCAAACGCCGGATGCTCAGCTGGGGCAAGGTGTGGCATCTGTCGAGATATCCATGGTACACGAAATAGCTGGCTGGTTGTGCTATGATTAATATCGTGTCGTTTCTTGAATATTCTACTCATTGATAAGAAATGCTATAATTACCACATCCAAGGGATTAGTCATAGTGGTAGGGTGAATAAATGAGCATGCAATATGCCAAAGGAGAATGGAACGGCATAATGTAGGCCAAAAGATTATATCAGGATAATAATCCGCCACCCCATTGCTGTCTATTAGGATGTGTAACTGCATATGAGGGTATATACGATGTAAGATAGATCGTACTTGCGCGGACGGGCCGCGTCTTTACAGTGCTGTTGGATGTATATTTATCTCACCTTACTAAGCAGGCCATCTCGACGACACCTCACATCGACACACCTCACACTCCTATCTACACGACTATTCACAGAGTCAACCGCATGTACATTCGATATTCATCTGCACATTATGACACATCATCGCATACAGGTATTTATCTTTCTTGCAGACTCCGCGTTGCCCATTCAGCCGGCGGGCCGTCTGTCAGCTGGGCCATTCACGGTGCGTAGTGTTGCACGCCGCAGGGGCGTACCTACGCAGACCTCTGCCCGCCTGCCCGCAATGAGCGGGGAAACCTAGCTTCTCAGTCTGTCGCTTGCGGTTCTTGGTTGTGCATGATGTATCTTAGTTTGCCAGTCTGGATGCTGCACGTCGCCAGGACCGGTCAGGCTGGTGTGTAAGACCTGCATGATATGTTAATATGTCGCTGAGATATTGGTGTCTGGCCCATACAGGTCTCGGGTCGCTGTGACCAAGCCCGTCGCCAAGCTCGATGCTGCCGTAGGCTTTGCGATGCAGACGCCCTATTCGCACAACAATGCTTATTGCAATGGCGCAGTATCGGGCCTTTCCTGTCTGTCGGTCGTCGTTCGTGCATTCCGTCCCTTGCCGCGTTGCGCGCATCATTTGATGAGTACATATACGATGACCAGCCAGCTGGCTTCGCTCCGTCTTTCAGCTTGTATGCGCTCGCCTTTGTTCATCTACCCTTTGTCAACATCACAGGTCACGTCTGGCTTTGCTTATCCACACGACTACGCGCTCCGCCGAGAGCTTCCTTTCGCCACCTCCGCTGGCCTAGCCTGGCCTACGTGCACGAAGCAAGTGCCTCTTTCTTGCTCCCTCCACGCCCAGTTCCCGGCGGCGGCGTCGTAGTTGTTTCATCGTCCCAGTGATCAAGCAAGCGGCCATCCACTGCTGCTGTCTGCGCTCAGCGGCCACCATCCAACTTGGCACCGGCTGTCCCCATTCGAGACACGAGACGCTCAGGCCCTCACGCAAACAGGGCTGTGCCTCTGGCTCGGACGAAGGTGGGGGACTCGATCAGCAGAACAGCAGACAAGACACGCGGCAAGGCCGAGCGTGCTGGAGGAAGCAAATAAAGGAGGCAGGCATAGAAAGAGAGAGAAACAGAAGAGGTGGGCAAACAGCCGCTGAAGAGTGCTTGACCGACCTTCCAAACAAGGCTGCCGCTAACAAAACCGCTGTCCCCATAAATTAAAGGGGGGAAGCAGAGTTTAAGTGGGCTAGTGGTCAAAGGAATAGGAGCCATTGCGCTGCTAACAGCTCAGCACGCCGCCAGCGGGCACGCCGCCGACACCAGCTAGAAAGGAGAATTACGAAGAAAGAGGAATAAAATATGGAATATCTAGGCTATATCGCGGCCAACAACCCCCCACCCAATTGCTATTTGCGTAGGGCTCCTCCTCCTTGTTCGCCGCCACCGCCGCCGCAACAAGCCAACTCTTCCAAAGCGGCTTCGACCTCCAAGCAGCCTCGCTTTCCAAGCGACCACCGGAGGACCAACTCCAGCGACGGCTCATCACGGGGCCGGCTATCTCACGAACCTGCGGCGGCGCCGACTGGTCCAGTTTCTACCTCGTCAAGGCCTGCTGCGGCACCATCGCCTGTCACGGGACTGTTCTCTCTGTCTTCGCATCGACAGCAGCCACAACCCTCTCCTCGGAGCCCTGTGTCTGCAAGCCACCGAAATAAGGAGCTGCCGCTTCTACCACTGCCGTCATCTGGAAGCCCGGCGGGTGCAGAAACAGCCGCAACCTCGGCGAATCGGCAATCTAACCCCTCGTTCTCCTGCCCGCCCTTATCATCGCCCGCCAGTCCTAGCCGTGCGGTGCCACCACTATCTCCCACATCGGGGCACAAACGGAGTACCAATAGGATACGAAAGGGCTCTCGCCACTACCCCGAACAAGGCCAAACAGCCAACGACGAAGACGATCTGTTACGCAATCCAGGACACAACCAGACTCACAAACGTCACGGCAGCGTGTACCACCACGAGCATGGCCCAGAGCTTTACACCCAAAGACTACATCACCATCTAAACGACACACGACAGAACAAAGCAAGTCTTTCCTATCACCAGCAAACCCACCAACAAAACTACCACCAGCATCAGCATCAGCCCAACTATGTGTCGGCGGTGCCGGTCCACACGTCTCTCTTTTCAAAGCACACAGCCAAACCAAACACACCAACTAAGAACACCCCCGCCATGTCTGCCATGACGGGAGCCCTGGCACTGTCTTCCAAGGCCATCATAGCAAACGAGCTACGTGCCAGCAGTGGCACCGGTGGTTCGGGAGCGGCAGGTGGCCCGGGGTCGGGAGATGAAGGCTCATCGCCGTCGCTGCTCTCGACAGGCTCGGGCCAGGCCAAGTCCAAGCCGTACATGGTCCGCAACGGTCGCACATACCTATCTGACCAGTCTCTACCGTACCCGCTTCCAGTAGACATGCCCGAGCAACACCGCCAGTCATTGCGCTCGCTGCTTCTCTTCCAGCTGTTTGGCGGCCCGGTGTGCTCGCCAAATTTCGCAAACAAGCCCCCGAAGCGTGTTCTCGAGGTCGCATGCGGCTCAGCATTCTGGAGCATCATGTGTAACCAGTACTACGCACGGCAGGGCCATAAAGGTATATCGTTCACCGGCATCGATATTGCGCCGATGAGCCTAGGATTAAACCGCAGCCGCAAAAGCAGCAACACGGGTAGATCCAGCACCATGTCTGGATCAAGCACGGAAGAGGACGCCAGCGCAGGCGCCGAAGCAGATGCAGACGGGGATGCGGAAAGCGACAGCATGAACTGGCGGTTTTTACAGCACGACATACGCCGCTATCCATGGCCCTTGGAGCAAGAAGAGTTTGATCTCATCATTCTGAAAGACACATCACTCACGGTGCGGTCTGACTCGTTCCAGCTTATTCTTGACGAATGTATTCGCCTATTGCAGCCCGGCGGCACGCTCGAGGTATGGGACTCGGATCATGCAATTCGGCTTCTGCGGCCGCACTTCCCGGTCACGCCAGGCTCAGTGGCAAATGGCGAAGAGGATGAGTACGACAGTGCTGCTAGCGCAGGAGCGTACGTGATCACGCCCAAGACGCCGCTATCGTCACCACAAAATCAGTTTATCATGGAGTACAACGGATGGCTTGTCAAGGCATTCGAGACGCGGTCCATCCCGTTCGCGCCCTGTGCTCTAGCCAGCGCTTTCTTCCTGCAAGAGGTGGACTCGCTGAAAAACGCGTCTATGCGACGACTGGCAGTGCCACTGTCGGAAATGCGCTGGGAGCGCGAGGGTGTCGGTGGTGTGGTGACCAAGGACGGCAAGACGTATGTCGAGTCCAAGGGCAAGTCCAAGACCATGGGCCCGGGAGGGGGCGCTAGCAGTGCAGCAGGCCTAGACGAGGAGCAGGGCAAGAAGAAGTTGACAGCAGCACAGAGCGCACTGCGGCGGACGGCGCTTCTGACCGTGCTGCAGATGATCCAGAGCCTAGAGCCAGTACTGCGCGAAGTGAGCGGCAAGAGCCAGGATGAATGGGACGGCTGGTCCGGCAAAATGATGAACAACCTGATGAAGGAAAACGGCACGTTTTGGGGCGAGTGTTTGGAAGTGGGAGCATGGTGGGCTGAGAAGCGATGAGTGTGAGGCTGTCTCTCTGATTTGTCTCTCTGATTTGTCTCTCTGATTTGTCTCTTGTCTCCGATCTGCTGTCTGTTTACTGCTGATACTTTCATCTTGTTTACCCTGCTAGCACTTATACCCTTTAGCCAGCATATCTCACACTCGTTGTTCGTTTATAAATACAAATAGATACATCAAGCCTAGATGGCTAGGTACTAGGAAGCCCATCCTGTTCAACATGCCATATATTACGCCGTGCCTGGCAGTGCTGCCGCCCATCTGCGCTGCTCTCGGTCTACGCGCCATCGTATCTCTTGCGCAGTGTGCGGTACCGCTTCAAGTAGTATCTATCTCGGTCAGTCACTGTATGTATATTGTATGGGCGTAGGCCGTCAACTCTCGCCAAGCTCGCCTACACTCACAAAGCCTCAATCTCTATGTTACGTTAGTAAATCTGTGCCGGCTGAACTAAAACGTCCTCTTTATGTAGCTACATGCCTTTTTGAACAAACTGTGCACGGGCGATGCCTTTCTTGATGGCCTCGTCGTCTCTCAGCCCAGCATTGGCGGAAAAGGCGGCATGAAGCCGGCGTCGGAAGTAGTCCTGGCCTTGGGGGTAGTCTTTTCCGAGGTTGAGCAACTCTAGAGTTCATTTCGTATTAGCGCAGCTTCGGAGCTCGTCATGGTATCAAAGAGACACTCGCCCTTGTATATATTGATGACCTGCCTCCGCAGCTCGGGGTTGACTGGTGGCGGCATGGCTATATAGCAGGCTGGGTGAGACTGCGGCAAGGCTGTGGCAATGAGAGCCGATATGCAGCTGTATCTCGATTATATCTAGTATGTCATTCTCAGGCACTAGCGTAGTAATGTGAGCACGCCTCGGTTGTAAGACGTAGAGAGCCCGCGGCTAAAACGTGCATCAAGGCGATGTGTGAGGTAAAACACAGTCGAGCGAGTGTTATTAGCGTTTTACGCTTAGTATTGGATACTTGCACTATATATCCACTAAATCTCAAAGCGGCCCGCTTCATGGGGAAGCCCCTCACGATGACACCAGCGGGCAAGACACGGCGGACTTTATGACGCGGAGGCTGGATGAACTAGGGACTAGCCAGTATCAAGGCACCTATATATTCAACTGTCTACCCACGACAACTTCATTACTGGCAAAAGTAGACGTTGTGTGGGCTGTCAACGTTAGACAGGGCAAAGCATCCAAGCGTCAGTCATCTCAAGCCGCGCCATCCAAGCAATCAAGCCTCTTCTATCTTGCCCGGCCATTGCTACCTCACGATCCCAAAATGCCTAAATCAGGGCCGCTCCTCTCACACGCGGCTTCTCGCTGCACCAGCCGTGTGGCATTGGCAAGGCCAGTGCAGAAGGCGGCATGCATCAGTCTGTCACCGGCGCGGTCAGTGAGCTCTGCCACGACAGTGTCTTCCCTGCCCCCTCCCCCATCGCCACGATGGTTAGCCGACATGCGTTCACGCATTGGAAAATGCATTATATTTGGCTGCTCTCCGGCACAGGTATCCGATGCGGGTGTTGTTCTGCGCGCACTGGCTACTGAGTGGCGCCAGCTCACAGCTGGCAGTGAGGGTTTTCTTACTGGCGGACGGCGTGGCCTCGAAGACCAGAAGGTGGTCTGGGGAGAGATGGACTCTTTTGTAGGTACTCCCTGGGTGACACCACACGGGCTGGACGTGAGGGTACGGGGTGTATGTAAACACAACTGTGATACTAACGGGTGGATAGGCCCATGTGAACAACGTCGTCTACACGCGCTATGCAGAGTCATCGCGAGTCAACTGGGTGACGCACTTTGCAACACATGTTGACCCGCGCCGCGGCAAGCAGTGGCTTGAGCTGATGCAGCCGAAGACTGTTGGGTTGATCCTGAAAAGCCTGACGACAGAATTCAAGTTTGTACGTCTCCTCTGGCCGATGTGAAGCAGCACCCTTGCGCATCTTGTGATCATACTATATGATGTCATTAAATCATACCTCACTAACACAAGCACGTATGCAGCCCATGACATATCCCGACTCAATCTCGGTGTATCACAAACTACGGGTGTCGCCCGATGCGAGTCCCAAGGCGACGTCGCTGCTGCTTGATGGCATGGTGCTGTCACACAATCACCGGCGCATTGCGGCTCGGTTTTATGAAGACGTATCGTTCTACGACTACCGAGTACCGGGCAAGACACAGATGCCAGGGTTTGTACGCCAGGTGCTGATACAAATATGGAAGCAGCAGGAAGCTGAGACTTTGCGGGCGCGCACACGGATACTGGAGCTAGCAGCGGCAGTAGAGCAGTTGGAAAAGGCAACCTGGGACCGTGCGGATGCTGTCGAGGATACCGGAAGTGCTGCCGAGAGGTAAATGCGAGACGACGCATTGGCACGGCTGGCATTGCTTGGATATCCGGCGTGGAGATGGACAGCTGTGCGTTGGCACGAGGTAGTAGCAAGCAAGGAATAGAGATATAAGAAATCTACACATTGCGCGTGCCTATAGACACAATAGACAAGCTAGACAAGCCTAGGGAGGGATGCACATCCGACTAGCACAGGACATCTCGACAACCGGCCGTCTTCTAGCCGGTTCCAGTGGCTGCCGCGACGGCAGACTCGCAAGCCAAAGTCCAGAACATCAAACCACCAAGGCACGAGGGCAGACGGAGGGGAAGGGGTGTATGAATAGGCATAGCTTATCCTAAGATACATAAAAGACGCCGTGTTATGGGCGCCGAACATACCGAGTGGCCATTCGTAGTTGTTCCATGCAGAAGAGCAAATACTCCGAAAGATAAAAAGGCTTATTCTCCGGCGCGCCACTAGACCAAGACAAATCGAGCTGGCACTGCCGTCTCCCTGCCGTCTGGTTGGGCCAGTGAGTCTATGCTTATGCTTAAAAGGCATACGTCGTAATCACGGAATACAGCGTACGGAGTACGACAAAGGCAGACGCAGGCTCGCAGGGAGGAGGGCGAATGGGCGGGGATGGCGCCATGCATGTGATAGAATGCGGTAATTACAGGACTGACTGAAGACCGAAACAGCGAATGAGCGAAGGCGTGGACAGACAAGTGCCGAGAGGGATCGGCCCTGCCATGCCGTTTGCTGCTTAGGCTGGTGTGGAGTGGAGGGTGGATGATGGATGGTGGTGGATGGTGGAGGAGCGAGTTGAGCGAGTCGAGCGAGGTGGTGAGAGAGTCAGTACGGTCCGAGATGCAGTATCAAGAATGCTTATATTGTGGTCTTGATGTGACTCGGGAGTCTGGCTGTAGGGTTGGGTGTCAAGGCTGCATAGGAACGGGGCATCGTGGGATTATTTACTCCGTGCTATCGCCCTGTTGGTATTGCATACAGCACCGTCAGCACGTGTATCTTATATATGCTGGTCGTGTTTGATAAGTCTAGGGAACCGGGGCTGGTCCAGGCTATATCTTACACTCTTGTGTGGCTACCCCGTCGCCTTTGATGAAGCTTTTCGCGTCTGGCCGTGATGTCGTGGTGCCGCCCACGGCTCTGCACGAGGCACGCTCGACTATCGCCACAGCCGTCGAAGATTTCGATTCTGCCCACACACAGCAGCCATTGCTGCGGCACCCATATTGTTTTGGGGGTTTCCTTTATTGATGCAGCCGGCCTTACCGCCGTCGTAGCACGCACTGCTGTCGATCCTCAATCTCAAGCCGTGCGACGTGCGTGACTGCAACCCACCGCGCATTCCACCAGGCCTTCTTATCATCTCACCTTTCTGCTCGTGTTTCTGCAGTGATTTCGAAATATTAATTAATAATTCAGCATGCATCCCTTGGTACCGTGGTATTTACTCACTGTCCTCCGTGGATTGCGTCGTCGTTTGTGCATTCCTCGCCGCAGTTGAGCATGTGAATTGCTTGCATAGTGCGAGCTTTGTCCGTCCATCTTTATCTACACTTCCCACGGTTATCTGGCTTTCTCATACGATGCCTTATCTTACTGAGCCTACCTAGCCTCCCACAGTGCGATGGTGGTAAGATGACATACGTATCGTCAGATATCTTAAGATACATGCATGCCAGTCTTTCTCCGACGTCGCCTGTATTTTCAGGTCTCCGGTGGCAGGTGTGGTGGCCGTCCCCCAACCAGACAACTGGCTGCCCAGCATCCCGCTGCCCTGGCAATACTACCGGTCGATAAGCCATCGCCCGTCGCCCATCGCCCTACGACACACTGAATCGCCCCACCCTCCCCTCATCTCCGTGCTTTCCTTCTCCAATCCCACACGGTCCCTCCTTGCGGCCTGGTTTCCTGTATCATGTACTCCGTGTTCTCCACTATCCCGGACGGCCTGCACACTGTGTCTTAGCTGGAAGCTTAGTGTGCCTTGGGTCCTTGTAGCAAGAGTCAGCACCCACTGCCCTGTTCTGCCATTGCGTACAGTGCGCCTTCTCCAGGCTGCTCCATCGCCAACCCCAAAATTCTGCCGCCTTGAATTTTTCCCATCGCTCCTTCTTCCTTCTCCCTTCCAGTGCATCGCTCCTTCCCTCCCGCGCCCGCACCTTACTCTCCCGCCGCCTCTCGTCCTCTCTAGCATCACGACACCCCTCGTCACTCCTTCGCCGCCTCACTCTTCCGCTGCCCCCCCCCCGTCGTTGGCCGTGTCCTTCTCTTGCACTGCTCTGTGCGCCACAGCTGAGTGCCGCACTTTTGGCTTGGCAATTCTGGCCCGTGTTCACGACCTGCAGTCTTTCGTTCTTTTGCTACTCGTCTGTCCGGATTTTTGCTATTCCCGCCACGCCCTCCAGCCTTGATTCTTTTGCTTGGGCCCGCATTTGGAAAAGCCAGCATCGCCACCGTGTCGTCGGCCTCAACGTTCGCGTCTCGCATCGCATCGCCTCTGCAGGTCGATCAATCGAGCATAGCATCCGTACACCTGCCGGCCTTGTTTGGATTCCACATACCTCCCCTTCGTCACTCCTCCATCCAACTGGCTCAGAACTGCTCTTCTGGGTCGGTCTCTCCTGTATGCCTCGTGCCTCGCCCTCGGCCAAACGACAGCCGGGAGCGGCCTCCAACCAGCGCGACAACAATCGCAACGACAACGGCCTCGGCAGCAATGGGAAGCGCGTAGCCAGGAACCAGCACAAGTCGTCTGCCAACGGCTCGCCGTCTCCCGGCGGCAATGCTGTAGCCCGTCCGTCGACCTCTGCTGGCATTCCTGCCTCGTCCGCGCAGACCTCATCTGCCACCAACGCCCCTTGTTCTTCGTCCTCCTCCTCTTCCCCGCCTCATCTCCTCGCTGCTGCCGCCGTCGCTGCCGCCGCTAATGGCTGCACGCGTGAAGGCGACATCATGGCCTCCCCTTCCAACACCGCCGCCTACACCAGCCACCCACAGCGTCACCGAAACTCCGATCCCACCGGCTCCTCGTCGCCGTCGTCCGGCCCTGGCCGTCGTTCCCATGGCGTCTTGTCTGCTGCCGACCGTCACCATCTAGCTAACGCAGCCGTCGTCGACAATGCCTCGTCAAATCTCTCACCTGCCTCGACGACCGATGCGGCTGCCGTCTCCCATCACCACGTCTTCACTCCCCCCTACACCTCCTCCACACCCGGCCCTTCTGCCGCTCTAGCGGTCTCGTTCGATGATTCGCACCGCCGCATCGACGTCAACGCTGCCAAGAACTCCAATGTTCACCGCGACACCGGCCCTTTTGACCTCGCTTTCACCATTCTCCGATCCTGTCCCCTCTACGACACAATTGCCATCCTCATCATCCTCATGCAGCTCTCGCCCGTCGTCCTCTCCATCATCTACGTTCTGTTCACCCTGTTGACCTTTGTGCCTCCGGTCACAACCAGCTCGGGCCTCAGCCTGACCGAAATGTTTGAGGGCGGCCTCGGTACACCTGCTTTCACAACAACCGTCTGTATGGATATCTGCCTCTTGCTTGTCTGGCTGTTTCTCTGGCGCCCATTGCAGCTGCTCATCCTCGACTTTGCCCAGATCGTCATCGCCCTCACGCTAGGTGGGGGTTGCAACGGCAATAGCTCTCGCCAGGGCTCTGCCAATAATATCTTTGTCTGCCTCGGCATTATCCTTTTCTCTCATGTCAACCATGTTTTCAGCTTTGAAAATATCCCACACCTGGGTCCTTTGTTCGCCGCAGACCATTCGCCCATCTTCGCTGACCAGCATTCTACACTCTACACATACTCGAGATTCTTCTCGCGCCGCTCTGGAGGTGTCTCGTGGCTACGCAACCTTTTTGCCATCCATATTCTCACACAGGGCATTGTCAGATACGTTAGAGAATGGTATCTGAGACGAGAAAAGCGCGACTCGGCATTGCAAAGCCTTGTCGACCCGGAGGCCGGAAAGGGTACCTACATGGTGGAGACGCCCATGGAGGCCAATTTTCCTAGCAACGCAGGAGACAACGATGGTGCCCATCCGGGCGCTGGGGGTACGGCTTCGGGTAGCGATCCCACCAGCGGTCACCACGCAACTGGCTTCGGGGCCAACGGGCCAGGCGGCAGCAGTGCCAGCAATGGCAATGCAGGGATGGGTTCCAGTCCAAGTCTTGGCTCGTCAGACCCGGACCCGAGCTCCAGCACAGCAACTACAAGCCTTGCCTCCACAGCAATCAGTGCCAATCACCGTCACGTCGCAATGAGAAAAAAGAAGAAGCAAAGCGCTCTTGTTCGTCTACGGCAGCCGCTGTGGGCTGCCCTCGCCAGTACCAAGATTGTTATGATCAAGGAGTACGAACTATCACAAGCCGCATCCGAGTCGGCCGGTGCTGAGGCCACAGATGTGGACAACCTGGGCAACGCGCCATTTTACTCTCAGCCAGGCCAGATCTGGGTGTGCTATGTCGGCCACGACGAGGTGTGCTTCAGCACTAGTGAGTTTCCCAGCGAGACCGCAGGCCAGAAGCATGCCAACACCTTGTCGTCTTTGCCAAACACCTCCTATATCGACACAAGCAAGCCATTTTATGTGCGTATCAACAATGCGAGGTGGCAGCCCACGCGCATCCTTCGCATCATCACCGATGGAGATGAAGAGCGTATTGAGACCGAGCCGCCGCCATCGTCGGAGGTGGATAGTAGATGTCCCTCTACACCCTCTTCCTCTTCGTCCACAGCAGCAAACCCGTCGCGGCCATCCACGTCCCTGTCTCCTTTTTCCAGCCCTTTTACTCGCTGGACTGGCGACATCTATGGTCTCACACCCTTATCTAGCTATGAGATCGAGTTTGTTAGCACTCGCACCAATGAAGTCATCTTCAGCACCAGCGTTCGGACTGCAGTCGCGCCTTTCAAGAATGTCAACAATGCTATCACGGCTGCCAAAACGGCTCAGCCGACGCCTGGCCAGTTGCGGCCGCACGAATCACCTGCTACGACGATCCGGGCATCTATCGCCATGCAAGAGGACAAGCTCAACTCGGAAAAGTCTCGATTCAAGACGCTGCGCAAAGACAACAACCGCCGTATCAATGTGCTGAAGAAAGAGATAGAGCGCCTGAACGCCTCTGTCCAGTCCTCTGGTGGCAATGACGAAAAGCTGAAGCAGAAGATTACGCAAAACACCGTTCAGCAGCGGCAGGCAGAGCAAGCTATCGAAGAGGTTGATAATGAGCTCAAGGGCAAAAGCACCATCCCCGAGGATCTGTTGGCACAGCACCGAAACAAAAAGAGCGAGTGGGATAGAGAAAAGGCGCAGTATGACGGGGCCATGGCATCCTTTAAGAGTTTCAAGAACTTGGTTGACGCTGAGATCCGCTCATTGAAGGACGAGGAAGCCACGTATGCTGCCAAGAAAAGCAAAATTGCCGCCAGAATTGCAAAGGCCGAAAACGAGCATGCGCAGATAACGGATGCCAACACACGAGGTCTCGACGAGGCTGAGCGGCGGCGCCAGGAACGTGTCAATCTCGAGAATGAAATTGCGAGGGCACAGCAAAACTACAACGACCGCCTGATGATCGCACAGGCAATCAACGCCGAGAAAGTGCGCACCATCGAGGCACTACACGAAACGATGCGGTCTTTCTACTCGTCTTTCGATGCCGAGCGGCCGTATGACACGCCATATGCCATGGGCACGGTGAGCGCAGCGGCGCCAGTTATGCCTGTAGCTACGGCGGGCATAGGCGGTCTGCCAGCTTCGACACCCGGGTCGTTCCCGTCCACGACGCCGCACACGTCTGCCAGCACCTTGTTCGTTCCGCCCACTTCGCTGTGGCATCCTGTGTCTGCAATGCCTTCCACTGGCCATTCACCTGCTGCATCTCATATCACACCAGGCATGTCTGGATTCATGTCGTCGCTCTACGCTAGCCCCGTGCCGCCGATGCCTCTGCGGATGCGTGGCCGTTCGTCGTCGATGCTCAGCGATGTTTCGGGTTTTACGCAGTCCAGCACGGCCGACGATGACAATATCTTCATGCCGGGTTCCAATTTTATGGGCAACCCATCCTTTCAGAACGTCAACGGTTCTCTTGGTGGCCCATCCACCGTGCCGACTGCGTCCTTGGCACACGATTTGCTGCAGACGGGCACTATCCGCGGGCCCTCGGGGCTCAACCATACCCTTCCCCGCAGAAGCTCAGGCTCGGCGTCTGCGTCTGGTAGTAGTGTTGGATGCGGCAGCGGTAGTACCGGCAGTGGTCGTGAACCAGCCAGTCCCGTATGATGGTAGCTGCTTGTGTGGTGCCTGTGTTCTGGTCTTGGCCTTGTGTGTTTATTTTTTGGCGGCTCTGTTCTCGTCTTGCCTTGTTCCAGTATCGTCTCGTTTCTTTGTGCACTTTCGTCGCCCACTTTCTTGTATACATCTTGACATGCATGGCTGGCTTGGTTGCGTATGAGTGTGTGGCTTATTGAAATGCTCGGTGGTGCAGGCTTATTGGTTATTGTGCGGTATGCTCTTTTAGACAAACATGAATAAATGCCAGCTCTTGTTTTATTGATTTCCTAGTATATCTGGTGCCTCCCTTTAATCGACGTAGTAAATTGTCATCTTCGGGTGCTGGTATGTAAAGCTATGTGAAAGCGATATGCATGCAGTTCGGTAATTGCAACTACTTTTTGTTGTGTGACTTGTTACGGTGTTGGTTGTATTGTTGATAACACTATATTTATGTTTCATGTTTATTTTTGTTTTCTATTTTCGTAGCTATGCATTCGTATTTTCGGCAAGGTTTTAAAACAAAATTGTCCTTCCAACCCTTTTTTATTTATTGATCCTTTTTATAAGACTGCTTTTATTGTTTGGAGATATACTATCTAAATATAATAATGCACATGTATCACCAGATACAAATCTAATATATATATATATAACATCTAATTATAGCTGGCCGGCGAGCCGGTATATATAGGACACACCCCACGAGACTTCATGGAGTAAAGGAAGGTAAACCGACGAAAAGAAGCGGAAGTACAGAGGTTCGGTAAGCTGGCCAAGTTGCTGACAAATGCAGTGCATTTACCACAAACGCACCCCAGACTACTATACAGACTACCCGCGACCAATATGCGCCGTACCGCCTATTTCCCACATCTTATCCCAACCCCAGCAACACGCGACGTCGCCTCGGCTGCCTACCACTGGAGTTGATACCACTGTAGGATATACAGATGAACATACGCTTATGGATGGTTACCCACGACGCTCGTTCATATTCAATTGGCAAAAGAACAGCCGCACTGCAATACTTGAAACCATCGACACCGAGAGACACTGAGCTCACTCCGGATATCGCCAGGATCTCAAAGAAACTGTGCCTGTCTTGGATATACCGGCATCGCAGCAAAGTGTGGATATATTCCAGACCAGTTGTATCCCACCGCCGCCCTTCACGGGTACAGTCATGCCCGGGCTCAAAAACTCGCGATGGGCGCTTCATGGTTATAGAGATGTCCGCGATGCCAGGTCAAGCTCGGTCCCTGCGCCATCGACGCGGAACTACGCAGTTGACACAAGCCAAAAACAAGATGCCGCCCCTGTATACGTATGCCAAGCAAACAAAGGTGCCGGGTCTTCCGCTGCCGAGCTCTCGCGGTATTCCAAGATTGTTCGACGCATGAAGTGGAAGCTGCCGTTCTTGGATCTGGCCTACCGACAGGCCACGGCAGAGCACGGCCCTGACGCCTCAGCCAAGGCAGAGGCCGAGCTGATGTTCAAGCTCGACTTTTTCGACTATTACATGCTCTGCGAGCGTGCCTTGGTACATCTACAAGGCGTTTTTGGCATCGTGATCTCGCGGGGCAGTACCGTACGGGGCCCAGGGGAGCCGCAACCCGCTTCCGGCCAAAATAATGGCAAATATACGCACAGGTATCACGCAAATGTGCTCGGCGCACTCGACCTCGAGGACAACCCGCTGCACACAGTGTTGGGCGTCGGGGACATACGATGGCATCTGGCGAGAGCCAAGGACCTCCGCAACCACTGGAAGAACGCAGACGATGACACCGGGAAAATGACAGCAGCTACGGGGTCGCGCAGCAAAAAGCTCACGCGGCCGGCACCGCTTTCTAGCTATGACCTGGCAGGGATTCTGACGTCCATCCACCAGGGACTTGACCAGGCCTATGTCGTAGCAAGTGAATTTGCAGCGACTTGTGCAGAAAAGCAGGTTAATAACGACGCGGCCGAGATAAATACTATAGATATGGACATGGCCACGGACGACGATAACAACGACGACGACGAATGGGGATTTATGGTCGACGCCATGGACTGGGAGGCCGTATAGCATATGCCTTTGGAATGGTGCGTAAAGGCAAAGCAGCAAGTACTATTACAGAAAAGGTCCTTGGAGAGGTAGCAAGAAAACATAGACTAAATAAAGTCATGCAACCATGGATAGCGTATTCATGAGATTATATTCATATTATATGGAGTAGCACACAATGCCCAGACACCATGCTAGGAGGACCCGTCCACTTATTGCTTCCGCAGCGTGTACCGGAGCTTCACTGGGTCGTCGGGAGGGCTGGCAGAAATATTGTTGCGGTTCGGCAAGGGCGAGGCTGTCATCTTCTCGCCAGCCGCGTTGAGAAGTTCGTAGTCAAAGGTGGCAGAAAAGCATGCAGCAATGATGCTCATCTCCAGCTTCGCAAAACGCATGCCCAGACAAGGATGGCGACCGGTGCCCCAGCCTACATAGCCCATAGGCATCTTCTTGTCCTCAGCCCGGCCAGGCAGGTAACGGCCAGGGTCCCAGCGCAGCGGGTCGGGGTAGATGTCCGCGTTCATGTGCACGTCGTCGATCATGTAGGCGGCGAAGGCGCCCTTCGGTATGATCTCACCAGTGTTGCCGATGGGGATGTTTTTGTCGGTGATGTTCTTGCGAAAGGCAGTACCTACAAGCTGAAGGCGGATGCACTCGCGTAGGCACAAATCGATCATGGGAAACTCGGACTCCCAATGTTCGACATCGAGCGTAGCCAGGACGTCGCTGGCAGACTGGTCTGGGGATGCACGGTGGCGCGCGACAGAGGCGTCAACCTCGCTCTGCACTCGCGTGTACCATTCGGGATTGCACGCGAGGCAGACAAAAAACCAGGCAGCATTGATACCGCTGTTGAGCTGGCCAGCAAAAAGGGCACCAAGAACGAACTAAAGGAAGCGGGTGACTGTGTCAGTTGTGTTGTGTGACATCCTTCATTGGCATCGAGGTCCGATGGTACATACCGTCAGAATTTTGACCATGCTCTCGCCGCCGTCCAGGAGGAACTGCAGGGCATCCTCGCCGCGCCGGCCCGTCTTGCGGCGATCTTCGGCAATGTTATTGAAGATTTGGTAGAGACGGATGCCGGCGGTGACCCGCTTGATATGGCCGGGAGTCGGCAGCCAAGGGAAGACGATGCGAGTAGGCGAGCTGGCGGCGTCGATCTTCTCAAACAGACGAAGGGTCTTGGCCAGAAGCACGGGGTCTTCGGCAATATCGTCGGCACCAACAGTGCGCATCGTTAGCTGATACACAGTACGGTAGAGGTTGTCGAATGGATCAAAGACGCCTGTGGCCTGGCCGTTGTTTGCTGCTACGATGGCTGCCATTTGCTTCTGCGTGTCTCCGACGAGGATGGGCAGGTTGCGCACGAAGTTCTCCTTGCGCATCATGACCATCAGGGTGTTCAGGAACCAGCGGCTGAAGGAGAGGGGGTTCTCGTCCTTGTCGTTTTCGTCGATCTGCGGGGTGTTGGCAAAGAGCACAGAGTAGCCGATGGCCATGTTGAGATCCTTGGAATCAAAAAAGGTGCGGCGGCCATCGACGCCGGCCAGGCCGACGATCTGATGCTTGCCAAAGTAGAAGCTAAAGTTGCCCGAAGCCGTGGAGCGACTGGAGGTGTGCATGAAGTTGCGGCGGTCCGAGAAGAAGCGCCACATGCCCAAGATGGGATAGCCGCCGCTGCTGACAAGCGAAGGGGCGGATTTGGGGAAGGCGACGCGGTGGCCGGCGCTGAGGACGACGGCTGCCAGGGCGACCAGCAGTAGGATGGCCACGGTGGCAGGCCAGTTTTGGAAGCGCACAATGGCGGCCTTTTCCAGAGGGACGTCCATGGCGGAGGGAGATGTGACCACGACGGGATGAAGACGAGATGACGACCAGCTGAAGACGGAATGGAGATGAGACGTAGATGTAGCAGACGCAGTAGATGGTAGATGTAGTGATGTAGTAGGGCAGGAGTAGAGACGAAAGTAGCTGGTGAAGCAACACAGCTGTTATATCAAAGCCGGACAGACTTTGCGTTCAAGGGGAACAAACCACAGGCAGGCAACACGTAAATCACTGCGTCTCTGTGTATCCCGATGTCTTGGGTTCCTGGAGGGGGATGTGCAGATGGTTGTGAAGATCCGGTGTCTGGGACGGATGCCATTAGCCCACCGGGCAGAATATCGTCCCGGCCGAGGCGACGCAGGCCAGGCCGACCAGGCTGATGGGGAGCAAAGGCTATACAAGGAGAAGAAAGGAGCAGGAGCAAGTGATGTTACATACGCACATGCCCAATGCCTACTGTGGTGCATACTATGGTGCATACACATGAGATACGTGCAGAAATGGCCTGGCCTGGCCTTGCGAACACCAAGATGCAATGACAACGTCTCTGCGGGCAGACCAACGACCTGGTTCCGCGTATTGGTGCTGCCACCGTGCCGTGGTGGATGCCTTGGTCGCACGCTATGTGGTGCATTGATTAATAACCAGGGCCGCCAGAGGTACTTTTCACGGAGATCGCATCCCTTGCTGGCCTTGCCTCGCCTTTGCCTTAACGTCTTATTGGAGTGCTGCTATTGCACGGTCTTGGAGCGGACCCCTTCCTGCGAGCGTGTGTTTCGCAATCCTGCCAGCCCACCGATCCTCTTTTGTGGACGGTGGAAAAACTCGGCAACACACTTATCGAGTGCCGATACAGACAGGCGCAGAAGAGAAGAAACCATGACGGCCATCGAGTGCTTGTCCAGTGAGCGGCGTTTCGATGCCATCAGCCCGTGTGGCTTGGCCGGCCTAGCCTGCATGCAAGCGAGCTGCGAGGAGGATTCCTCCTGCTGGTGGATGCATGCCGGCCTGTCACTCGACATTGGTGCAGTCCATCTGACATCAGCGGTGTGCGTTGTAGACTGTCACTGTCATGGGTTCTGCGTCCAGGGGAATGCACAGTGGCAGAGAGAGTCCAGTGCTGCCCCGAGACGCATGAACCGCTGAGGGTCACATTGAACCCAGCGAGGCCACTGGAGGCGTGCCGGCATGATACGCCGTCCGTCTCGAATAGCATGGGATACTTGGGCGGCACAAGAGGGGATGGTAGGGTAGGACGCTTGGATGGAAACGTGATGAAGGGAACCAGCAGGAGTGAACGCTGGATATGTTGATATTGATGAGCTATTGACTTGACTATCTTACATCCAGAATACAGTTTGTGAATATCCATCTACAAACTGCGATCAATGGAAGACCAAGCCATGCAGATGATTGTGTCTCTCTGCTGGCTCTGTTTCCCCTGGCGGGTGTGGGTGTGGCTTACAATGCTTGTGCAGATCTTGAGAGAGGATATCATAAGATACCAAGATATCGTTAGATGCACATCTCTAGCATTGGTGTTGCTTGCTGTGCTATCACACCGGCGGAGTGCACTGCAAAATACACTGTAAGCACTCGGTTTTGCGTTTTGCCATGCTGTATTACATAAGCACGGCTCGTCATGACCCGCTTACTCTGCCGCTTCTCGACAGCCGTGTCTGGAAACGGCCGCAACCTCTCTTCTCCGCGCAGCCATGTTCGACTCAAACCCGAATCTCATCCAGGATGGCCTGCGAACCAATGCTAGCCGCAATGCTGCGCCCCTTGTGCTCTTCCACGACGGCGGAGGCACCATATTCAGCTACCACCTGCTCGACGACCTAGGCCGCAAGGTCTGGGGCATCGCCAACCCGCGGTTCAAAACCCACATTCCCTGGGACGGCGGCCTGCGCGAGATGGGCGCCGCGTACGCAAAGTATGTGGCTACTGCCGTGCCGTACGGTCCCGTCATTCTCGGTGGCTGGTCCCTTGGAGGCGTGCTGGCCATCGAGACGGCCACCGTCCTGGCCCAGTCCTATCCGCGCATCGAGGTCCTCGGCCTTGTGCTAATCGACAGCGTATGCCCGGTGCCTCCACGCGATGGATGGGCCGGTGCCGAAGCGCGGCTGGTCAAGCGCCATATCGAATGGCCAGCCACTACTGCACCGGCTACCAAAGTCTCCGTGGAATGGTGCTTCGGTGAGGCCTTTCGCACAGTACGGGAATGGCAGCTCCCCATTGCATCGCTGCCACCCGCTGTGCTGATCCGGTGCCAGGAAGCGGTGCCCGTGCCTGACGACGGGCTTCTGTATGTCGACCTCAACCGGCACGACCGCCACCTGGGCTGGGACAACTACCGACCACGGATGTTCTGCCAAGTCCTCGATGTCTCTGGGAACCATTATAATGTGTTTGCTTTCGATCGGCTAGAAGAAGTCACAGACCTGGTCAAGACGGCCTGCCGCACGATCGAGTCAGAATCAAAGAAAGCTGCCAACGGCTGAGGCTTTAAGTGCGACTGTATTCCCCGATCCAGCGTTGTTAGTACGAGGCAGGGTTGATGCTTGATATTGCGGCCGAAGCTTGCTTTGGATAGCCTCCGCAGAGTCTTTACTTCCCGCCCATGCTTATATTCCATCACCGATTCTCTCTTCACTCTTCCCTCTTCCCTCTTCCTATTCTCTTCCCTCTTCCTATTCTCTTCCCTCTTCCTATTCTCTTCCCTCTTCCTATTCTCTTCCCTCTTCCTATTCTCTTCCCTCTTCGTATTCTCTTCCCTCTTCCTATTCTCTTCCCTCTTCCTATTCTCTTCCCTCTTCGTATTCTCTTCCCTCTTCCTATTCTCTTCCCTCTTCTATTCTCTTTCTCTAGACTTTGCTGTCTACATACCACTTTCGCCATCTCGTATTAAGTACTCTCCTCTGCCTTCTTACTCGTTCCCCCCCGGCTCTTGCGTTTGATTAATCCGTATCCCTATGCATGGCCAGCATTTGCAGTTCTTACTCGCAGCCTGGAGACAGGCATCCTGCCCATCCCACAGACAAGCAGCCAAACCCTTGTTTGTCTCTCACCTGGCTCGGTCCCGCGGTCTTGGCACTGGGATATGCTTATATACTGTGCCCTCTTACGGGTCGGTTTCGCCTGTACGTAAGACAGACGGAGAGCAATACGAGTGCGTGGTCACGTTGAACTTATTTATATCTTGTTTTGCATGCGTGGCCCTGTTTGCTGTCCACGCACCTCGTAATCAGCTTCACGAGATGTGTGCGTTGTTGATCTGAGCCCACCCCGAGCCGGCACTCACCGGGTGGCACTTTGCAAACGTAATACTTTGACAGTCATAAATAAAAAAGAAATAAGAATAAGTCGGAGCCTGGCTTGGCCCTTGGTATATAAGAAGCACCATATAACCTCTTCTTGATCTCGAATAGTTCTGCTGCATCTTCCATTTCCAGTATCATCAACGCAACACCCGACGAGTTTATATCGTTTACACTCTGACCCCAATCGCCCTTTTCTTCTCCAACAGAAAGCACCGAACGCCAACCTCAAACATGCTCTACAAGGCACTCGTTCTCTCCATGGCGGCTGCTGCCACCGCTATAAGTCGTACGTTGCGTGCTTCTGGATACCATTCGCACCTGTGTTGTTGATTGTGTCCGCGGACCATGCTGACTTTGACCACAGTCTCTTACGATCAAGGCTATGACGATGCCAGCCGATCTCTCACGGTGGTCAGCTGCTCCGATGGTGCCAACGGGCTGATCTCGCGGTACGGCTGGCAGACGCAGGGCGAGATTCCCCGCTTCCCGTACATTGGCGGCTCGGAAACGATCCCGGGCTGGAATTCCCCCAACGTAGGTGTCTTGTCACCCAAAACTCCTCTCTCGCCTGACTCGTACATGCCAGCGTTTTATATATATATAAACCCTCCCGTGCCACCTGCTGACAACTTTGTGTGACAGTGCGGTCTCTGTTGGCAGCTTACCTACAACGGCAAAAGCATTTATGTCTTGGCCATCGACCATGCGGCCAGCGGCCTCAACATTGGGCTCACCGCCATGAATGAGCTTACAAACAACCAGGCCGTCAATCTGGGACGGGTCGATGTCACAGCTGTACAGACAGCTGCAAGCAACTGCGGGCTGTAATTGAGCGAGTCATGAGACTTTGAAGACCCGGAAAGCTCAGATCCAAGGGGGGGGCAGCGGTGAATACGAGCTAGGCAGGGATACGGTTGGCCAGTTGCGAGAATAGAGTCGTATTGCGAAAAGGCTTGCCTTGATTGCAATTCGCGATGCCGAGAGATCCAGTATGATGTAAAGAGCGAGACTCGGCGTGGCAGGGCATATATTACATAACACATAATCATATAGTTTTGCCTTTCGATGGAGGACAGTAAAAGGGATGCGTGCCTTGCAATTGTCAACACCGGAGGTGCAAAGAACGTACTCCGTATGTAGCTGCTCGACTAATGATCTACGCTGCACCGCCTCCGCCTCGGTACAAAGTATGTGTAAGACATATCTATATACAGAGATTGGCATATAGGAAGCGGGGAGACATAGTTTTGAACGAGATACGGCCGAGATTGGAGCCCGGGCATATGCATATTCGCATATACATAGCAGACATTCACAAACGGCTTGAGATTGACTTGAGCAAGCCTGTCTAGCGGCCGGATGACAGAATGGCGGGAGAATAGGATGGCTAGACGCATGGCTATTTGTGCATGGAGAGATATAGTAGAAAGTCGCAAGTGTAGGTGCTCGGCGGATGTCAGAATTTGGCCGAAGGGGCTTTTGTATTCTGCCAAAGCGAGCCGGCACCTGTCAGAGTGCGTGTCGGTGTAGCTTGTTATATCAGCTCCGTGCCAACAACTCGACCGCTTGGTTGCACATACAACAGTGCATCAGCGAGTGCAGCGCCAAGCAGGTAGACTAGGAAATGTATGCTGAGCTGTGTCTACGTCTGCTGTGATAGAGGGAGTGGCTTGCACTGCAGGAGCACCCATGAGGACTCGGCGTGGCTCGATATGTGCCGGATGTGAATGCGTGCATCACGAATGGGCAGACGACTCTCACAAAGCGTCGAACCCTCTCGTCACGAATCAACACACAACCTGTGAGTGCACCAACACATACACGTACGCACATCATAGCTGTCTCAGCAGCCCGGTGCGTGATCGCCAACTCGCCCTGTCCATCACACAAAACGGACCGTTGTCTGGCTCCGGAGCTCGAGTATCACCGGCCTCGCTTCGAGATCGCCTGTTGCAGATAGCGTCGTCGGCTGTACTTCTTCGGACGGTGCAACTTGCAGGCCAGTCTCCCTTCTTCTGTAGCACAGGCCTATTCTAATGGCGGATGGCGTTGCATATGACTGCTTGTGATTTCGGCCGTCCGCCTGGTTTGCATGTCCCGCCATGTCTAGCCACCTCTTGACCCTGCCGTCGTCAAGCCCAAGCCCTCTTCTAGGAGTCCAGTCTTTGTGCCTTTTCGCTCTTTGCCATTTTTATCTCTATCAATTCCATCTCATCACTTCCATCTTATCACTTCCATCTCCATCGTGTCTATCGTTTCTTCCCCAGTCTCTGTAGACCATTGCATTTCCACCACGCCGTTCCCTAAGCCTTTTTGCTCTACAGAGCCTCCGTTGTCCGAGTCGCCTCTGCCAGTGTGATCCTCCTCCCCGCCATTTTCAGCTGCCCCGAGGCACGAAGTAAGATACACCTTTTCCGCTGTCGTCGGTCCTCCCTCGCACCCCATACACAAACGTACCGTACTCCGTCGCATCCCCAGACAGAATCGGTCCGAGACGGCACGGTTGCAGCCCACTAGAGCCATTCTCGTTAGTGTGAGCTGGGGTAGTATGTATGCACGGAGTATGATGCCAAATCCTGATGACTGCTTGCACTTGCATCGCTCTGTGAACTTCTCAGGCTTATTGCGTAGGTCAAAAGAGCATCACATGCCGCACTGTGCGAGGTTCTTCACGGCCAGATCGTGCCCCAGTACACACAGTGCCTTCCTGTTGAGCCCATGTGCACTAGCGTTCTGGATTCGTGCTAGCCCGGCGAAAGACCCACAGGGATACCCCGTAATATTCACTTGCTATGTACCTTTTGTGTGTGAGAAAGTCGCCCCCCAGCTGCAGACCCACATATACTTCCAATACGGTGCATGTACTCCGTACCGTCTGCTCGTCTCATCTGGTTTTTCTTCTCGTCGCTCCTTCCTCCCCAGGTCTACGGAATACGAAAGACCAATCACACGGTTGATGCAGTGCGTTTCTACTGCCATGTAGACCCATGTATCTACAGTGCGTACATACATGGAGAGATACATGACACTACATTGCTCGGTAAGGAGAACTCTGCCGTATGGAACGGAGAACTTGCAATTTCCTCTTTCCGTTTGGTGGCTGCGGTCGCATTCCGCTATTGCTCTTCAGTGAGTCCCTCTCCAGCACATCTCCGTCGCATCGTCCACATACGCCGTATCTTACACATAGCATAGGCATGAACACACGAGAATAAGATACGAATCAGTAGCCTGTCCGCTGTATCTACTCTCTTCCTCCCTCCCTCCGTAGTCTTACTACTCGAGCAGCCCATTGAAATGCCAGTGCGCCGTCGAATAGTCCCTGTCCACTCTGCCTCGCCCGGCCAATCACTGCCCTGCCCAGCCTTCTGTGCCTTGAGTTCTTCTGTGTTATCCCTCTCCCTGCTCCCCGTCATTTCCCTTTGCTACGGGGTAGTATGTCGAGTGTGTCCAGTCTGGTCCTTTGTCTGGTCCCCAGGTCCCCTATCGCCTATGTCCCTTCTTCCGCTCTTTCCTTTTGCCTGCGTCTTCCCCACATTAATCTGTCCCGTGTCTGCTCCGTACTAATTACGGTGCGCAAGTACCCTGCACTGTAAACACACCAAATCTGCGCCGTAAGATACATTCGGGAATACACTGTAAATTGGCTGTGGAGGCCTGTCCTTTGTCTTTTCTGCCGTCTCTCCCCTACTGCCTGCCACACCCGAGCACCCCCAGATTCTGTCCCCCCTTCCCCCAAAGCCTGCTCCTGTCCCCTGCCTTTTTCTATTTCCCTTGTTCGATTTTCCTTCCGCCTGTCCTCTCGCCATTCTTCCCTCGTCTCTCCCTCTTCCGATCGATCGCCTCTGCTGTCGCCGCCCATCAAGCCACCCTGCCTTTCTCTTTCTTCCTGTCCCTCGTCCCTTTTTACTTGTTTCTGGCTCTCGCATTTCGCCGTTTCCCCATACCATCCTCTTATATCCCCGTCGTTCTTACACCCCGTTCGTCGTCTCATCCTCCCCATCTTCATCGCACATCACCCTCATCACGCCTTCAGATCGCCGTCTTCTGTCCTCTTCCACCCTCTCTTTCAGTCTCACCTTGCCCTCATCTCGTCGCCGGACACTCGTACGACTCACCCCCTCGTCGCCAGCATATCACCCGTTTATCATATCGACGCCTCGCTCAGCGTCATCGTCCGCTCGTTCAATCTCGTCGACCACGTAAACACTGGTCACTCGACACATCTACCAACCAGCATCTACTCGTCTCGATAAAACATTCATGGCTTCCAGCGTGCCTCTCGTGGCCTCGCTCTTGCTCTGAACACGCCTCAACCAGCCGTCTGACAACTGATCTGTCACTGATCTGTCGTCTGCCATCGATCTGTCGTCTGTCATCAATCTGTCGTCCATCATTGATCTGCCACCGATCTGCGACCGATCTGTCACGGACACCTATCCTACATAATCATCGTTCCCGCATCCCTCCGTGCCTCGCGCCACCATGTCTACCGCCGTCAAGCGGGCCTGCGATGCCTGCCATCGCCGCAAGGTCAAGTGCGACGGCATCAACCCATGCCGCAATTGCTCTTCCGCCCAGCTCTCCTGCACCTACAATGCCATACCCCAGAAGAAGGGCCCCAAGGGCTCCCGTGCCAAGGTCATCAGCGAACTGCGCGAGAACCAACGCCAGTCCAGCCTCTCCGCAAAAATTCAAAGCCGCATGAACGGCATCTCCAACCCTGCCGCTGCCACACTCGCCCCAACACCCGGTCTCCTGACAAACGACATGGTCAAGTCGTGCATCGACTTCTTCTTCGCCAACATGTACCCTTCCATGCCCATCCTCAGCCGCCAACGCCTCGAGCAGGATGCCGTGGCCATGGACTCTACCCTCGACACCTACTGCATGCTGTCCTCGCTCTGCGCCTTCATGATGCTCCAGCCCGGCATGTCTGTGCCCTCCGCCGACCCCTACGGCCCAGAGAGCATTCCCGGCGCTTCCATCATCACTGCCACCCTCCTTCTCGAGGAGACCATTCGCGTCCGCAAGGGCTACGACTACCTTACAAACCCGACCTACTACACCCTGGCCACGAGCTATTTTCTTTTCGCGTGCCACTACGCTCTTGACCTCAAGACAAAGGCCTGGTGCAGCCTTCGCGAGGCCACGACTATGGTTCATCTTGTCGGCATGAACAAGGAAGAGTCCTACCAATCCGGCGACCAAGGCGAGGCCGTGCGCCGCCGCCGCCTGTTCTGGCTGTTCTACGCTGCAGAGCGTGCCTATGCCCTCCAGTATGACCGCCCACTGTCACTCAAGGCCACTGTGAACCCACCAACCCCCGCCGATGACCCGAACGACCCATATGCAAGCCAGCTCGTTGCTTTCTGTCGCCAGGTGGCGCTGTTCCGCCCCTTTGACGGCCAATTTGTCGATCTCTGGAACAAAACCCGCGCCGATTGTGGCCCTGGCCTCGTCACTGCCCTGCAAAAGCAGCAGAATGATGTCATTGCTGCTCTGGCCGGGGCTGATCCCCAGCTAAGCGATGTCGTTCGCAACCAGCAATGGCTGCAGAACTTGGCCTGGCAGATCAACATGGCCAAGGGCAACACCACCAACTCTACCAACGACATTGCTGCTTACCAGTACGAGATGGTGCCTATGGCTGCTTCGTTTGCAAACCAGGGCTCAGCTGAGCTTCTCAACTCTGGCCTAGTACGTGTAAACCTCCGTCAACTCACATTCCCCCTTCCCCACATACAATACTAACCTTCGGCCCAGATCGAGTCTCTCCTCAGCATCACAAGTGAGCTGACAGACGTCCTGTCCATGATGCCGTCGTCTGGCAGCCCTTTCACCGTCAACCCCCGCGACCACCTGCACCAAATTGCCAGCATCCTGGCTACTCTCCGCGTTGGAGAGCACCGCTTTGCTCCACTCCTGCTCATCAAAGTCCACGAAGTCCTCCCTAGTCTTGTCAACCCCATGTTGCAGGCTGCCCCCGAGTCGGTTGGGTGTGAGGTTGATATCTTTGATGGCTTCGGCTCCGCTGGCATGGTCCCCCAGTCGTCATTTATGCCCATGGAGGATTACAAGACCGAGCCATCGAGCTCTATTGGCGCTGCCCCATCAATACAGGACGTCCACTCGCCCTTTGTCTCGTCTCCCCCAATCTTGTCGCCGGGCATGGACTTCTCCCATAGCATGGGCGGAGAGTTCACTCCCATCTCGGACATGGTCATGCAACAGTCTGTTGGAAGTACCACCTCGTCTCTTTCCCCTGGGACCGTCCCTGGAATGCCCAATTGCCAACAAACTCAGCAGCAGCAGCAGCAGCAGCAGCAGCAGCAGCAGCAACAACAGCACCAGCTCCAACTACGGCAGGCGCAGCAACCTCACCAGTCCCCTCATCTACAGCAAGGACAGCAGCAGCAACACCAGCTTGCGCAGCAGCTGCCGCATCAGCAACACAGCCATCTACAACAGCACGCCCAACAGCCACAGCAAATTATGGCTCAGCAACAGCCCTTACCCCAACACATGCCGCAACAGAATTACCAGCAGCAGCACATACAGCAGCAGCATGCACAGCAACCACACCAAGCCCTGAACATGCTACAGGGCTTGGGCCAGAATCTCGGTGGACCCATGTCGATGCAGCCTCGTACAAATGCAAGCATAACGTCACCAGCCAGCATCAGTCGCACTGGGCAGGCGTTAGAACAGACACACAACATGGTCGGTGCCATTGGAAACCAGCAGTATCCTGGCTCTTTGAACGGCCCAAATAAAATCGGCTTGAACAACAACAACAACAACAACAACAACGGCAACATAGGTGCAACCAACCTTGTCATGCGCCCACAAGCCCAGCGCTCCTCCAGCTTTGCCATTTCCGGGCAGCAGATCCGCACAGTCGGCGACTTCCAGGCCCTTCAACGAGCAAACTCGGACATCAGCTCCTTAAGCCCACTAGGCATCAACAGCCTAGGTGCTGACCTAGACTTCTCAGCTCTAAGATGAAAGCTCACTCCCAACTTCAGCTTACTTCGCAATTGCGAATATGCAGTCGAGTCAGGCATGCTCCAACTGGCTCGTATCACACTCGTTTTGTTATAATACCCATCATTCCTGTGCCGTCTTTCTTTCCCCTTCTTCTGTCTCTATTCTTCATCTTCCTTCTGGTCCCTTCCTTTTTTCAACGTTATTCTTTTGTCTCACTTTTCGTATCCCGTCATTGTTCACGTTGAAATGTATCCTGGTATAGTCCACTGTAAGGAGTTTCTGTAGCTTTTCTTAGTTTCCGTTTTTGTTTTCTCTTTTCGTTTACTTTGTCTATATCCTTGTCCATAGGGCCGCACTGAGGTGCACTGCATGATTGCGAGATGTCTGCAGCTCGGTGTCTTACGCTCGTTCCCTCGCCACGTATACAATACTGAATGCCTTTTCTTTTCCAAGTTCCCTGTCGGTTACCATACATTGCCCATGTACATAGTTTTCCTTGTTGCCGTGTCTGTGTAACAACAATCACATAATGATATGTTCAAAAAGAAAAGACTCGTTGTGCTTATACGCAACCGCCGACGTCATAGATGCGTGTGGTCCTAAGAACCCAAATATACGACCCTCGTGGGTTTCTTTCTTTCTCAATTTAATGTAACTTCATTATTCATAACAAGCTAGTTCAGAGACTCAAGAATCAGAGAAAATATCGCATCCCAACAAACCCAGAACCAGTAAGCCCCCAAAAATCCAAACTTAAAAGATAAACACGAAAGAACAAAAACAAAAACAAAAACAACTAAACAAGATGTGTATCGTTCACCGATCATAGCCCCTGATAACTCCTACCAAAACACTTCACCACGTCCGCCCCGACCAGTCTGTCACAGCAAGGCAGGTCCAAGCAAGTGTAGAGAACTAGTCTCAGCTGGCCGGTCATGGCTTTTCAATCTTCTTCGTCGACTTGGCTGTGCCAATATGTGTGTTGTGAACCTGCAGGTAAAGTTTAAATGTTAGCCGTAAATTCTTTGCAGCGTGCGTAGAGCCTTGCGGGACCCTCCACACTCTCATCACTTTCCGACCCCCTTCTCTTACCTTTGTCGCGAATCGCAAGCTTGTAAGCGTCTCCTTCAGATGCGTCTCCAGCGGGCTGACCATGACAAACATTAATGTCTTGGAATTGCCGCCCAACGAATACTGTAGGAGGTGGGTGAGCTTTGAGTTACGGTAGGGTATGTGAGGAGCACCACGTCCAAGCGCCTCGATGACGTCACCCAGACAAGCCAGGCTCTTGTTGATGTTCTGCGTTTCCTTTTTACGGTCGCCCTCGGCTCCGCTGTGCTTCAGGCGCTCCGATCCCGCCAGGTCCACGAGGTTTAGCGTGCCTTCGCAGCGCTCTCCTGTTGCTGTGTTGTGGCCGACTAGTTTGAGAATGAAGATAGAGTGGGATCTCGACGACCGCTCGTTTGCCTTGGTTGCTGCCACAGATCGGTTGCTTTGGGCAAGGTGCAGCATGGTTTCCACCTCCTCCTCCGAGTCTAGCTGCACCGATTTGCAGCCTACAACAGTGGTCGTTTTGCGCACATCATCGTGCCGAATCTCCAGCTTCTTCTTCGAGTCCTGGTCCTTTGCCGCACCAGGGCTGCTAGAGACACCGCCTAGAAGATCATTCAGCTCCTCGTTGTACACCTCGACGAAACTTCCTTCCATTGTGTAGCTCCATGACTTCTCTTCTAGGCGTTTGATATTGTCGTAAATCATGTGTGTAGCACGAGGAATCATGCCATCAGCCGAGGACATTGTGTAAGTCTTGCCAGAACCGGTCTGGCCGTAACAGAATATGCACACATTGTACCCGTCAAGGGCACTTTGCACAAGCTGTGAAATCTCGTTAAAGACTTCGGCATTCTGGACCGCGGGCGCAAAGACACGATCAAACTCGAATGGCATGGTTTTGCGACTGATGGCGCCGAGGCTGCTCTTCTCTTCCGGGCCTATGACATCAATCTGAGTCGATGATGTTCTCGCATCTGGAAATCCGATCTTGGCTTCTTCGCTCTCCACGCCTTCCATTGCTGGCCGCACTCGGCACATGACCCGGATGTTGCCCTTGAGCTCCTGGTACTTGTTGAACAGGATTCGCCGCTCCATCTCTTCTTTGATGAGCTTCTGGCGCGCTTCTTCGGCAGTTTTCAAGGCATCTTGCATCCGAGCTTCCATGGAGGCAAACTGGTCAGACTGCTGCCTGCAGTCTGACTTGAGAAAGTCCACCTGTGCTTGTAGCATACGGACACGTTCCTCCAGCTCCACGTTTAGCGTGGTTGCTTCGGTAATCCGCTTCTGCAAAGCCATCTTCAGTGACCGCTCACAATCAAGCTCGCTCTGGGCCTCGGCAATGGCTGTACGTGACTGCCGAAGTTCTTCATCCTTCTTCTGCAGTTCACGATGTAAGCCCTGTTGCTCTGAGCCAAGTTTGGTGTTTAGCTCTCGTATCTCTTGGCTGGAACGGCTCTTTTGCTCGTCTTGTTCGGCTTTATAGTTCCGTTCCATGGTATTGAGCGTCTCTTGGTGGCCGCGCTGTATCATGTCCTGGTCATTTTGGAACTGCCTGCGCAAGTCGTCAAGCTCACGGAGATGTTGGCGGGCTAGATCTTCGATTTTGTACGTGTGTTGCCTCCGTTCACCTTCCGCGCTCAAAGTCGCGGATTGAACTTCGGACCGAAGCGTCTCGAGCTCGGATTGAGCGAGAGCGTACTTTTCCTCCATTTGGTCACGCTGCCGTTGCAAGTCGCTCGCTGGTGTGTGCCTTAGGTCAGTATCGTAAATCTAAAACTATACAAACGGGAAACGTGTGCGCCATACCTCGTGCTTTGCTGATTTCTACTAGCTCTTCCAGCGAGCTGCGTTCGGCAATGGACTGGTCAAAAACGCATTTCATAGTCGAGAATTGAGACTCGACGCCTCTTAACCGCTCATCGACATCCAATACTATAAACCCACGAGAGTTAGATTCCTTGGTCATGAATAGGGGTTTGGCTTTTCCGGGGCTGGATATCTTTGCCGCTGATAGAGTGCTTTCCATTTTTGCCATCTCAACGGCCACCAGCTGACATGTCTTTTGGGGAGTACATGTGTCAATCTTCGCAGACAACCCACAGTGAACAGGTGAGGGCGCCAAGTTAGCAGAGCTATCTTGTCTGCCAGAAGCACCAGTAGCACTGCTACCGGTGCTGTCACTGCTGCTCTGTTTTGTTTGAAGAGCACCGTGGGGTTTAAGGTCATTAGAGCGTGGCGACGCTGGTGACTTATTTGCACTTGCTTGGTTTCTAGAAAATATTTGTCGAAACTCGAGAGAGCGAATCAGTTGACTCCAACAGATGTCGCTCTCCCTATCAAGTCTGTGGCTGCTCGTATGAAAGGCGGCAAAGCTAGTGGCGAGACTTCCGGCAACAGAGCCTTGCTTCGGTTGGTTGGGTGCAGCATCGAGTGATTGCCGAGCCTGCACAATAGCCTTGCCATGTAGCCGCGTAGAGTGGGATCGGGTTGAAGAATATGAGGGTGTTGTGACTGTACCATTTTGCTGCTGCTTTGGGCCGGTGGGAAGATCCTCTCCGGCATCATCAAGGCCATAGCGGTCCATTGTGGTAGCTGATCGTGGTCGAAATGTAGCTGGTTTGCGCCGCGCTGCTCCTAGAGACTGCTTGAAAGAATGTGGGCCTGCGGTGCCAGAGGTCACGCTTTGAGCAAAGCGGCCGTTAGATGTCACTGGGCGTGTCGTTGCATTTGTTGCGCGAGTTGGGCTGGCAAGAGAGGAGGCGGCCTTGGTTACTTTGCTGCTTTGTTGCTGCGGACAGACCATACAGCGTTATTATAACTGCTCATAAAAGGCTTTTGGGTCTGCAGGGTAAAGCATACCTTTGTTGCTAACGATACGATCGAGGTGGGCTTCAGCCCCGAGGTGAGGTGAGCTGCAGATGTTGGGATTCCAGCAACAGATCGTTTGCCATTGTACTCTGCTGCCCGCTCCACGAGTGTCTGCCGTTTCGTCTCTGGCTGTGACTCTATTGTAAAACAAAACGGCCACGTTAGCATGAGTGAGTTGTAGAGTCACTGCAAAGTAACTCACGAATATCTGCACCAGGCCGTTTGATGCCTGTAGGCGCAGGGACGCGCATCATTGAGGACTGCGAGCGCGAGTTGTGCTGCGACTCGCTCATTTCTTGCAGGCTGGGGGGGGCAACGGATCGAGGGTGGGGAATCCGTGAGTTTCGAAGGCCCTGTATGGCGTCAGTATGTAGCCATGGCAAAAAGGAGGGAGAGGGCGTGCTCGCGCTCTTACTGCGTTTTCGATGCCATCCATGCCGAGGGTCGGTGAGCCGGCCGATACCAGCCTTAGTTGGACCAGCGACAGGAGGGAAGCTAGATACAGGCCGGATGCGAGCCGAACGAGAGTCTATGCACCTAGCAATGGCACTCGTAGAAGGTGTCGGTGGGGGGTTGGATATTCGTATATTGGCGTATTGATCGACGGCGTAGAGACGTCGATGTAGAGACGTCGATGTCGAGGCTTTGTAGATACAAGTAGATGGCAGGAGGTGGCGGGCAGAGGGTTGATGTGCTGATGTGAACAATGTCTGGTGCGGGAAACTAGTAGTGACGTCCAAGTCAGACGGGAGGAGCAGCAATCGAGAGTGAACAAGACAAGCCTCGTGGGACTGGATCGCTTCTCCAGGCTGACTGTGGATGTTTACTTTGCAGGTGTTTATTGGGTTCGCGCACGATGTGGCAGATGGGATGTTCTGATTGGTCAATCTTTCATGCCAAACAAGTTCTGTAGTGTGGCTGTTGTTTACTTGTCGTTGCGGGCGCAACGAGCAGCAATGTGGGTCTATAGCACCAGCCACAGTAAGCCACACCTCGCCCGTTCACATGCCAAATAGATCCACATCGACGTCCACATCGAAGATGACAGCACGCCCTCCGTATCAGGAAGCTTCACGGAGGATGCAGGTATTTGCAAACCATAATCTCACCAAGGCCAGGATGTGAATTACCCAGCGCCGCTCTCACTACCTCGCTTTGTGATTGATCAAGTCCTCAGATCTCTGTCAAACCACATACTCCATGGAGAAGTTCTCCCAGTTTCGGGACAGAGGTAGGCCCAAGCACCGTCGGTGATGCATGGCCGAACGCTCGGCCACATGCTTGCTGTTCTGACTTGGCTACAGCAGCTAGCTAACTACCTTTAGGCTCGGGCGTCTCTCCATTCATCCCCGTCACGACCCCATCTACAACCATCTCAGCCTTGCCGCGCGTGTTTGTCTTCCTACTCAGATTCATCCCGTTCATCGCCTACGCCGCCGTCTATTTTCTGTTTCTGCAGTTTCTTCCCCTCCCCGCTGCAGTACGGAAGATCCTATTATGGGCTTTGATGGGCATCCCTGGTATCTGGTGGGTAGATCTGCAAATTGACGGCGTGAAGCGCGGGCATCTCTCCCAACAGCCAGCGTCGCGGGTGCCACACCCAGGGTCCGTCATTGCAGCAAGCTTTACATCGCCCGTAGACGCCATCTACCTAGCTGCGATATTCGACCCCATCTTTACAGTGTCGTTTCCGGGCACTCGCAATGTGCGGCAGATCTCTCTTTTACAGGCCGTCGCCCAAGCTCTGTCTCCTGTCCAGCTCGGCCTGCCTCAAGCGTCTCTTCGGGACGGAAGTGTGACAGATATCAGTGCCCTTCTTAAAGCACACCCTGATCGCATCATTGTTGTCTTTCCGGAATGCAGCACAACCAACGGCAAAGGCGTCCTCCCCTTCAGCCCCTCATTGCTCGCCACGCCGTCAACTGCCAGCATTTTCCCCGTCAGCCTGCGCTACACGCCGCCAGATATCACAACACCAATCCCTGGTGCCTGGGCCGCATTTTTATGGAAACTTCTCAGCCGTCCCACGCACTGCATCCGTGTGCGGATTGCAGAGGGTGTCTCCAACACAGCAGGCGGCTTAGGCGAGGGAGAGTCTACCCTAGCTCCTGAAGAGCAGAATATGCTCGACCGCATTGCCGAGTCGCTTGCACGGCTGGGACGGAACAAGAGAGTCGGACTCACTCTGGCTGAAAAGGCAGCATTTGTGAAGGCGTGGACAAACCCCAAGAAAAACCACTAATTAATATATTGGACTATCACGTAGGATAGAATCTATTATGGAACAAGCTTGCACCAGGTTGACTCTTGGGTTCAAGTAGCTCGTCTCCCCTGGTCAGGTTCCCCCTCAAAACACAGAACCATTAGAAATCATTTCAGCGTATAACAAAACTTGCCCAGGTCAGCCTAATTTGAGGGTGGTAATTATAATAAATCATAAGAACTTAATGGGCAGCCGTCTGCCATGTATTCTGTCGTGTCTCCTTGTATACAAATCAAAGTCTGTTCGGTTCGATAACCTAGAACTAACACCAATGCCAAATAAACCCATAAACAAAGAGGCTCTGTACCCTGCAAATCCCCTACAGATCCCCTGCAAATCCTATCCTTTTCTTCCCTATATTTTATTTGTTCATAGATGCGGATTTTTTACAGTATCCCTTTATCAAGGACTCATCGTTGCCTCGAAGCACTTCATAGCTTGTCAGTCACACAGCCGAGACTAGCATTGCTAACCAAGGCAGCATACTTGCGCAGAGTACCACTGGTGGCCCGCAGGGCTGGTGCCTTCCACAGCTTGCGTCTCTTTGCCAACTCCTCTTCCGAGACGTCGAGATCGACGACTCTCTCCGAGGCATCAATAACAATGCGATCGCCGTCCTGGACCAGGCCGATGGGGCCACCCTCCATGGCCTCGGGGACAATGTGGCCGATCAGGAAGCCGTGGCTACCACCGGAGAAGCGGCCATCTGTCAGCAGGGCGACATCGTTACCCAGGCCAGCACCCATAATAGCAGAGCTGGGCTTCAACATCTCGGGCATGCCAGGGCCACCCTTGGGTCCCTCGTAGCGAATAATAACGACCGTCTTCTCACCCTTCTTCAGCTCACCACGTTCCAGGGCAGCAATGAAGTCATCCTCGGCGTCGTAGCACTTGGCAGTGCCCACGAAACGGAGACCCTCCTTACCAGTGATCTTACCGACAGAGCCGCCGGGCGCAAGAGAGCCGCGCAGGATCTGCAAGTGGCCAGTAGGCTTGATCGGGTTGCTAAGAGGCCGGATAATAGGCTGGTCTTCGGGGAAATCGGGGAAGGCTGCAATGTTCTCCTTCAACGTCTTGCCGGTAACAGTCATGCCGCTGCCGTCAATAATGCCCTCCTTGACAAGGAACTTGAGCAGCGCAGGAGTACCGCCGATCTTGAAGAGATCTTCGAAAACGTACTTGCCACTAGGCTTCAGGTCAGCCAGGAAGGGCGTCCGGTCTGAAACGGCCTGGAAGTCGTCAATGGTGAGGTTGATACCAACAGAGTCGGCAATGGCGATCAGGTGCAGCACAGCGTTGGTGCTACCGCCCAGGATGGTGACGATGATCATGGCATTCTCAAATGCCTGGCGGGTCATAATGTCGCTGGGACGGATGTCCTCCTTGAGCAGGTTGCGGATAGCAGAGCCAACAGACGCGCACTCGGCCTGCTTGAGGGGGTGCTCAGCAGGGTAGCTGCTGCTTCCGGGAAGAGTCATGCCGAGGGTCTCGATGGCACTGGCCATGGTGTTGGCAGTGTACATGCCACCGCAAGCACCACCGCCGGGGCATGCGTTGCGGATAATGTCGAAACGCTCCTCCTCGGTGATGGTGCCGGAGATGTACTCGCCGTAGGCCTGGAAGGCGCTCACAATGTCGAGAGGCTTGCCACTCTTGCCGCAACCAGGCTTGATGGTGCCACCGTACACCATGATACTGGGGCGGTTGACGCGGCCCATAGCCATGAGGACACCGGGCATGTTCTTGTCACAGCCAGGGATGGAGACGTTGGCGTCATACCACTGACCGCTCATGACGGTCTCGATACTATCTGCAATAATTTCGCGGCTTTGCAGGGAGTAACGCATGCCTTTGGTGCCCATGCTGATACCATCGGACACACCGATGGTGTTGAAACGGAAGGGCACGAGGCCGGCTTCGGCGACGGACTTCTTGATGAGGCCGGAGAGGTCCATGAGGTGCATGTTGCAAGGGTTGCCCTCATACCAGACGGAGGAGATGCCGATCTGGGCCTTGTTCATGTCCTCCTCGGACATGCCGGTGGCATACAGCATGGCTTGGGAGGCACCCTGGGACTTGGGCTGAGTGATGGATGCGGAGACTTTGTTGAGCTTCTCGGTAGAGTCTGCACGAGCGGCGTGGGTCTGAGAAAAGCGCCGGCATTGTCTACTAGGGGTTAGAAAACATGTGGGAGTGAGAATGGGGAGGAGAGAAGGAGGGAGTGAGGTAGAGGAGGTAGAGAGAGAGGGTGTGTGTGTGTGTGTGTGCGGCATGAGTAAAGATAGAGGTAAAGATAGAGGGAGCGAGAACATACGTAGTGGCGGTCCATGGCGTCGCGACGAATGCCCGCCGAGGGGCAGCTCTGCTGGCCTTGAGAGCAGAAGCAAACATTGTGGAAGAGAACGAGGGAGGTCGAGAGAGCGTGTGGAAGCAAGCTTGAAATAACAGCCCGGTAGAGGAAGCTCAGCCAAGAGAAACAGACGATGGGGTGTGAAGAAGAAGAGGTCGAGGCGATGGGGAGGAGACGGGGATAGAGAAAACAGCGATAAGATAAGCCACAAAAGAGGACAATGATGGGGCCTGGACTACAGTGCCGACGGATCGAAGAGGCAAGGGATACTGGACATGGGATTGAACACGGAACACAGGCAAGCAAGCAGAGGCACGACTTAAGTATATGTCTGATGCGGGACTTCGATACGCAACTCTGCAAGCCCGGATGTTCTGCACCGCTTTTTTCTCCTCCTTTTGCCCTGCATTGGGTTGTGCGTCAATGACTTGCAATGTCGACGGCAGCCACCAGTAAATTTTTGTTAGATCGGGTAGTCGCGCCGGGGAGAGGCGTGCTACTCCGGACGCCCTAATTAGGAGCCTTGTGATTGGGCCGCATTATGTCATCGCACCGTGTATTCTGTTTCTCTGGTTTTCGCACTGTCCTGCTCTGCTCTGCACCAACTATGCATGCTATGGAAGCTTCCTGTTCACCTGTGCATGCATTCTCGTCCCAATGGTAGGCCCAGGATCCTCAGTGTCCGATACAAGCCTCCGGTGGTCTTCTAGCTGTCTTTGTTATCCGGGCTCTTTCCGTCATTTTCGTCTTCCGCCACCGCCTGCCCTGCCCCGTTCTCCCTCTTCTCGCCCAGCCCGCCCTTTGCGTCCTCTGCTTCGCCCGCCGGCCGCTTGTACAGGACTTGGTCAATGATGCCGTGCCCCTTCGACTCTTCTGCCGTCAAGTAGTTGTCCCGCTCCATCATGTCGTTGATGTCCTGCAGCCCATACTTCTCGTAGCCGACCGATTTGTTCAGGTGGCCTCGCACTATCTCGTTCAGCTGCCCGCGCAGCCGCTGTATCTGGTTGGCATAGATCAGAATGTCTGCTGCTTGTCCTCGTGTGCCGCCCAGTGGCTGGTGGACCATGATCGAGCTGTGTGGCAACGCAAACCGCTTGCCAGCCTCGCCGCCGATTAGCAGCACCGCTGCCATAGATGCCGCCGCTCCGACGCATACGGTCGACACCGGTGACTTGATGTACGTCATTGTGTCGTAGATAGCAAGCCCGGAGCTGACCTCGCCGCCGGGCGAGTTGATGTACATAGTAATCGGCTTGTCCGGCGCGTCAGACTCGAGCCAGAGGAGCTGTGCCACAATGGCAGCCGATACAGTGTCGTCGATTGCCCCATTCAAGCAGATGATGCGTTCTTGTAGAAGCTTTGAGAATATGTCGGCTGTTCGTTCGAATCGTATCGCAGTTCTAGGTTAGTCAACGCCAGGCTTGTGCATGTAAAGGAGGGGAAGGGCCAGCCCAACGCACATGTTCGCCAGCCACCGCTCTTTTCAGTCAGTATTACGCATCTTTCCAAACACCAAGCCGTATATCTTCTAGATCCAGGGGCTTTGTCCATCCTCTGGGGCTGTCAGCAGTGCATACCGTGACCTCTGTAATGTACGGCATCGGAATTGCGGCAGTCGGGGCTAGTTGCGGCGAAAAGCCAGAGAACAGTGCCGTTTGTGCAGGCTGCATCGCCCGAATGCGCCGCGGAGGAGCGGCTCCCCTGAATAGTCGAAGGGCAGTCCTTGTGCTGTTCATTGTGTGTTGCTAATATATGTGCAGTCCCTGGAAAAAGGTGGTATGAGATAGCTGGGCAGCTAAGGGGGAGGCTCTTCCATCCCAATCGGAAGACGTACCTACCTAATGCGGCCCCTCCCTAGTGTAGTATTAGGTCAGCCTCGTACACCGTACATGTAGGCCTAGTTCCGTTCTAGTGCATATCTCCTCCAGAGCCATGTGGGGATCTTGAAGTGCATCGACTCGGATTGAATATCACGACGTCCCCATGAGAGCATCCAGCTTTGCATCTTGACACTCCGAGGTGAGGTGGTCCCACAACGAAGCGCCCTGCTAGGACACTCTGAAATGGCTAGCATGGTTCCAAAAGGCCTCTCTGCCTGCCTCCGGCATCGATGCCCAGCAGGCTCGGCTACTATGCGAGTCAGGTTTGGTCTCATTCACCAGTCTTGCCAGTCCCGTGACAGCAACCAGAGACGAAGTCAGATGCATATTTCTGCCCATGCAACAACATCTGGGACAGCAGGATCAAGGCTGCCGTCCAGTAGCTTAACTCAGGATGCCCTTCAAGACACCCCGCAAGGTGCATCAAAAGAGAGTTCTCGAGACGAGCCTGCACCGCGTCTTCATCCTGCCAACTCCCTTTTAAGCTCCTTGCCAGTGTCCCCTCTGGTTGACAGCTCCTTCAAGTACGCTCGCTCGAAGTGGAGTCGACCAAAACCTTACCGATCTGCTTTCAAACCGAACAGTTTTCGGAGAAAAATAGCCAACAACCCTTTCGGTATGCTATCTCCTTCCCGGGTTTGCCTTCGTTCTCTCTATATGTTCACGGCTTGTACTGATGTGGAATATATAGCACAAATTCTAGCCACTCCTGATAGACTCTGTCCAGTCACAAAGGTGCACATCCCGCGTGGATGTCTGCAGAGCTTTAAACTCACAGCTCACCCCAATACGGGCACTCCGTGGTGGGTGCCTTCTGACCTATTGCCTGCCGTGCCCCGAAACTCCTCGTTTAGCACGGGCGGTGGTTCGCAATTGTTGGCGTCTACGTCTCTTGGCCATAGTCCGACTGCCTATACCCTGCCACGCATTGATCTGTTGCGCGGCTTCATGGGTTCCTCTGGGAGATATCGCCACGGGTACAAGTCGTTCTTACGCACATCCAGCAAGCCCGGTTTGGCGCGGTTACTGAATGCGGCCGTTTGGAGGGAGGACATGGATGTCCACATCCTTGAGCTCATACGCCGTCGTATTTATGAGGACCTCATTTATCTTGCGAGATTGTGTGAGACTGAGGGTCGTCGTTATCTTGTTCCTCTTACGGACCCAGCTCAACTCTCTATCCTCTACCAGAAGGGTTGTGTACTTTTTATGCCCAGCGACACGGGAGGAGACGAGCTGGGGCAGGAGTGGACATGCCTAGGCCTGCCGGTGTATTCTTTACATAAGCTTCTCGGTCCTACGCTCTGCAATAAGCTTCGGTCAGAGCACCCTATTCTCCGTACAGCTTCGACGTCTTTAGTAAGGGGCTACAGGACAATCGAGCTCCAAAAGCAACTGTGGAAGCTTTACGGCTTCAATAGATGATTTATCGTTAAGTAGGATCAGTATTTAAAAATACATGTAGATTATAGTTTCAAATTGTCCTATTTCACGTTCAAGTAGTTTGTTAACAGTCACTTTAAAAAAAAAACAGTGACTGTCAGGGCGAGGAAAAATACTATACTAATAGTAAACTGATGATTGCCAGGGCTGGGAACTAGTATAAAATTAATTTAGTATACAAAGATATTTTTATCATAGATATGTGACGACTTTCGATTTTGTCCTTTCGGTGCTTTTGTATGGGAAATCGAAATGCTCATTACTCTGATAAGCTCTCTTTGAAGAGAACCGTCCGGAGCAATTTAAAGTAGGGCGTGGGCCGATTGTTCGGATAAATTGATAAACTTAAATTAACCAGTTGCATACAAAATCAATAATTAAACCGTAAAGGACTAAAATATGAGAATATAAAAGTAGCCTAAATCAATAATGCTGCCTTTACAGTAAACGAGCTATATACTGCTTTATTTACTATATGCAGGTGGGAAAAAAATATTGATAGTTAATAAATTTACTAGACAAGTAATCTTCGTCGACGATTTGACCATGAAACTAGCTCAAATCCAAATTCAACCTAAATTTAAATCTAATAGTTGATTTGAACTGGATTGGTTACTAATACCTACATAATAAGTATTAGAAGTATATAATAGCATTAGTCACCTGAACATAATAAATTCGTATGAAATCGATTGAATAAGCTCTTACAACTGCATACTAAGATACAACCAAATTCACATAAACTTAAGATTTCCGTCGCAAGAATAAGTCAAAATCAAATAAATATTTTGACTACTAAAATTAAATTGAATAAAACGGTTTCCCAACCATGTGACAGATATTGTTTTAGCTAGTGGTAACTTATGCAATTACTCAAAATATAGTATTAACATTTTTTCCAACCCAAAGGCTTGCATATCTATAGTAAAGTATAAATATTTTAAACTAGTGCATGGCCCCGTGGATAGAGTAGTTTCCTTATTGTCTTTTGTTACGCCTTTCTTACTCTTCTCTGGTGAAACTCTATTCTAACAGTTTTTATTTATTTTGATGTTGAGTTATGGGCGCTTTCTTGGATTTTTTGTACAATATTTTTACTTCATGGCGATACATTATTAGACGTATAGTTTTCTTTAGACGATCCCTTTGTTTACTCAAACAATGTATTTTGAGTGGAAATTATCAGCAAGACTAGAATATAATATACTATTGTTGAATACGTCTTGCAAGCCAATTCGAATATTCCCGTCATTTTAGTGTTATTCTCGAAACACTAGCTCGTAAACGAATATAAGCAAACTTGATCCCCTGGCTCCTAGAGTCTAGCCCGGCCTCCCGAACACTTGTACATTTGCAGCTATTATAATTTCTCCTGTAATAGATAAAGGCTCGAGCTGCTTCCTATTTTCAAGATATAAAATTGTATATATATAGATTTCGAGCTTAACTTATCTATCAAAATGAAATCAACTAAATTAATCAGCTTCCTTTACTAAAGTTTTAGTTTAGCTTTGCCTCCCAACAATTAATTTAATATAAGCTTAATATAGCAATCTAGAGTTTAATTAAATTTATCTTGTACTTAGTTGATAACTAATTTAGGGTCCGATACAAAATTCTCAGGTATGGGTAAGTTTTCAAAAATTGCCTAAAAGGTACACCTCATACCACTCAAAACGCAACTTAAGTCTGGTACCGTGTGGGTCTAGCGGGAATCCTTCGAAACCAAGAGTCGTTAATGTATCTTTTTATTAAATGATATTATATCGACGTAGACACGATTTAAGCGTATTTTCTACGTTATTAAAAGAGAAGATGGGAAGGAGAGTGATTATATATATATATAACGATATAAGGAGATTAATATCGAGATTATCTTTATCTTTTAATTCGATAATAAACGACGATGGTAAAAGCTTTACTAAATCAGAAACTATTTATTAAATATTAACTAAATCGCGGGCATTACGGTTTACGACAAACCGATAAGTGTCGATGCGAGGGATAAGTATAAGAGTGAGTCTGTCGATTTAAATCGAGAAAAACTTAGGCGATATCGTAAAATTTTTATAACATTACTATATTATCTTTACCTTAAAATTACTTTACGAAATCACACACAGCGCGTGCGCATTCTTCGTTTATCATAGTCTCTCTTTTCCCCGTCTACTTTTCGCGTCGATACAATTTAAAACCACACGAATAAAAAAAGTCACTAAATAAAGTCTAATTTTGACGGCCATATTACACTACACAAAAGTAAGTACCCGTTCGCCACCAATTTATTTTAGGCATTTTTAAATTCCTACCTGGAAATTGCTAACTTACCGCTACCTGGGAGTTTTGTATCACACCCTTATTATCACTCATTTCATGTAGGTTACCAAAACTCAACTGCGTTTGGAAGGGAAAATAATTAATCAATTAAAACTGAATTAAAACAAAACTATTTGAGGCAAACATTTTTTTTGTAAAACAAATTTCAAGACGCCAGATTAAATGACTGGAAAATATATCTGATGTATTAGTTTATTTTCGACTGTAAACAATGAATTAAATAAAAATAAAAATGGTACCAATACTAAATCAAATATCATCAAAAGAATAATAGCTACTAATGTGTACTGTGCTAAAGTAGGCAATGTGTACTGTGCTAAAGTAGGCTAGTTACAATCAGGGTTGGGAAAATAATTAATAATTAATAATATTAATCCGTACTAGTTAAATTAATTCAATTAATCGGCCATTAATTTCGTACTAAAT